>JBBBDQ010002522.1:707500-840000 GCA_037127315.1 Ascarosepion bandense
TCATGACTACTTCGTTTTATAGAATATTTCTGTTAATATAGAAACGGCTATCTCACTAGATCTGTTTGCAAATATAATTGTGTTCGGTGATTTTAATGCCCATCATAACAGATGACTAGAACCCTCTGTCACTGACCTCGTAGACAACTAAACCCTGAACTTCTCAATCACTGAATCTCTCACGCAACTGCTGGATTTCTCATGCGTTTTCCCAGTCCTCCCTGATGCACATAATTCTCTTCTAGATCTTTTCTTCACCTATATCCCCGACTCGTGTCGTACTATGCAACTCTACTCTCTTGGCAACTCTGATCACGCAGTAGTATCTGTAAACATCCCTTTCCGTTACCCCTACCAGCCAGGTACCTCCTACGTCTTTCTGTCAGCAATGTGCGGATTGGGAGACGTACTAAGATCTCCTTCATGACGTCCTTTGGAATGAAGTTTG
Source organism: Ascarosepion bandense (assembly GCA_037127315.1). Lineage (NCBI taxonomy): Eukaryota > Metazoa > Mollusca > Cephalopoda > Sepiida > Sepiidae > Ascarosepion > Ascarosepion bandense. The sequence continues at coordinate 707,949 of JBBBDQ010002522.1, forward strand.
TAATACGTTCTGCAGTCGCTACCAGGTTGAAACCCGACATCGATACTTTTATTCCAGCAAGGAGATTTTAAGTTATATTACGTTCATCTCCTTGATTCTCACCTGCACGCTCTGTAACGAAAGACATGACTTATCTCGGAATTCGAAACGAATTTTTGTAAGGAATACTGTGGTATGTTAGGGACAGTAATCCTGGCTAGATAAGTTTACGATGAGACAAACTGAATATCAGCTTTTCTCTATTCCGTCTTTTAACTATGTACCACTTTTTTTTATTCGCAAAATAAATATTATCTTCCTGTATAATACCAGTCCGACAAATTATACTTAGGGAAACTTGTTAGGACTTCATTGAGACTCTGAGGTATTGTGGTGTCTGTAGTGAGAATGGTATATACGAATGTGCTGTTTTGGAGTAAAGAAGTCTGTTGCATTTTTGCGTCAGTAATATTGGCTTAAAATAATACACTTGTTAATTATTGAAAAAATAAGTAAAAATTCGAGAAATAAAAATAAAAATCCCTTATTAATTATAAGAATCAAAATAAAAATACTATGTTAATAATGAAAAAAAATCCCGTATTAATTATGTAATTGCAAATAAAATCCCTGTTTTATAGGATGCTGTATAAAACTCATGCACTAATTGTAGAAATTAAAATAAATATTTCGTTTTAATTATTGTTATTAAAATAAAATATTGGTAATTCTTGAATTTTGAGACATACATTTCATTGATATTTTCGTGTAGTTAGATTTTTTTCGAAAAATGCACCAAAAATGACAGAAGGCATTTGCTAGATTGAATTGTTTTTTAAAGTCTAGATTATAGGTAATCGAGTAATGTAAAATGGTGCAGTTAATGAGGTGTAGTCATAAACTTTTAATAACATATTTTTCATAAAATTATTATTGACAAGCGGAACCCGTGGAATTTCCACGGAAGGATAATTTTACTTTGTCATACTACAAATGATAGTAACGTCTTCAAGCATAAAGATAGTGGATAATAAAATAACGATAACACAGAATGTTATCTATAAATATCTATAAAAGTAATGTCCATGGAAGCTACGTTACTGTAATCTTATATTATATTAAGCGGCGTGTCCATCGTAAAGAGAAAAGACCAACTGAGTCATGGCCAAGGGTGTAGAGGCCAGAAATTTCGTTATTAGGTTGCGAGATACGACAACAAACCTACCTATTTTTACTATATTGTACAGTACACACACATATATACACACACAATTACTGCTACAACCACAAGTTTAAGCTGCTACTTCTACGGTATTGCTATAGGCTCTCTTACTTTTTACTACCCTTCTGTTTGGCAAAGGTGAGAGAAGGGCCGAGGAGAGTAGCGTTTATAAAAAGATAGAGGGGAAGGAAAAGCTAGTGTAGAGAGTAAGTGTGTTATCTTTCTTCAGTGGCGTAACGGACAGAGGAACTAAGTAACTAAGGAAGGAACAAGCAGAAATATTATATGATTTTTATTATATTTTCAAGAAACCTATAATTAATACAGAATTTTAATTTTATTTCTGTAATTAATACACAAGTTCTTTAAATTTTCACTTTTATAATGAATACAAGAGTTTTATTTTCATTTCTTGAATTAATACGCGATTTTTATTTTCTTTTTTAGTAAAATGCCTTGCTTGGGGTGACACGATTATATATATAACAAAAATAATACGGGATTTCTATTTTCATTTCTATAATTAATAGGGGGTTTTTAATTTTAAGAATTACCAATATTCTCCTTTTTTCTACTTTCTAAGTGTTATTAATGCAAAATGTTTCACCCACAAACCAGATGGTAAACTTCAGCTGAATTAGAAGGGGCATTAAATAAAATTGACATTTCCAGGTCTGCACGCCCTACCCACACATATTTTTTTCTTATTTTATCCGAAGGATATGTGCTCTATTTTTTTTTTTTTTTCCGGGCAAAAATAACTCGGGTGAAATGTCGACAGCTGCCACTTGCCTCCTGTAATTTTAAAGTTTTGGGTTTCAATCTTAGCCGCGTTATAAATGTTAAAGGGCTAAAAAAAATCAAATAAATGAGAAAAAAAACAACAACAACAAAACATTATAACTCCCACACATACACACACACATAGACACATATAGATTCTGCCTAAAAATATATATACATGTCAGGAAATGAAAAATTTTGTACAGATATTGTAAAACTAAATTTATTCAGATATCATGAGATTAATACAAGTTACCTTTGGACTCTACAATCAGAAGACATGCTCAAAATGGTGACCTTTAGCCTACAGACATTTATTAGTGCGGCGAACTACTGCTTGGGAAACGTTGGCCAAAGTGTCGAGTGGGATTGCTGCATATGTGTCTTAAATTTCTTGCTTAACGCCAGCCAATATAGTTGGCTTTCCGCGATACACAACATTTATTAGGACTTGTTGATATTATAGTCATGAGGGTAATGGCATCTGACGAGAAAATATCATACAACAGTAAACGGTATCATCGCAATTTAATAAAAATGCGAAAGATCAGTTTTACCATTGCTAAAGTGTGTATGCATTTTTGGCTGGCTTTACACACACACACACACGCACACACACACACATATATATATATTTATATATATATATATATATATATATATATACTGGGTGTAGCAGCAAAAATGTAACTTTTTTAACAAATTCTTTAACCCTTATTGAGGAAATTTGAAGAATCTTACTCCCTTATTTTCTCCTTATCTTTCTTTTCCGCGCAAATATTACATTTATTAATTAGGAATTACGCCCCTTTGATTTGATCTCTATGCATTTTAATATTTTTAATTATAAAATTTAAATTTCATAATTTTATTTTTAAAATTTTAATTTTAATTTTTTATCTTCGTATAGTTCTTTCTGTTTAAATTTTACTCTTGTTATCAAAAAAGCAGTAACCTAATATTACAAGATTTAACTCCCATGAACATCGATTCACATCTGTTAAAAGGTCAGTTTCAGATATGCACCTAATGATTGCAAACGCATGAAACTCCGAGTTGTGCCATCGACGTAGGATAATAAGTATATATAAGAGAGACACTTTATTCCATGTTTAAGTGGAAGTATAGGCCTATTTCAGGCGAACCATCTAGAGCTTCCGTCTTCATTGTACAGATTCGTGTAAAATCTTCTGTACAATAAAAACAAGCTGAAGATGGTTCGTCTGAAATAGGCCTATACTTCCATTTAACCATGGAATAACGCGTCTGTCTTAATTTTTACATATATTTGCTCTATATGTATTTATATACATATACCGGTTATAACAGCAAAAATGTCACTTTTTTAGCATATTCTCTCAATCTTTGAGTTTGGGGAACTTATTGAAGAACTTTGAAGAAATTTCATGAGTTTTTTTCAGTGCTCTTATTCTTTATTTTGAGCAAGAAAAGAATCAAAATTATCATTACTCTGACAGGATAAATAATGAAAAATATTATTTAAACCAAAATTGTCAGTAAATTTATTAACCTAACATAAAAAAATATCAAACAACTGTTAAAAATAATTCAAATAAGGCTTAAATCAAAGATTAATTATTCCGTAATAAATGCCACAAAGAGCATAGCAAGAACAAAAAGTGTAAGATTTCAAGTGTTGCTATCTTCTTTGCAATAATTTCCTCCATTCTCTTTCGGAATGTACCACAAGATTTCTTTAATGAATCCTTCCGTGATGTCTTCCTCGCATGTCTGATAGAATTTTTAAGGGCTTGAAGAATGTTGGCGGGCTTCTTACAAGCTTTGCTAGCCAGTTCGCCCCAGATAATATAATCTAATGGATTCAAATCAGGTGAAGAAGAGGGTCAAGTGTCCTAATCCCAAAACCTGTCCCCAAACTCATCCTTGAGAAACGTTTGAGCATTCGGCTTGTGTGACAAGGGGCCCCATCCTGCTGGAAATTGAACTTGAATTCTTTATTAATTTTGTTGTGTCTTGTACGGTAAACTGCTTCAGGATATTGAGAAAAAATCCAGAGTTTAACAGAGCTCCAGAACCATGGATTAGTTTTAAAGCTTTCATTACACCCGAGCAGCGCCGGTTTATACTGCTAGTTCCATAATAAATGCCACAAAGATCATAGCAAGAACAAAAAATGTTAGGCTTCAAGTGTTGCTCTCTTCTTTGCGATAACTTCCTCCATTCTCTTTCGGAATGCAACACAAGATTTCTTGATGAATTCTTCCGTGATGTCTTCCTTCCGTGTCTGTTTGATGGAAATTCTAAGGGCTTAATTTCTTTCTTTTACCCGCAAATCTAAACTTATGTATAAATGAAACTTTGTCTGTGCGTGTGTGTCCGTTACTTATAGACTCCAAAACGGCTGAACCGATTTTCTTGAAAATTTACACAGTTGTACTATAAACGTCTGCGAGTGTTCGTGGCTAGGTTTTGTGTCGAAGTAACGTCGAAAATCGATAATCGAAAAAATCGGGTTATAGAAGGAGTGGTGCGAGTTTAATCAAATTTCATACACTCATAGAGAAAGACATAAGAAACGATCTTCAGAAGTTTCACAGTTGCAGTTCTTACAATAGTGCAGAAAATCGATGATATATATATATATAAAAGGCAAGATGTCTGTGTGTCTCTGTTTATCTGCTTGTATGGCTGTATTTTGTCAGCCCTTTTATTTTAGTTTTTGTTTCGGATTTGGCTCTAAGTAGGTATAATTGTAGTTCTTAGTCTCGGCCATGATACCATTTACTCAGAGGACTTATTTAGCCTTCAAAATTCAGTTTACGACCAAAAAAACTTATTTGATATCGATACCAGGAAATGAAAATTTGACTTACATCCATTCATTTTTCTTTCAGTCTAAGGTTTCGCTTTAACTAGAAACAACTATTGCTTTTTAGTCTTTTGTGCCAACGTCCAAAGAGTCTGAGCTCCTGGACAATTGATTAGTTTTAAAGCTTTCATTACACCCGAGCAACGCCGGGCTATACTGCTAGTTCCGTAATAAATGCCACAAAGATCATAGCAAGAACAAAAAGTGTTAGGCTTCATGTGTTGTTCCCTTCTTTGCAATAACTTCCTCCATTCCCTTTCGTAATGCAACACAAGTTTTCTTTAATGAATCCTTACGTGATTTCTTCCTCACATATCTGCTTGATGGAATTTTTAAGGGCTTAATTTTTAAGGGCCGGAAGAGTGTTGTGGGTTTCTTACAAGCTTTTCTAGCCAGTTCATTCCAGACACAATAATTTAATGGATTAAAATCAGGTTAGGAAGGGGGCCAAGTGTCCTTATTCTAAAACCCTTTTCAATTTCATACTATAAGGAGCGGTGAACTTCTTTCCCCCTCTACGCCTGATATTTCTATCCCCACTCGTGTTACGAACTTGCAATGTTCTTGTACCCTTAGCTTGAGGGGGCGGCCTGTTTCTCCTTTATATTTCTTTCCACAGCTGCATGGAATGGAGTACACACAGTCCTTAGTCATGTCCTCCTCTGTTGGGGGGTCTTAATCGGAAGAGCTATCTGCGAAGTGTAGAACCACTTCTGAAGATCGTCCTGATGTTATATCGACAACAGATCCTTTGTATTTTCTCCGATAACCCCATCCCATAGGGTAGACAGACTGAGGCTGTTTTCTGTGAGTTGTTATCCTCATGCACCCCCACATCCATGTATGTTGAAGTTGTTGTCATGTACCCTGGATAATTGTTTCGTTGTAGGGTACTGCTTGTACTGACCATTTCCTGTTCGTATGAATTTGGGTCGCCGCTCATGGCTTTTGCTCGATGTTGAAGGCAGCGAACGATCCCTTTCTTTACATTGTATGGGTGGTGGGTGTTGAAGTTGGGGTATTGTCCGGTGAATGTTTGCTTGCGGTATACAGATGTCTTGAACCACAACTCCGTTCGAGTTATTATCACATCCAGGAATGGCAGTTTGTTGTCACACTCTTTTTCCATAGTGAACTGTATGGGTGGTCTTATTGAGTTTACATGGTCCAGTTGCGTCTGGACCACCTCCTGGTGTGGCCAGAGTATGAAGGTATCATCAACGTATCTAAGCAATAGAATTGGCTTTAGAGCTGTGGATTTAAATGCCATCTCTTCAAAGTATTCCATGTATATGTTAGCCAGTGATGGTGATAAAGGCGAGCCCATTACAAACCTTCCTCCCGTCAGTATATGTCTGATCCCAATCCAAAGTGTGTTGTTTGTGTGCATAAAGTCAGCATCCCCATCAGGTTGTCTAGTGGAACACTGGTACATTATCCTAGGGATGAATCCGAGGCCAGTCTGTCCCTGACTACCGATAGTGCCTCGACCGTTGTGTTCATTATTTGTCTATATTTCTGAGATGAGGTAGTATTTACAGTATTTACATTATTCGGGCTATTGTCCTCATCCTTATTGCCATTTGTATGACGTTTCAGCAATTGTACGCTCCGGCCTTCTTCAAGTGCTAGAAATTTCGAACCGAATTGTAATAAAGGGTTCGGTTCGAAATTTCTAGCACCTGAAGAAGGCCGGATCATGCAACGGCCGGAACGTTGTATAAATGGCAACAAAGATAAGGACAATAGCCCGAATAATGTAAATACTGTAGTGGGGGAGACCATTCTTTATCGAATTCCAGTTGAATACCCTGCATTCACTTAAGCACTTGTACCCTTGGGAAAGGTATTAATCCGTCCCTTCCCTCCAATTATGGCTTAAATAACATGGGTAGGACTTGGGGACCCTGCCTTTAAAAACAAATCCCAATGAATCTTGATACTCGAAAAGAAAAAAGTATTACGAGACACAAATCTTATATAAAAACAACAATAAATTGTTGAAAGAAAAAGGTATTTCCAGCAATAAAGAAATAGAATTTAGTTGGCAATAAATGACCCGCCGAGATTGATATGCCATAAAAACAACCAACCAACTGACAAAAACTAAGTACATATGTTGGTTTTACAACTTTAATTTTATCAAGGTGTCTTAAACTTCATTTGTCGAATACAAGTTCCATTTCACAACATCTGAAGAAAAAATTCATATCCACCTTCACAATACAAGAAAATACTTGTTTACAACAACCCGAAAATAATAAATAAAACTTCAAGTTCACGAAGGGGCTCTCAGTCAAGTATAAAACGTCTGCATCTAAACTTATTTATAAGTGGAAATTTTGTCTGTGCGTGTGTATGTGTGTGTGTGGGCCTGTGTGTGTGGGCCTGTGTGTGTGTGTGTGTGTGTGTGTGTGTGTGTGTGCCCGTTACCTATAGACTCCGAGTCGGCTGAACCGATTTTCTTGAAAATTTACACAGTTGTACTATAAGCGTCTGCGAGTGTTCTTAGCTAGGTTTTCTGTCGAGGTACCCCCGATAAATATCTAAAATCGATAATCGAAAAAATCGTGTTATAGAAGGAGTGGTCCGATTTTAAACAAATTGAATACACTCATAGACAAAGACATAAGAAACGATATTCAGAAGTTTAAAAATTGCAGTTCTTACAATAGTACAGAAAAACGATAATATATATATATATATATATATATATAAGGCAAGTGTTTGTCTGTGTGAATGTTTATCTTCTTGTATGTCTGTATTTTTTTCAGCCCTTTTATTTTAATTTTTGCTTCGGGTTTGGCTCTAAGTAGGTATAATTGTAGTTCTTAGTCTCAGCCATGATACCATTTACTCAGAGGACTTATTTAGCCTTCAAAATTCAGTTTACGACGAAAAGTCCATTTATAAATAAGATTAGATATGCATATATATATATATATATATATATATATATTTTAAACATACGCACCGTAATAGGGGCGCTAGAGGGTGTCGTCAGTGATATCATCGCGAGGATCACTAGGGGGTTTCGGGTCTTTCAACATCATACCCCCCTCATCGCGCCGACCCGATCAGTTTCTGGCCCACCCTCGATATGCGCTTTCAGACACCGGAAAATTAGGTTTAGGCCCGGTACGAAACCTTGCAAATGCTTCTGATTGGTGACAGTCAGAGCCACTTTCCATTTAGAGGCGGACCGTACATGAGCTCGTCCGAAACATTAATTTAAACGCAGAATTTCGGGGAATTTTAGCTAAGAATTTGGAATCCAGGCACTCTCTCTTTTGATCCATAACCAATTAGCGGTTCTTTCCGCTGTTTCGGTTATAGACTTGAGTGCTTTCCTTTGTTTTACTCCCACTATCCCAATATCTGTTAAGGCTTTGCATAAGGACCTTGTTGCAAATCCTCTAGTCCCCACTTCTATAGGAGTGCAGCTAGCCCTCCAGCCTTTAACCCTGCAACTCTCCAGCAGTTCGTCATATTTTAACTTCTTCCTTTCATGAGCTTCTTATACGTTTTCTTCCCAGGGGACTGTCAGTTCCCCCAAGACTATCTTCTTCAAATTATGTGAGAAGAAAACTATATCTGGGCGAAGTTTTGTGATGGCAATTTGCTCTGGGAATTTCAATCTTGAGCCTATATCGGCCCTTAGTTCCCAGTCTGTTGCAGGAGATAGCAGGTTTGGATTTACCTTTCTATTTCGTGGGATTTTCGCGACCGCTTTAATAAATTTTATTTGCCTTGTGTCTGGGTTGTAAACATTCTCTTTGATGGCATTTTGAACTATTTTCACGATCTCTTTTAGAATTTCGTCATGGCGCCACCTGTAACGCCCATCAGCTAGTGCAGATTTACAGCTACTCGGGATATCTTTTAAGGTACCACAAAGATGACAATAAGGCGACTGGGTGTTATACCATAATTGTAAGTTTGTGGGGCTTGGCAGGGTGTTGTATACTGCCCGAATCAGAAATTTTAATCTGGAGTCACTGTGCCATATTTCGGACTATTTGATTTGGCGTTTCAACATAGAGCTCCATTTGGTTCATGTCCCTTGCTGTCTCATCCCGACTTGGATTGCTCTTCGTTTCTCTTCTTCGCCGTTTCTGATTTCTTAGTGCAAAAGATGACTTTTCTTTTATCCTTGCAGTTTGTCATATTTTTCTGAGGGAAAAAACCTGAGGCCCGCGCGTCCAGTAGCTATGGGCCCTACTATTGCCTTTTCTCGTATTCTTTCGTTTTGCTGTATTCAGTTCTATTTTCTACCTGTATATACTGATATTCCCGCACCGGCTACTTTGGGATCTTTCGAGCACTCGTACTGAATTGTGGCTCTCACTTTAGCTACTTTAAATTCTTCGTGTAGGCTCGTCCGAAACATTAATTTAAACGGGAGTTTCAGTGCGTTTGTTTTCCCGTATAACGCTGCGCTGCATAGAGATCTTGGCAAACCTAACCACCTGCGTAGTCGTGATGTTATGCTTCGTTCCATTAGTTCTACCGTGGAGGAAGTGAAATCATAGATAGTTACAGGCCAGAATATTTTTGGAAGAATGACGTGTTGATAAATCCAAGCTTTATATCTGCCACCAGGTAAGCCAGACTTATCAACCCTGATTAACCACCCTTCTAGATTCTCCTTTGTTAATATTATTGAATCTTTTAGGGTTTCATCGAACTGCAATATATATATATATATTGCATCCCTTTACTGCTGAGCAAGGCGACTATTTCCAAGGAGAATTTGTATAAGTGTTTTTTTTAATCATGTCACCCCAAGCAAGGCATTCCACTGCCACTATAGCGCAGGGGGTTACATAAGTATATAAGTTTTTTTAGATAAGTATATTACCTTTTTCTTATTTAAGCAAAATTGATCCGGGAAATGTTTAATGCAATCACACACACACACACACACACACACACACACACATCACATCACATCACATCACATCACATCACATATTAAGTGGAACCTCCTGTAACCGCCTCTCTTCGTCAGAGACCACCTGTTGTTAACAACCTGTTGTTAACGACCTGTTGTTTTTCTCTGCACTGATGATTTGCTAATATTAATCGACCTTTAGTGAGAGACTACCTCCAGAAGGCGACCAGCAACGATTGAAAATCACTGATCAAACTGTCACTTTAAAAAAAAATTGGTCGTACATTTTGAACTTCTAAATTAGGAGAAACTAAATGAATAATCTATTTAATTTTGCTTTGATCTTAGTCAGGAACACTTCATCATTGTTTTGTTATTGTAGTGTTGTAGCAAACTGTTATTTCTTGTTGAAATGTACCTTCCCTGAGTTTACCGCACGGTCAAACATCGGCTGTTTTTTTTCTTTTTACACGTATTGCATTTGACATGTTCAAGGGATTTATCGCAGTCTCTGTACTGACTTGGATAAATTCAAGGATCGGGAAAATCACAATTATGTCCCCTTTTCAAATGTCTATCGCTTTTGTTCCTTTATTTTTTGTGTGTCTATCTACTCTATTTCTATCTGGGTATATCTATATCTCTCCTCCTACCCATGATCGCTGTCAGTTTTTTGTATGTTCTTTTTCGTGTATTATCGCAGATTCTCTTTTACTATCACTCACTTCTAAGAAAAAAAAAAACTGAAATCGTTTACTTCTTTTTAAGTCCACTTAATAAATATTTTTTGTGAATAAATATTTTGGTCTCTTGTTGACCGTTGTAAATACGTTTTTTTAAATTTTAAAATGAATTATGCTGAATAAATTTCTTTAAAGTTAGGTCATTTTCTTATGTTCTCATTTATTTATTACCAGATTAGATGGTAAAATTCTAATATTTACATTCTGATGAGTGGATTATATACATTTCTGGTGTCAATAGTTCATGACTATGAGCCTTTAGTGAGCGACCACCTGCCGTATGTGACAAGTGATGAGTGGAATATACGTTCCTGGTGTAAATAGGTCATGACTAAAACAATTAAGAAATTAAAATATGGATATAAAGTGGAGGATCAGTTCTCCATTATAATCAACATATATATATATTAATCCCTCACTTTGTGGCCATGCTAGTTTCTATCCAATTATATTCTAGATGTATGGGATTGAGCAAATGGATAGCACAGCAGGGTTTAGAAGAGACACCAATAGGAAAAATATTAGGAGCCATAAGGGACAGGGCAAGTGGTAGTCAATTAGTAAACTACGAACTAAAAGGACACGTCACATAAAAAGAAGAATTGCAATTCAGCTTTTCGGTCAACAATTCCGTGCCAATATCCATTAAACTTCCCGCACATCCAAGCTTACAACACCTGATATTCCGAAGCGTCTCTCTATCCCGGTGGTTCTTAGCACGCTTTCTCTTGTTACACCTCCCAAACCCCGCTCTGCCATCCACTTGCTCAAACCCATAAATCTAAAATATAAATGTATAGAAACTAGCATGGCCATAAAATATGAGATCAGTTCATGTATTGATTATAATATAAAATTGATCCCCGAATTTATAACCACAATTTCTTATAAGTAGTAGGCATATATCTTTTTCTTCTATGTGCCCTGTCCCTTCAAAACGTAGGCGATCATGGCTTTCCACGTCTCCCTATCCCTGGTGGCTCTTAGCACGCTTTCTCCTGTTACACGACGCAACCCCCGTTCTGTCATTCACCTGCTCAGGCTCTTCAAATATGTTATCCGCTGCTTTCCCCTGTCTATTTTTACCCTGTATCTGGCCTGTCTCCAAGCCCTCGTTCCTCGTTGCAGGAAAATTAGCTGTCTCTTGCTGATGCTTAATATTAATTTCCTTTTCGTTTCTATCCTTTCCAAAACCTCATAATTGCTCACATGCTCGGTCCACGATATCCGCATCATCCTTCTGTAGAACCACATTTCAGTTGCTTCAAGTTTTTTCTTCATCTTTAATGATATTATCCAGCATTCACTGCCATATTGAAGAACGGACAGTACGTAGCACTCCAGTACTCTCTTCTTTGTTTCTAGCAAAATTGTCCTGTTTCTTAATACTTTACTCAACTTCTGGAATGCATACTTATGCTTTTGGATCTCAGGAATATAAATGTATAGAAACTGCTGTGACCACAAAGTGAGGGTTCAGTTTATATATTGATTGTAATATTGAACTGATCCCCCATTTTATATCCGTTATCCTTCTGCAGAACCAGATTTAAGCTGCTTAAAGTTTTTTCTTCATCTTTGATGATATTGTCCAGCATTCACTGCCATATTGAAGAACTGACATCACATAGCAATCTAGTACTCTCTTCTTTGTTTCTAGCAAAATTGTCCTGTACTCAACTTCTAAAACATATCCTTCTCCATGCCAACTCGCCTTCAGATCTGTGTCGCACTTTCTGTTTTCTGTAAGAACACTTCCCTGTTATATAAATGTTTTTACCTACTTGATTTTTGTATCCCCAACCTCTATTTGGCATTTTGGGTTGCTCTTTTTGCTGATGACCATGCATTCGGTTTTCTTGCAGTTGATTTGTACTCTTTTTTGTCACTCTCTTCAGTTACCTGCTGTAGGAGATATTCTGGTTTCCTTACCGTGTCTGCTATCAGCACCGATAAATTTAAATACTTTAAAAGTATACTTGTGCCATCTTTCGATTAATGAAATAAATTTAAATACCTAGGAAGTGTCTTGACAGAGGGGGGAAAAGTGCAACATTGATATCTGAAGAAACACTGGCATGGCCAAGGACGCATGAGAAAATAGGGTCTGGAGAATTTAATACTCATATGACGGATAGAAGCAAAGAGTTACCGAGGAAAGCAGCATGAGACATATTTGATAGATCTGAGCAGATGGATGGCGGAGCGGGGTTTAGGAGAGATACCATGAGGAAAAATATTAGTAGACGCTACCTGATGAGATATTGTCATTTCAATGTCGAAACAAAATGTACACTTTGTCGTAGATTATAATTTGTACATGTTCTAAAATATAATTTATAATAAATATTTATAGCTCTATTTTTATATTGAGCACGGTTTATATTAATGTTTTGAACGTTGCTAATATTTTCTTCGTTCCTTATTCACTTGGATATATATATATATATATATATATATATATATATATATATATACACACTTTTATATATATATATATATATATATATATATATGTGTGTGTGTGTGTGTGTGTGTGTGTATCCGCCTTTTGCATTTTATTTGATGCTGATATCTAAATCTTTTGTACACAATTTTATTTTATTTTTTGAAACAATAATGACATAAGTCTTATTAGTTAAGCCACGAATGGCGGTTAAGGGGTGGATTCAAAATTTTCCCAAGGCTATTTTCGCGCGTAAGTGAATATAATGAACTCAATCCAAAGACGTATTGCCTTGGCCAAGGACGCATTTCAATGTATGTCTTTCTATATGGCAGTGAACATAGGACGATCTTTTCCAGAATATATATATATATATATATATATATATATATATATATATATATATATATATATTTGAGAATCAATTCTCCATTATAATCAACATATATGTTGATCCCTCACTTTGTGGACATGCTAGTTTCTATCCAATTATATTCTAGATTTATGGGCTAGAGCAAACAGTACACTTAGTAGATTATAATTTGTACATATTGTAAAATATAATTTATAATAGATATTTATAGCTCTGTTTCTATATTGAGCACGGTTTATATTAATATTTTGTTAATATTTTCTTCGTTCCTTATTCAATTGGATATATATATATATATATATATATATATATATACGTATGTACATTCACTTTTTTATATATATATATATATATCATCCCTTTGCATTTTGTTCGATGCTGATATCTAAATATTTTGTACACAATTTTATTTTATTTTTTGAAATAATAATGACATAAGTCTTATTAGTTAACCCACGAATGGCGGATAAGGGGTGGATTCAAAACTTTCCCAAGGCTACTTTTGCGCGTAAGTGAATATAATGAACTCAATCCAAAGACGTATTGCCTTGGCCAAGGACGCATTTCAGAAGATAACCAGAGTCCTGGGAGAGAGGAAAATTGAAAGAAACGAGTGCTAGACTGATATGTGATGTATGTCCTTCACTATGGCAGTGAACATGGGGCGATCTTTTCAAGGATAAGGGTGAGTTTCGAGGTATCAGAAATGTGGTTATACAGGAGATACGAAGAGGAAAAATATTGAGAGCGACAAGAGAAAGGGCCAAATAGAAGTCCGTTATTGCCTACGTCATGAAGGGATATGGCACATGAATAATAATGATATATATATATATATATATATATATATATATATATATATATATATATATATTATAAATTATGTTTTAGAACATGTACATAATTTATTCTATATATGTCCTCTTCCCTACAATCATATGTCTGTTTCAGTGTTTGGATTTAAACACTTCTTCAGGGGAAATAAAGGTTTGGAATCATTCTTTGTTTATATTTGGTTCGTTGTTGTCGTGGGGGAGGAATAGGATTTAATATTTTAGAAAGATAGACAACTAAATGAGTTAAATTACCTTTTAAAGTTAAGATTTTGGGCTGTTTGAAGAGGTGTATTTAGGCGAGAAGGAATGGGTTTCAATATAAGATTGTAAAAATGTTTTTTAAGTTTATTTGATTAAACCTTTTAGGTAGAAGCGAGCTAAATGCCAATTACAGGAAGTTATCAGTTTAAAAATTATTAAAGAAAAAATATTAGAGAAAAAAATATTTGAGAAAAAAAATTCATATATATATATATAAAAATATATATATTTATATGTGTGTGTGTGTGTGTGTGTGTTTGTTAACCAAGGAAAAAGGGGTTTAGGAAAAGAATCCATATTTTCAAATAAAGGCAATTAAAGGAGCTTGGGATAGGAAGGTAGGGGGTTAAAATACTTTTTAAGGTTAACGTTAGAGTAAAATTATGATTAAAACTTAAATTGGATCCTTTTAATTTATATTCTAACATCTAGTCAACGGGGATTTAAATTCTAAATTTAAGTTTTCGAAAAATTTGCCTTGTGGCGGCACTTACTGATGAATTCCCTCCTAAGATTCAGTAGCCGGTATTGGTGGGGGTATTTTAATATTGAAATTTTTTCCAGTAAACATAGACAGCACCTATCACGAAAATTCCTCGGAATACGAGCTGAACCTATCAGTTTCCATCTAATTTCAGGATCCAGCCCTTCCTCTTTCATTTTCCAGAATGCCCGCGAAAGGGCTGTCTGGTACCTCTGACCGGGGTTCGAAAAGGAGTACCTGTGGTTATATAGTCTATGTTTGAAAGGACCGGCGGACATACCGATATAGGTCCGGAAGTCGTTTTTTTTGTTAGATAGAGAAATGCGGGTTTCATAAATTACCTGGGTGGATTTGCATTTTCCCTCCACCGGGCAGGCGTCCACAGAATTACAGTTGCATTCGTTCAGAATTCCGGACCTAGATTCAGCATTGCGCAAGTTCACCAGAATACTCCTATTATGGGAACTTATGGCTGTCCATATTCGGGGTGCAAGAATAACTAATTTTAAGGGTGTACCTATTAAAAATCTTTCGTAGAGGGTTATTGTTATTAAATTTTTTGTCTACTAACTTGAGAAAATATTTACCAATATTGATGTTAGTTAGTTTACAATAAGGGGGGTTAAACCAAATTATCTTTCTTTTTCTACAGTTTCCTTTATTTTTATTTTTGGATGATTCGGAGTCTATTGTAGGTTTATTATATGTTAACCTGTTCTTATATCCGCTTTTTTGAAGGGCCTTATTGTAAATATTTTTACTTGCGTTGAAAGTTTTAATGTTGGATGATAATTGGTTGATTCTATTATTCACTATATTGGGTATCTGTTTTATAATATTTTTGGGGTGGTTGGATGAAATATTAAGTGGGGGAACAATTTTCTTTGAGAAATGGTTGGTAGGATCCATCATTTAAGTTAAGGGTGATGTCTAGATAGTTTACAATTTTAAGATTAGAAGTGACTTTGTCTTTAAAACCGAGGTACTTCAGAGCTCTAATTATTTTTTGTGTATCCTATTTGTGTAGGGCCCATTGGAATTAGGGATAATTATTAATCTATCGTCCCGATATAGGCCTAATTGTTTTGGGTCTAAAAATCTGCTTAGAATATCTAAAATGTAAATTCCCACAAGATCTTCCACCTGGGCGGAATCATATGCTCTCATAGGGACGTCAAAAACCTCCCCCGGCCCCTTTGTCCATGTGGAATCATCAAAGGTGGGAATGGATTTTCTGGCC
This sequence comes from Ascarosepion bandense, assembly GCA_037127315.1. Taxonomy (NCBI): domain Eukaryota; kingdom Metazoa; phylum Mollusca; class Cephalopoda; order Sepiida; family Sepiidae; genus Ascarosepion; species Ascarosepion bandense. Next base: position 724,061 of record JBBBDQ010002522.1, read on the forward strand.
GCAAAGATAATTTTGTAGTCTCTATCCGAAATGTTCACGTAATTTTTAGCAAAATTTAAACAACTTTCAAGACGGTCCCTTGATATAGAGGAATAGAAATCGACAATATCGAATTTAAGGAAGGTGGATTTAGATTTGTTTTTGATGTTGTTAAACCAGTCTATCGTATCTGAAGAACTTTTCCAAAGGTTTGGTTGTAGATTCAATAGTAGCTTCTCTATTAGATTTTTTTAGAATTTCCCTGGAAATTATGCCTAAGTCACTTTTTGTAGGATTAATTAGCCTGGTTTGTAATTTGTTTTGGAAATTTGGTTTGTGGTCCTTAAATAAAACGTAAGCTTCTTTAGTGGCGATTTTGCCAATTTTGTCACTAATATTTAATTCTTTGGCGAATTTGGCTATGTCTGTATTAATTTCAGATAATGCTTGGTTCCTTCTGTCTACTTTGTAATTACTAGTTAGGTTATTTTTAAGGACACTTATGTAATTTAAAGGATCACATTTATAAATGTTGTTAGATCTGTCGGATTTTTTAAAAATATTGATTAGGATCAGGTTCTTGGAATTTACCTTCCTACTCTTCCACTTCGAATTAAAGAAAAACAATATATATATATATATATATATATATATATATATATATATATATATATTAGTGACAAAATTGGCAAAATCGCCACTAAAGAAGCTTACGTTTTATTTAAGGACCACAAACCAAATTTCCGAAACAAATTACAAACCAGGCTAATTAATCCTACAAAAAGTGACTTAGGCATAATTTCCAGGGAAATTCTAAAAGATCTAATAGAGAAGCTACTATTGGATCTACAACCAAACCTTTGGAAAAGTTATTCAGATACGATAGACTGGTTTAACAAGATCAAAAACAAATCTAAATCCACCTTCCTTAAATTATATATATATATATATATATATATATATATATATATATATATATATATACTATAAGTGTAGCCCGGCGTTGCTCGGGTGTAATGAAAGCTTTAAAACTAATCCATGGTCCTGGAGCTCACACATTTTGGACATTGGCGTCGAAAGACTAAATAGCAATAGTTGTTTCCAGTTAAAGCGAAACCATAGACTGAAAAAAATGAATGGATGTAAGTCAAATTTTGATTTCCTGGTATCGATATCAAATAAGTTTCTTTCGTTGTAAACTGAATTTTGAAGGCTAAATAAGTTTTCTGAGTAAATGGTATCATGGCTGAGGCTAAGAACTACAATTACACCTACTTAGAGCCGAACCCGAAGCCATAACTAAAATAAAAGGACTGAAAAATTGATTTTGATCAGACCCGGTATCCTGCCTTTTATATATATATATATATATATATATATATATATATATATATATATATATATATTATCGATTTTCTGCACTATTGTAAGAACTTCAATCTTGAAAATTCTGAATATCGTTTCTTATGTCTTTGTTTATGAGTGTATCAAATTTGATTAAAATCGGACCACTCTTTCTATAACCCAATTTTTTCAATTATCGATTTTCGATATTTATCCGGGGTACCCCGACACAAAATCTAGCTAAGAACACTCGCAGACGCTTATAGTACAACTGTGTAAATTTTCAAGGTAATCGGTTCAGATGTTTCGGAGTCTATAGGTAACGGACACACACACACACACACATACACACAGACAAAGTTCCATTTATAAATAAGTATATATATATATATATATATACATATATATATATATATATATATATATATATATATATATATATATGTACATGTGTGTGTGTGAATATGCTGAACATTACAAAAATCACACTGTGAACTTTCCAGTGTCCCTGGTATATACAACACATGTGATTGTGAAGAGATGACGGCGTTGAAGTTTTGTGCAGCTGATTCTATTTCAGTAACTTGACAGAATAATGCTCGTTATAATCTCTGATTTCCATAAGATTTATCAGTCGTTCGTTGTAAATTCTGATGTCTATCGACATTGTTTTTGTCATCATTGGGATTTCATAGCTACTTTCACTTTCATTTTCACTTTCGCTTTTCAGGCCATCAACATACGGCAACTTTGCCCTTATCTGCATGCGGACGTCGTTAAATATTCATGCGACTTGATGATGCCAGGCAAACAACACCAAAAAAAAAAAAAAAGAAAAGAAAAAAGGGAAATATATAAATAAATAATAGATAAAATAAGAAAAAATCTCGTGTAATGAACAAGATGAAGAAATGGAAGTTGGAATGTGAAAGAGGACACCTAGATTAGTAAGGGTGGGTAAACGATGAAATGATAGTCGAATAGAATATGATGTAGTGAGTGAGTGAGTGAGTGAGTGAGTGAGTGAGTGAGTGAGTGGGAGGAATAGAGAAAGAAAGGATAGAAGTTGAACAGGATGCGTCTCAAATAAAATCAATAACAGAAAAAGGACGAAGAGAGACAACAATCATGGGAATAATGACCTCAGATAAAGTTATAAATAAGAGAATAGTAACATTGCACACACACACACACACACACACACACACACACACACACATATGCATATATGTATAAACGCATTGGCTGCGATGGGTAAACTGTCGCCATTTTATATTTTTAATTTCGCGCATGTGCGTTGTATGTTTTTGATTTTGTCTACTGCACAATATAGTAGGGCCAGTTGGGCATTGCCTGTGAAAACAAGAACCGCATGATACAGTTTACTAGATCAGGAATGCTGTACTGCTTGAAATTTTCTATACTGTACAAGCTGAAAAACAAACAATGCTCATCAACGAAATTTAAAAATGGAAAAACAATTGCGACAATTTACCCATCGCACGCAATATGTATATATATATATATATATATATATATATATATATATATATATATAACTGTAAATTTATCTTTAAACACGTCTCGAAAAACCCACCGAAGAAACCACCGAGTATATATATATATATATATATATATATATATATATATAATTCATCGACCATTTATTAGACCTCAACAGAATGCAAAATGCACTGGACGTTTCGTCCTATATTTGGGACTCATCAGCAGTGTGCATTCACTACCAGGAATGGAAACCCAGCTGGTATGACGTTTGCTTCATAACGCAACTGTCTGGGTTTTAGTTGCTGGTAATGGATGCGCACTGATATGAGTCCCAAGCATAGGACGAAACGGCCGTCCAGCGCTTTCTCTATTCTGTTGAGGTCTTATTAAACTTCGATGAATTATCTAATTATTTCAAATCCTCCTACAATTTCTGTCTATATATATGTATCAATGTGTATCCATATATTACCATGATTTCTTATCTTATGGTATTGCTAGATTGTTCCTGTTGCAGACACCTGCTCAGGTATATTTGCGTATTTTTAACACATTTAGAAGCAACCTTTGTATACCGACACGTCTATACTGACCAGACCATAATTCCGCATTCTGGAGAACCAGTGATAACTGCATATATTTCATCGAAATTTTGATAGAAATGAATGCAGTCATTTTTATAACTGGAAAAAGTTAATTAATTTCTTTCAGGTTTTTTTCTTGCTTTGTTCGCTTCTTTCTTTCTTTCTTTGGTTTGTTTATGATTTTTTAAGGTTTATTTTTACTTTCTTTGTGTAGTTCGTTTCTAACTGTATTCTTTTGGTAGTTTCATATTTGTTCAATTCTATTGTTTATTTCTTTCTTTCCTTTGTTCTTTTTATTGTTACTTCTTTCCTTTTTGGTATACTATTTTCTTTCCTTTGTTTCTTTTCTTTTTTGGTTTAATTTTGTTTTTCCTTTTTTATTTTCCTTTTTTTTTTTGCTTCTTTCTTTCCTTTGTTATTGTGTCATTTTTTGTTTACTTCTTTCTTTCCTTGTTTTTTTTTTTCTTTTTGTTTACTATTTTCATTCCTTTGTTTCTTTTCTTTTTTGGTTTAATTTTTTCTTTCCTTCTTTATTTTCTTTTTTTGCTTACTTCTTTCTTTCCTTTGTTATTGTGTCATTTTTTTGTTTACTTCTTTCTTTCCTTGTTTTTTTTTTCTTTTTGTTTACTATTTTCATTCCTTCGTTTCTTTTCTTTTTTGGTTTAATTTTTTTCTTCCCTTTTTTATTTTCCTTTTTTTGCTTACTTCTTTCTTTCTTTTGTTATTGTGTCGTTTTTGTTTACTTCTTTCTTTCCTTTTTTTTCTTCCTTTTTTGTTTACTATTTTATTTCCTTTGTTTCTTTTCTTTTTCGGTTTAATTCTTTCTTTTCTTTTTTATTTTCCTTTTTTTTTGCTTGTTTCTTTCCTTTTTTTTTTTTTTGTTCCTATGTCCCATTTTTGTCTACTTCTTTCTTTCTTTATTTTTCTTTTTTTTTAGTATTTTTTCCTTTGTTTCTTTTTTTTTATTTAATTCTTTCTTTTCTTTTTTTCTTTTTTGCTTACTTCTTTCTTTCCTTTGCTCTCGTTTCGTTTTTTGTTTATTTCTTTCTTTCCTTGTTTATTTTTTCTTCTTTCCTTTGTTTCTTTTCTTTTTTGGTTAAATTCTTTCTTATTTTATTTTCTTTTTTTTTGTTTATTTCTTTCTTTCCTTGATTTTTTCTTTTTAGTTTACTATTGTTTTGCCTTTGTTCCTTTTCTTTTTTAATTTAATTCTTTCTTTTCTTTTTGCATTTTAATCTTTTTTTGCTTACTTCTTTCTTTCGTTGTTTATTTTCCTTTTTTGTTTACTATTCTCTTTTATTTGTTTCTTTTCTTTTTTGGTTTAATTCTTTCTTTTCTTTTATTTATTTTCCTTTTTCGTTTCCTTCTTTTTCCTTTGTTCCTGTGTCACTTCTTTGTTTACTTCTTTCATTCTTTTGATTTTTTTCTTTTTCCGTTTACTTCGGTCTTTACTTTGTTTCTTTTCTTTTTTTTTTCATTTTTGTTTACTTCTTCTTTCATTTCTTCAATTTCCTTCATACTTACTTCTTTGTTATTTTGTCCTTTTTCCTGTTATTTTCTGTATTCGTTTCTTCCGAATCATTCCTTTAATATTTTCCTTCATCCGTTTCATTCTTTCTCTCGTTTATTTTCATTCTTTCTTAAAAAATTTCTTCTTTTTATTTGTTTCATTCATTTGTTTATTTTCTTCTTTTTCTCGTTTCTTTTATTGGCAGTACTTCTTTATTTCATTCGTTTGCCTGCACATTTAATTTTTTCTTTCTTTTGTTCGTTTCATTCTTCTATTATTCTTCATTTTCTTTCTTTCGTTTATTCGATTTTCGATTTCTTCTTTATTTTTTCTTTTACTCTATTTTATTCTTATTCATTTCTTTCATTTTTCAAGTTCCGTTTCCTTTCCGATCTCACTTACTTTTTTTTCGTTTGCTTGCGTTGATAAAAGTTTATTTCTTTTGTTCGTTTCTTTCTTTTATTTAATTCGTTTTTTTCTTCTACTTTTTGCTCTTTTTTTGTATCTTTCATTATTTAATTGATGTCTTTATTCAATCAAGTTTCGTTTCGTTCTGGTTCTCTCTAACTCTTTCTTTCTCTCACTTCCTTTTTTAATCTTTTTATTCCTTTCTATCTATCTATCTAGCCCAGTCCGTTCATATCTATCTATCTATCTATCTATCTATCTATCTATCTATCTATCTATCTATCTATCTATCTCAGTCTGTCCATATATATATATATATATATATATATATATATATATATCGCAGTCTGTCCATATCTATCTATCTATCTATATATCTATCTATCTATCTCAGTCTGTCCATATCTATCTATCTATCTATCTATCTATCTATCTATCTATCTATCTATCTATCTATTTCAGTCTGTCCATATCTATCTATCTATCTATCTATCTATCTATTTCAGTCTCTTGAAATAGATTTGTGCTTTTTTTATTTGATCATATCGCACAAAGCAAGGCATTTTATTTCCACTGTTTAGCTGGGGAGTTACATAGGAGAAAATTTATGAGAAAGAGTGACAGGTTATAGGGAGTGTCAGGAAGTGGGTAAGAGAGGGATGAGAATACTGATGAGAGTGGAGTGGATGGAGAAAGGAGCATGAGAGAGAGAGAGAGAGAGAGAGAGAGAGGATGCAAGTTCGTGAGACAGGAGATGGCTATTGACTTTACATTTACATTTTTGGAGATTGTAGCTGTCGGGAAAGCAAGTAAATAGAAGGGAATTCCACAGGCCGGACGTGCTAGAAAAGAAGCTGTTGGAGTAGAATTTGCGTTTACATTTTATTGGTTTCACAGTAAAAGGGTGGGACCGAGTTGCTAATCTTGTGGCTCGAGTAAATTCATATCTAACGGGCACCAGTGAGCTAAGTTCATCTGAGCAGAAGCTGTAAAAGTATTTGTCGAAGAAACACATGGAAATCCACATTGCGTCGGTGAGAAAGTGACTGTATCCGAGCTACCAAGTTAGGATATATCACATTATAGATTCTCCGTTGGATTTTGTCAATGACCCCTAGGTGGATAGTAGGTGCACTCGACCAGATATGACAGCAGTATTCAATGTATAGTAGATTTATATATTTAGTATATCGAGGCAGCAAGTAATTTTCTAGACATATTCTATTAAATATAAGAGACAATGAATGTCTATTATGTTTAATCATGAGCCGTTCTAAACGTCGTATTTTTGCTTTAATTTCAGTTGAAAATAAAGACAAAAATTCTCCAACATTTGGATAATTATTTATTGGTTTTCTTCTAAGCTTTCGGCTCACATGAGCCATCTTCAGAGAGGTAGTTTAAACTGAAATATTATAAAATCCACCATCACCGACGATTTTATTTTGTGTTGACATAAAACTCCGCTTGGCAACGGCAATAGTTACCAAAAATAATAAACGCAGTTCTTAAGTTTGCGATGCGGTTTTATGACGTCACACCGCGGGATAGCGCGAAATGACAACAAAACCATCTAGTCAAATGCAATGTAATATGTTATTTCCTGTTTTAAAGTTGATTTTATTGAGTGATTTTATAATATTTCAGTTTAAACAACCTCTCTGAAGATGGCTCATGTGAGCCGAAAGCTTAGAAGAAAATCAATAAATAATTATCCAAATGTTGGAGAATTTTTGTCTTTATTTTCAACTGAAATTAAAGCAAAAATACGACGTTTAGAACGGCTCATGATTAAACATAATAGACATTCATTGTCTCTTATATTTAATAGCATATGTTTAGATTTATATATGTGCAGAATTGTTTTAAATGGGGAAAACTTCCTGGACCTATACAGAGAACCGAATTCCTTAGCGGCGGATTTATCTATGGATTCTATATAGTCATTCCGCTTGAGGTCTGTTGTGAGAGTTATCCCGAGGAGGCGCAGTGTTTTGCTTTCCGGGAGAGTTTTTCTTTCTTTTTTTAGATTTTACGTCCCTTTGTATTTATTTTTTTTTTTTTTTTCGTGTTTTCTTTCATTTGATCTTAGTTCTTTCTTTCTTTCTTTCTTTCTTTCTTTCTTTCGTTTATTTTTTCTTTTCCTTCCTTCTTTTTTCCTTTAAATCTTTTTTCTTTATTTCATTCTTTCTTTTTCTTTCTTTCTTTCTTTCTTTCTTGCTTTCTTTCTTTCTTTCTTTCGTTTATTTTTTCTTTTCCTTCCTTCTTTTTTCCTTTAAATCTTTTTTCTTTATTTCATTCTTTCTTTTTCTTTCTTTCTTTCTTTCTTTCTTTCTTTCTTTCTTTCGTTTATTTTTTCTTTTCCTTCCTTCTTTTTTCCTTTAAATCTTTTTTCTTTATTTCATTTCTTTTTCTTTTTCTTTCTTTCTTTCTTTCTTTCTTTCTTGCTTTCTTTCTTTCTTTCTTTCGTTTATTTTTTCTTTTCCTTCCTTCTTTTTTCCTTTAAATCTTTTTTCTTTATTTCATTCTTTCTTTTTCTTTCTTTCTTTCTTTCTTTCTTTCTTTCTTTCTTTCGTTTATTTTTTCTTTTCCTTCCTTCTTTTTTCCTTTAAATCTTTTTTCTTTATTTCATTCTTTCTTTTTCTTTTTCTTTCTTTCTTTCTTTCTTTCTTTCCATTTACTTTCTTTCGTTTATTTTTTCTTTTCCTTCCTTCTTTTTTCCTTTAAATCTTTTTTCTTTATTTCATTCTTTCTTTTTCTTTCTTTCTTTCTTTCTTTCCATTTACTTTCTTTCGTTTATTTTTTCTTTTCCTTCCTTCTTTTTTCCTTTAAATCTTTTTTCTTTATTTCATTCTTTCTTTTTCTTTCTTTCTTTCTTTCTTTCTTGCTTTCTTTCCATTTACTTTCTTTCGTTTATTTTTTCTTTTCCTTCCTTCTTTTTTTCCTTTAAATCTTTTTTCTTTATTTCATTCTTTCTTTTTCTATCTTTCTTTCTTTTTTCGTTTGTTTGCTTCCGCATTTTTTGTTATTTTGTTCGTTCCTTTCCTTCATTCCATTTCTTTTTCTTTTTATAATTTTTATAATTTCTTTCTTTGAGTTTCTTTCATTTTGTTATATTCTTCGTTTGCTTACTTCTTTAAAGTTTTTTCTTTTGCTTTTCTTTTCTTTCTTTCTTTCTTTCTTTCTTTCTTTTATCACTTTTCTTTTATTTAGTTTTTTTATTTTTCCTTCCTTCCTTCCTTCCTTTCTTTCTTTCTTTCTTTCTTTCTTTCTTTCTTCGTAGTTTTCAGACAAAACCGATGGTCGTAATTAACGATTACCTTGTTATAAATTATTGCTAAAGATCACTTGAGGTTGCCGACATTTCTTGAAAGAAGACACTGAATATTTCCATCTGATCGACAAGTCAGTCAGTTAACTGCCATACGTAATACACGTTTGGGCGATCATGTCTCCAAAGAGACATGACTGACTGGGCAGAAAATTATCCCGCAGTAGGTTGCCATCGCTTTCTGCGGTAGACTGGTTGCCGACCAAGGCTATAGAACCCAATCTGTAATAACATCTTCATTATTCATAAATCTCATTTTCAATCATTAAGGTTTCTTCTGTGTCCTTCAGATTTTAACATGTATGCGTATTTCATAGGAATTATACAATTTGAGTATTTAAGAAGCAAATTTTCTTTTAGTCATGTCAGATTAAATAAATGGTAAATACAGTGTCTATTTATTTTTAATAAAATCCGTTCATACTCACGGATAATCTTTTGCGTATTATAATTGAAAGATGTCAGAAATGAGTTATAACGTTGATATATGTTATTATCAGCCATTTCTCAATGTTCCCAAGTACTTTCAATCTCTTCTGAGATCGTCTTCAGGGGTGGGAGTTGTGGTAACAAAAATAACTTCAAAACTGTGCAGCTAAAAATTATTGTAATTTTTTTTCCTTCCCTTAAATATAACGATTGATAAATCTATTAGCGTTCATTAGAACGTGAAAATTATGCAAAATGGAACTTTTTATTTGTTGTTATGGTCATGCACGTGTTAAACCATGAAAAAACTGTTCTTTTTGTGACACTATCTCACGCGGTGATGCTTTCCCTTCTCCCGCGGGGATACTTTCCTTTGGTTGGTTTAAAACAACGGAAAGAAAAGTTGATATTGGTGATATTATTAGTGCTTTATTGCGTCACGCGATGTGAGCTTAAGGAAAAAATAATAATTTTAGTACCATCAAGTGCTTCTAAAAGCACGGAAATATAAAATAAAGTTATTTTGGATAAATATAAATTTCTCGTCTTTCATGATTTTCATCTCTTTTATATTCAATATGGATTTCTCTTAGATCTGAAGTGTATTCCACTAATCTAAAGAAGCGTTGACAAAACAAGTGTCCGGGTGATTTGATAAGGTCACCCAAAGGTCAGTGCCGCTGGTGAGTACATTCGGGTCCGTGCGAATCTAAAATAGAATCAAGATCCGATGTGAGTTGGTAAAATCTCATTCGTTGAGCTCAAGACAGCCTCAAATCGAGTCGGCGAAGATCGATTTTCATTGGCCGAAGACTGTGGGCCGGCCGGATCCCCAGAGAGGATCCAAATTGGTTATAAAAATAGATGCTCGACACGAAAAATTGAGTTGGAGAGCTAATTGTTAAGATTTTGGGCAGAGCGCCACCGCCGTCAGTACCCCCACACACTCCGCCAAAGGCCGCCCCGATTCGGCACATTCCGTCAGATTCCGTCAAGAACCCGAAAGAACTTTGCTGTTTTAGAAGTACAATTCAACGCTAACGAAATTTAGAGTAAACATTTCAATTAACGATTAGAAGCTTTGATGCTTTTGGCGAACTTTCTCTCTCCGTTACAACCAGAATTTTAAACAACCGTATATCATTTCCGACGATTGTATATCATTCTCGACGACTGTATTCTTGGGAAAAAACAGACATTGTTTTTTTTTCTTTATATAAAGGCATTCTACGTAGCTCTCCAGGCGTGTTCGACTTCGTTCACTTATTTTATTAAATTTGTGTTTGGTGCTGTGTTTATTTTTTTCAACCCACAAGTGTACACCAGTGTCCGGACTGGCTAAAAGGGATGACTATTGAAATTGCACGACGAGACTTCTGGGATCTAATCACAACGTGGGACAGTAGCCCGTTGTTGCGAAAGACGTCCTGTAGTCCAGCTTTTGTGGCGACATCATCGGACGGGATCGCCGGGACCGGGTGGCAGTCTCACAACTGGGATCGTCACGACCGTCATCGAGAACGAGCGTCACATAAGGGCTACCGTGCCCTGTACGGTATCACAACTGGTTGCCGCCGGGCGAATTGAGGGGCAGCCGCACTGCAGTGTTACATTTTTACAAACATTGTTGAACATTACTACTGAAGATGATCTTCGAAGAATATTGAAAGTACTTAGGAACATTGAGAAATAAATGATAATAACAACTGTCAACGTTACAACTCATTTCTGACATTTTCAATTTGCAGGAAAGATTATCCTTGAGTATGAACCGATTTTATTAAAAGTAAGCAGATTCAATGTTTATGAATTAATCTGACATATATATATATATATATATATATATATATATTGATTGATTGATTGATTTTTATTACTTAGTTGTTGTCATAATAAAATTAAACCAGTGCACATTTATTTGTATTAAAAGTGTTCAATGTAATTATAATGTAGAACTTTTGAATATTTTCCAGTAATACCTCGTTTACAAATGGAAATATATATATATATATATATATGAAATTATTTGTTTGAACATTATTTTTTGACGATACTCCTATTTAAGTAGATATTCTGTTTTTAATTAAACAGTATTATATATTTATATCTACTGGCCTGATTATTTACGATAAATTTTTATTACGAAAATGTGTAAATCATCAGGCCGGTAGATATAATGATATATTACTGTTTAATTAAAAACAGAATATCTAATTAAATACGAGTATCGATAAAAAAATAATGTTCAATCAAATCATTCCAAATTGTCGGTTATTTATAGAAAAAATCGATTTACTAAATTCTAAAGTATGGTTTAATATACGTAATTAGATTACTTATAAAAACGGTCCTTAATACGCACATTAAATTTCACCTACTACCTTATATACAAACACACCTATTACCTATTCACCTATTACCTTAAATACAAACATTTAATCTTTACTCCTACATAAAATTTTACTTATTACGCACCTATTTCCTACTTACCTATTACCTTAAATTTTTAACATTAAATTTTACCCCTTACATTAAATCTTACTGCAAATGGTGATCTAATTAAAATTTAAAATTTAATAGAAAAAATCGATTTCCTAAATCCAAAATTAAGATTAAATGTACAAAATTAGATTAATTATAAAACTCTGATTAACCACCAAAATATTCTGTACAAAATAAACATCCCACCCCTTACCTGCTCCTCTAAGAAATCCAAAGGATATAGTCTAGTTGTAAGATAATAAAAACTTACATGCTAGCTGCTAATGCTAAATCTGTCTACAAAACTCAGAGACTCTCATTAATCAACCATATTCACTACCTACACCACTTTCTTCAAAATTCTAACGGTCAATCCACAAGACTTATTCCCTTATCACTAACCCCCACACAACTCACCAAATATAAGAAAAGAGGCTTTCCATTGCTGTCCACACCGCCTGATGAGACATTGTAATTTTAATGTCGAAACAAATGTACTATTTGTAGTGGATATATAAAAAATTCTGTACGTTCTAAAATATAATTTATAATAAATATTCACAGCTCTATATATTATATATCGAGCACTGTTTTAAATTAATGTTTTGGACGTTGTAAATTTTTTTCTTCGTTCTGTATTCACTCGGATATATATATATATATATATATATATATATATATATATACGTTTTCCCTGATATTGAGCACATTTACCCATAAGTATAGCATACGGTAGATTTTCGTCATATTTAGCTCCTGATAAACAGTTTGCATTTTCGATGCATTTATAAGCTATCATGAACGATGAAAAGTTTACTTCGACTACTCCGTAAAGAACATGTCCATCCAACCCCTATCTGACTACAAACAAAATTAAAAAAAAAACATTTAATAAAAAGAATTAGATGGAAAATGCATTTCTTTCTAAACGAAGAACATAATCTAGAAGCCACACTTGACAAAATTACGGTTTAAAAAATATTTCCCCGCAACGCAATGAACTAGACAACTTCATGAGAGATTTGACGAATTTAGTAAGAAACTGTGATGTGCGTTGTGGTGCAGCGGACATCGACTCGGAGCGAGAAATCAGAGAGCCGAGTTCGAATTCCATTCAAATTCGTTGCATTCGCTTACGCGCAAATACCATTGGGAAAGGTATTAATCAGTCTCTTCTCTCCAGCGATGGGTCATAATAAAAGGACAGATTGGGTTCTATAGCCTTGATTGGCAACCAATCTTCCGCAGAAAGTAATGGCAACCTAGTGCGAGATAATCTTCTACCCATAACTGACTGGATATAATAGTTGAAATCATGATTAAGGCTTCTAATGGACATAATGTGGGAGATCGGTTTTTATATTGTTATGAACTCAAAAACTGATCCCCCACTAATTACTACGTAATAATATAATACATCTCTTCCCGCTATAGCTATGAGTCAAATAACAGGCAGATTATGTTCTATAGCCTTGGCTGGCAACCAGTCTAACTCAGAAAGTAATGGCAATCTATTGCAGCATAATATTCTGCCCAAATGGAAGTCAATGTTTAGCCTTTTTTAAAAATATACGTTGTAATTCAAAATAACGACTACATTTTTTTCTTTCATTTTCAAACTGTTTTTTCTCTCGCTCTCACTGGGTATTTATCCTGAGTCCCTTCTCACTGAGTCGGGACGTGACGCAATGCCTAGTTTTACGTGGAGAACTCGATCACGGGCACACAGGCTAAGGGTCAAAATTTGCTCAACTCCGCATAGGCGGGATCGGGTACTACGCCTCCCTTTTCTTCGGAAACAGAGCCTCGACTGAGCCGACATATCCCCGAAGACAGAGATTTTGTCTGACTTTATCAGACGAGTCTCACTCCGTAGACCGAGTAGTAGTTCTTCGGAATTTTATTCCATCTATACCTACCCTATACTTGGATATCTATCTATCTATCTATCTATCTATCTATCTATCTATCTATCTATCTATCTATCTATCTCATTCTCTCTCACTCTATCTATCTATCTATCTATCTATCTATCTATCTATCTATCTATCTATCTCATTCTCTCTCACTCTATCTATCTATCTATCTATCTATCTATCTATCTATCTCATTCTCTATCTATCTATCTATCTATCTATCTATCTATGTCTCTTTCTTACTCTCTCTCTCTTTCTATCTATGCCAATCTGCTCATTATCTATCTATCTATCTTTCTTACTCTCTCTCTCTCTCTCTCTTTCTATCTATGCCAATCTGCTCATTATCTATCTATCTATCTATCTATCTATCTCATTCTCTCTCACATCTATCTATCTATCTATCTATCTATCTATCTATCTATCTATCTATCTCAGTCTATTCATATCTATCTATCTATCTATCTAGCTATCTATGTCTCTTTCTTGCTCTCTCTCTCTTTCTATCTATGCCAATCTGCTCATTATCTATCTATCTATCTTTCTTACTCTCTCTCTCTCTCTTTCTATCTATGCCAATCTGCTCATTATCTATCTATCTATCTATCTATCTATCTATCTATCTATCTCATTCTCTATCTATCTATCTATCTATCTATCTATCTATCTATCTATCTATCTATCTATGTCTCTTTCTTACTCTCTCTCTCTTTCTATCTATGCCAATCTGCTCATTATCTATCTATCTATCTATCTATCTATCTATCTCATTCTCTCTCACTCTATCTATCTATCTATCTATCTATCTATCTATCTATCTATCTATCTCTCTACGTCTCTTTTTTACTCTCTCTCTCTCTTTCTATCTATGCCAATCTGCTCATTATCTATCTATCTATCTATCTATCTATCTATCTATCTATCTTATTTTCTCTCTCTCTCTTTCTTTCTCCCTGTCTCCCTTTCTCTATCCATCTATTTATCCCACGATGTTCATGTGGTTTAAAGAATAGCGATTCGGAAAGAGAAATCGGTAAGTTGAGTTTGGATTCTAGTCGTATTTATTACATTCCCTTAGGCACTAATAACGTCTATATTCCTTCTCTGTCCCTTTCTTTCTTTCTTTCTTTCTTTCTTTCTTTCTTTCTTTCTTTCTGTCTTTCTGTCTTTCTTTCTTTCTTTCTTTCTTTCTTGTTTCGCAGCCTTCTTCCATCATTAGCCTTCCTCATCCTGATCCTTCATTTGACGTTTTCTTTTTCTTTTTCTTTTTTCACTTTGAAATTTTCTTCTATTTTCATTCTCTATCTCTTTTTTCTTTATTTCGTTCTTTCTTTTTTTCTTTCATTATTATTTTTTGTTTTGTAACCTTCTTTCATTATTAGGTTTCGGCTTTCTGAAACGTTTTTTCACTTTTTCTTATTTATTCGTTTACTTTGATTAGTTATTCTATCTGCTTTATCCATCTCTTTCTTTCTTTCTTTCTTTGTTTCTTTTTTTGTTTCTTTTTTTGTTTCGTAGTTCTCTTTCATCATTAGCGTTCCTCGATCAAAACCTTCTTTTCACCTTTTCTTTTTCTTTCTTTCTCTTTAAAAAATTATTTTATGTTCTTTCTCTATTACTTTTTTCTTTATTTCACTTCTTCTTCCTTTCTTTCTTTCATTATTTATTTTTTGTTTTGTAGTCTTCTTTCATAATTAGCCTTCCTCTTTTTCAGCCGTCTTTTAACCTTTTCTTTTTCTTTCTTTCACTTTGAAAATTTCATCTTTATTCCTTTATCTATCTCTTTCTTTATTTCTTTTTTTCTTTCAGTTTTTCTTTTTTGCTTCGAAGTCATCTTTTACTATTAGACTTCCTCTTTCTCAGACTTCTTTTGGCTTTTTCTTTTCTTTTTTTTTTAATCGTATCACCCCGAGCAAGGCGGTAACGCCACTGATGTGCAGGGGGATACGTAATAGTGAAAAGATTGGAAAAGAGAAAGCCAGAAACCACATCCCAAAAAGGGAACAAGAGATGAGCCTCTTAACCTGTTCAATAGACGTGGGTGGAGTATGAACCGGGCGATAGATAGATCTATCTACTCCAATTGCTTTTTTTCTTTTCTTTTCAATATGAAAAGTTGTTTTATATTCTTTCTCTATCTCTTTCTTCATTTCGTTCTTACTTTTTCTTTTTTCTTTTTTTTCTTTCATTTTTGCTTCGTAGTCATCGTTTATCATTAGTTTTCCTTTTTCTCAACCTTTTGTTTACTATTATATTTTAATTTATTCACTTTAAATAATTCTTCTTTTTTTCTCTATCTCTTTCTTTATTTCGTTCCTTTCTTCCTTTTTTCATTTTTTTTTTTAGTAGTCTTTTTTCATTATTAACTTTTTTCTTTTTTGAGCATTTTTTCAGCTTTAGTTTTTTCTTTCTTTCAATTTTTCTTCCAATTTTCTTTCTTTATTTTTCTCTGTCGCTTCATTTTGTTCCTTCTTCTTTCTTTCTTTCTTTCTTTCAGTTTTTCTTTCTTTATTAGCTTTCCTCTTTCTGAATCTTCAGTTCACCATTTCTTTCTTTCATAAAGAGTTTGTTTCTATATTTCTCTCCTTTTCTTTCATTTATAACATATATCTTTCTTTCCTTCTATCTTTGTCTCTAAGACTTTTTTCTTTTATTTCCAAAATTTCTTCTTTCTGCTCCTTCTTTGCCGACTTCAATTCTTCTTTACTTCTTTGGGTTTTATCTTCGTTTCTTTGCTTGTTTGTTTCTTTTTAAAAATATATATTAATTTCAATTTTGATTAAGATTTTTCTTTCTTACACTTATTTTTCACATAATTTTATTTAAAAAAAAATCTTCTTCTCCCCAAAATAAAAAAAAAATTTAAAAATACAATATTAAAAGTAACACACACTAGACCGAAAAAAGACGTTTCAATCAGCAACAAAAACTAATGTCGGCCTATTTGTCACCAATTCACTAACCATCCTCTAGCCGTGCCTCCAATCCTTGTTTGCCCAGTAACGTTCGAATTTATTAGAAATTTTATCACCTCCCGACGCTAAAGAGCACAGAAGTAGTAATTATTTCGGCACAACTTGATTATGTCAATGTATGAGCATCCGTACATATATTAAATTTGTAACTCTTCTTTCTCTCAGACCTCCTGTTCCATTGTACTTCCTCTTTGCCATGTCAATTATCGATTTTCCATGTATATTAATTTACGAATAACGACCCTTAACGAATTATAGGCATTAATTTTCTCCCCATCCCAAATGGATTATTAGCTCTTTTCTTTCTTTCTTTCTTTCTTTCTTTCTTTCTTTCTTTCTTTCTTTCTTTCTATTTATAATTCGTTTTCCTCCTTTTGTTTTTCTTTTTTACTTTACCCTTGTAATTCTTTCTGGATTTTCTTTCTTAGATTTTCATTTGTTTGTTTCTTAGTCGCGATAATTGTTTTTAATTTTTGTCCATTGATATATATATATATATATATGTGTGTGTGTGTGTGTGTGTGTGTGTGTGTGTGTGTGTGTATATATACATATATATTTTTTTTTCATAAATCATGGCATTTCTATTATTTCATTTTCCTTTAATATTTTCTTTTTTCTCTCTTTCCTTTTCTTTTCTTTCCTTCTTCCTTCGTTACCAATTCTTACAAGCTTTCTTTATTTATTTATTTAATTTGCCCTTTTCTGGTTTTTTTTTTTTTTTGTTAATTTGTTTCTTTATTCCTGTCTTTTGTTTCCTTAATAATTCACTTTTCTTTCTTTCTTTTTTCTTAACCGTATTTATTTATTTTCGTAATTTCTTCTTGGTTTTCTTTTTTTCCCTTTCTTTTTTTTTTTGTCAGGTTTTATTGCCTACTCTCTTTCTCTCTCGGTCTCATTTTCTTTTGTAATTTTTTTTTCCAGAGTTTTTCTCATAATTATTTTTTATTCTTTCTTTTTTACTTATCTTTCTTTCCCTACTTACTTTTTTTGCTTGTCCCATCTTTCCTTCCTTTCTTCTTTCTTTCTTTCTTTTTTAATTCTTTTTCTTCTTTCCTTTCTTTCTTAAACGTCTGCCTTTCTTCTTATAATGCTTTCTTATAATCTTTTTTCCTCTGTCTGTGTTTACTGGTTGTTTGCTTGTTGGATTGTTTCGTTTTTTTGCTTTCCTTCGTTTATTTCGTTTCCTTCGTAATTCATATTGTTTTTTCTTTCTTTTTTTAAAAATCTTTCTTTCTTTTTTATACTCCTTCTTTCTTGATTTCTTTGTTTCTTCTGTCTTTATATTTTGTCTGTTTCACTCTTTCTTTCGTTTCCTTCGTAATTCGTTTTTCATTCTTATTCTTTCTTTGTTTCTTTGTTTCTTTCTTTCATCCCATAATTATTTCTTGATCATTGTCTTTTGTTTATTTCATTTGTTTGTTTTTTCTTCCTTTCATTTTTTTCTTTATTTTTCTTTCTTTAAATGTATCGTTTTTACTTCATTCTTTCTTCATCTTTTTTTATACTTCTGTCTTTGTATTGCGTTTGTTTGTTTTTTTTTTCTTTCTTTCGTTTTACCTTAGTTGTTGTTTTTTTCTTTCTTAAAAGTCTTTCTTTTGTAATTCTTTCGTGATGGTTGATTCTTTGTTTCTTCTTTTTTTTGTTTAATTGTTTTTTTCTTTCTTTTTGTGGTTTCCGGCGTATTTCATTTTAGCCTTCTTAAGCGTCTTTTGTTAGTTTGTTTCTTTCTTTTGTAAATTATTTTTCCTTCATTTTTCTTTCTCGTAATTCTTTCTTGTACTTCTTTGCTTTTTGTTTAGTTTGTTTGTTTGGAAATTTTAATTTGTTATTTGTTTTTTTGTTTTCGTGTCAGAATGAAAGAAAGAAAGAAAGAAAGAAAGAAAGAAAGAAAGAGAAAATAATTATAAAATTATTTTCTCTTTCTTTCTTTCTTTTCATAATTTTTTTCTTGATCTACTTTGTTTCTTTTGTTTGTTTTTTCTTTCACAATCTCTTTCTTTCTTTCGTTTTTTTAACAGCCTCTCTTTCTAGTTTTTTTTTTCTTGATTTTCTTTGTTTCTTGTTATATTTTACTTTGTTTTTGTTTCTTTCTTTAGTTTCCGTCTTAATATTTCCTTCCTTTTTTAACTTGTTTCTTAACCCTGTTTCTTTATTGCCGTAATAGTTTCTTCATTTTTTGTTTCTTTTGTGCTTTTTTTCTGTTTTCTGATAATCTGACGATATTTCTATTATTTGCCTTTATTTCTCTCTCGCTGTTGGTATCGTTCATTCATTTTCTATCTATCTATCTATCTATCTATCTATCTATCTATCTATCTATCTATCTATCTATCTATCTATTTTCTATCTATTTTCTATCTATCTATCTATCTATCTATCTATCTATCTATCTATCTATCTCAGTCTTTTCTATATCTATCTATCTATCTATCTATCTATCTATCTCAGTCTTTTCATATTTTCTATCTATCTATCTATCTATCTATCTATCTATCTATCTATCTATCTCAGTCTTTTCATATCTATCTATCTATCTATCTATCTATCTATCTATCTATCTATCTATCTATCTATCTCAGTCTTTTCTATCATCTATCTATCTATCTATCTATCTATCTATCTATCTCAGTCTTTTCATATCTATCTATCTATCTATTTATCTATCTATCTCAGTCTTTTCATATTTTCATATCTATCTATCTATCTATCTATCTATCTATCTATCTATCTCAGTCTCAATCTCTATATCTATCTATCTATCTATTTTCTATCTATCTATCTATCTATCTCATCTATCTTTTCTATCATTTTCTATCTATCTATCTATCTATCTATCTATCTATCTATCTCAGCCTGTTCACTATCTATCTATCTATCTATCTATCTATCTATCTATCTCAGTCTTTTCGTATCTATCTATCTATCTATCTATCTATCTATCTATCTATCTATCTATCTATCTATCTCTAGCCTGTTCACTATCTATCTATCTATCTATCTATCTATCTATCTATCTATCTATCTATCTATCTCTATCTATCTATCTATCTATCTATCTATCTATCTATCTATCTATCTATCTATCTATCTATCTCAGTCTTTTCATATCTATCTATCTATCTATCTATCTATCTATCTATCTATCTATCTATCTCAGTCTTTTCATATCTATCTATCTATCTATCTATCTATCTATCTATCTATCTATCTATCTCAGCCTGTTCATCTATCTATCTATCTATCTATCTATCTATCTATCTATCTATCTATCTCAGTCTTTTCATATCTATCTATCTATCTATCTATCTATCTATCTATCTATCTATCTAACTAGTGTAATATGGTACAGTTTATTTAATTATTACAATTATTATTACATTTATTTGAAACAAAAACATAGGATAATCATTTATATTTTGCTTTATAATTTCTTTCTTAACCGACATTCTTTCTACTCGTAATTCTTTTTTTTTAAACTTCTTTTTCTTGATCTGCATTGTTTCTTTTTTTTATTTGCCTGTTTGTTTGTTTGTTCCACTCTTTCTTTCATTCTTTTCTTTCTTAACAGTTTTTCTTTCTTCTCATAATTCTTTCTTGATCTTTGTTGCTTGTGTTTTTTATTTTGTTTGTTTTTGTTTGTTTCTTTCGTTTCCGTCGGAATTCTTTTTTTTTCTTTTTTCTTTCTTAATTGTTTTTCATCATCTTTTTTTCTGTATTTGAATTTTATTCATTTGTTTCTTTCTTTTTTCTTTCTTTCTTTCATTTCTTTCGTGATTCGTTTTTTTTCGGTTTTTCTTTTTTTCTTAACTATTTTTCTTTCTTTTCGTAATTCTTTTATAATCTTCTTTGTTTATTTTCATTTGTTCTTTATTTATTTCCTTTCCTTCGTAATAATATTTTTCTTCTTATTTTTTCTTTCTTAGCCGTCTTTCTTTCTTTTAGTATTTCTTTCTTCAGTTTGTTTCTTTCTTTTTATTTGTAAGGTCTTATAATCTGATTTTACTTCTTTTTTCTGCCTTTCTTCCTCACTTGCTATCGATTTGCCTTCTTTCTTTCTTTCTGTTATTTTTCTTCGTTTTTGTCACAATTCTCTCCTTCTTTCCTTCCTCATTTCTTTTTTGCCCTTTGTTTGAAATTCTTACTACCTCATCTTTAGCTTTTCGTAGATCGGTTGATAAGATCAAAGGACATCACTGTCTGTTTTTTGCAGTCTTCATTTTCCGTTTTATCTGTACTTCGACTTTTTCATTATTATATTTTTTTTGTGGCATTGTTATCCGGAAACTAATTGACACCAAAACTAATTCGGGTCTCCTAGAGAATTTTCATGTTCCGAGGCCAAATTTAGGGATGGTGAGAAAATGTGCTCCCAAAGGTTTTATTTCTGCAAGCATTCAAATATAATCAGAACACATTGGAACCAAATAAAGCAGGAGAATGCCGGCAAAGGTTGCTGAAGAAGAGCAGTAGGAAAAACGATTTTCTTTTAAATGAAAAAAAAAAAAAAAAAAAAAAAAAAAAAAAAAACGGAGGAAAATAAAATATAGAAGAAAAATGTATAATTTTAGGGGCTGAATAAAAAGGTAAACAAAAAAAAAAATAAAGCATCTACATTTTTACATGAACCGCAAAGGTCTCAACATGGCCATTTGTCAGACATTACTTAGTAATAATTTTACGTATCCGTTATTGGCTTTTTTAATTTACTCCAATAATATGTTCAAAAGCCACTGTTGACTGAGTGTTACTGAATGATAATGACAAAATAGCCGTTTTTTTAAAATGAAAACATTTAACTGCATGCGATTGAAATTTATATAATCTTTCTCTTAAAAAGATTATTCGAGAAAATAGGTTTGTCAAGTTTAGTAACTCTTATCGAACTTTCCAGTGGAGATTTCCACCCTAACCTTTTATCTGAAGTAATGTGAAAAGCTAACATTTTGATTATGTCATGATTTTCACTTTCAGTAATATATACTATGCATTTTAGTTGTTACTGCTGTTGGCAATCCTCAAGTGATGTGGTTTCTGTTATTTTATACAATTCTGTAGCGTTAATGCATACTGTTCAAAGATTACCAAGATCCCCATGCTTTACCGTGCAAAGTGTGTGTGAGTGTGTTTCTTTGTTTGTGGATGTGTGTTTGTATTTGTGCAACTTTATAGAGTGCAAGATCTTATCAATTAAACTACCGATTATAATTATTAAGCCACCCTAGTTTTAAAAAATGATGTATTTCATACTATTTTTAGTATTTATTGCCAAGTGGATAATTCTAAATGAAAATAGAATGGTTCTTTTGTTATTATTACATTGCAAAATTTTACCTAGCAGCCAGGAAGTCTTTGCTTCGACCAGCCAATAAGAAGAAGAGCATAGTATGGAGAAGAGAGCACAAAAACTGGACACCAGAACAGTTCATTTGATGCACATATTATTGTGCAGTATTAAAAAAGAACCAGTCTATTTTCATTTAGAATTATCCACTTGGCAATAAATAATAAAAATATTATGAAATCACTTCTTTTAAAAAACTGGGGTGACCTAATAATTATGGCCGGTAGTGTACATATATAATAGCAAACCTAAAGCGTGCGATGGGTAAATTGTCGCTATTTGCCTTGTAAAATTTTGCAAAGTAATAATAACAAAATAACCACTCTAATAATTATGGCTGGTAGTATGTGTGTGTGTTTGTGTGTGTGTGGTAATTATTAGATGGAAGACGGCAGTCACGAGGAATGTAATGAAGCTGACAGTTTTGGATAATGCCAATGTGTCGTAAAAAAAGGAAAAAAAAATATGCAGGGAAACGATTGGTATCAGTTTAACGTAGTGGCATTGATAATGCACAATGAATTTGGGACATGCATTCTGAACAGATCCCGTATATTTAGCAAACCATATAGCACTTACAAAAGCACACACACACACACACACACACACACACACACACACACACATATATATATATATATATTAACGTGATATGGTCGTAAGCCATATATATATATATATATATATGTATATATATATGTTATATATATATATATGTATATATATATATTATATATATATATACATACATACATATATATATATATATATATGTATATATATATATATGTATATATATATATTATATATATATACATACATATATATATATGTATATATATATATGTATATATATATATATTATATATATACATACATATATGTATATATATATGTATATATATATATTATATATATATATATACATACATACATATATATATATATATATATATATATATATATATATGTATGTATGTATATATATATATATATATGTATATACACTACCGGCCATTATTAGGCCACCTCAGTGTTTTAATAAAATGATGTATTTCATACTTTTTTTTTAGTATTTATTGCCAAGTGAATAATTGTAAATGAAAGTAGAATCGTTATTTTGTTAATACTGCACAACAGCATGTACATCAAATGAATTTAAAAATATTTAATAATTACTTATATTGCAGTTTCATCAATAAAAAAATGAAGAAAATTTAGGGTGATTCGGACGAGTTCATCTTTGCTTCTTTACCTTTAAATTTTGCAAAGTAATAATAACAGAAGAACCATTGTATTTTCATTTGGCAATAAATACTAAAAATAGTATGAAATACAACATTTCTTTCAAAGAAACTGGGGTGGCGTAATAATTCTGACCGGTAGTGTATATCTAGCACTATATTCTCTTCAACTTCGGTTTTCGTCACTTAGTGCCAGCTGCTGCCTCTGATAGGGAGATTGAATGTTTTAAGGACTGTGGGACCCACATCTTGATTGCTGTTGTTCAAAGTTTTTCCATGACTTCAGGTATTAGCACCAATTATATTCCTAGTTATGGGTAAATACCGAACCTTCCAACAAAACACTATCTATATATATAAAAGGCAATATGTTTGTATGTGTCTATCTGTATGTTTGTCTGTCTGTCTGTCTGTATGTATGTTCTTTATTCAAATCCACAATTTTTGTCCGATTCTCACCAAAGTTTCCACAAATATTTTTTCGGGTTCCGGTCAGGTCATGGGCTACTTATTTTTTGCGATTTTTCCCCGATATCGGAAATCGATACCCTGATATCCGATCAGGCCTGATCAAGATCAGGATTTCAGGCTTTTTATCGTGGTTCTTGCTGCAGAATTTGCTCTAACTTGGTAAAATTATAACTTTTAGTCTCAAACACTAGTAGATCTCAGATGACTCATTTTCCCGATATCGGAAATCGATATCCCCGATATTCTATCGAATCTGATAAAAAAACCGATATTCAGCTATCAATATAGCTCATTTCCTCCAATTTTACTCCCAATGGGTACGATTAGTTTTCATGGACTTAGTTAGGTTAGTTTATCCTTGGATGACTTATTTGACTCCGATATTGGAAATCGATACCACGATATTCTATCGGGTCTGATAAAAATCAGGTTTTCAGCCCTTTTATTTTGATTTTTGCTTCTGATTTTGCTCTAAGTAGGTATACTCGAAGTTCTTAGTCTCAGCCATGATACCATTTACTCAGAGGACTTATTTAGCCTTCAAAAATTCAGTTTGCGACGGAAAACCTATTTGATATCGATACCGAAAATCAAAATTTGACTTCCATCCCTTCATTTTTCTTTCAATCTACGGTTTCACTTTGACGGGAAACAACTATTGCTTTGTAGTCTTTCGTGCTAACGTCCAAAGAGTCTGAACTCCATGACAATGGATTAGTTTTAAATCTTTCATTACACCTGAGCAACGCTGGGCTGTACTGTTAGTGAAAGTATAAAAATACAAGGAATGCATTTTGAATTTTAAAGAAAAATGACCAGAAATACATTTTATAGTAATATTACCAACAATAGTAAATTTAAATAACCTATAGGGGTAGATATACCGTTAAGCAAAATCAACTCAACCAAGAAATCCACCCAAAAAGCAGTTCTGCTGTTTTTTCATTTGTAGGATTTATGGAAGCTGGTTAAGCTCAGAATTCATTCAGTAAGTCATCGATCATAAAGTAAGATTGATTGATTTATTGATTCGTTTTCAACAGCTTATCAACCTTTCTCAGGTTATTTAAAGCCAGAAAATATTCATTTTTTAAATGGTAAGCATTTTTGGAGGGGATTTAGTGGTATATGTCTTACTAACGAACCCAACAGGAATTGGAACTCGATCAACGATTCCGAACTATTATCGATGTCACCAGACTCACACGCTTACAGCACCTGCTATTCTCAAGCGGTCATCCATCTAAATACCAAGCAGGAATATTTATCCAGCTCTCTCACTGGAATGAGTTGTGACTCAAGGTCGGTTTTTCAATTTGGGAACACGAGCGCAGTCGTTCGTCTCAAGTGTCAAAAATCACCCAGCCATCGTCGAAGCAGTTTTGACGTTGTTTAACTTCAGTGATAGTACGGGAACGAGTTTTTCAATCTGATATTGCTGTTAGAACTTTCAATAATATTTATCAATGAAGTTGTTCGAAATCTAAGATAGGATCAAAGGTTAACGTGTCAGTTGCTATGGTAACGGAACTAAAGAAAGCAGAGTGAAGCAGTTTGACATGGGCTGACCTTGACCTCTGGTGCGCATACAGTCAGTTAAGTGCCATACTTGATACAGGTTTGGGCGATCATGTCTCGATTGAATAGGCAGTAGATTACATTCTGCGGTAGATTGATTGCCAGTCATGGCTATAGAACCCTGTCTGCTATTTAACCCATAGGTGGAGGAAGAATACCTTTCCAATGGGTATTTGTGCGTAAGTGAATGCAACCAATTCGTCTGGATTTCGAACTCAGCTCTCCGATTTTCTCGTTCCGAGCCGATATCCACTGCACTACAGCACACATCCGCATACACACTGTTATCACGATATCACTTACTTTCCTTGTTTATAGAAGTGCTTATCAACATTTGTCAGGTTATTTAAAGCCAGAAAATATCTTTAAATTGTAAGAATATTTTTATTAGAGATAACAATGATTTATTGATGCAAGTCTTACTAATTAACCGATAGTTGTAAGCATGGCCGTATCTGACTACCGGGCACACCGGGCACGGGTCCGGGCACACCTGGCAGACCGGGCACGGGTCCGGGCCGATCAGTGCAAACATAGTGAAAATTCGGGCAAGAAAAAATGTCTTCGTCAGAATTCAAACTAAACAATTCACGAAGAAATACAGAAAGAAATATAGAAAGAAAGAAAAACGAAGAAAACATTCGAATAAACGCAGTAAATATCTGTTTATTTATTTATTAATTTTGGAAGAAAAGACTGGTTATACTCAGAAAGTCCGAACCCAATTTCCTGCTTTCGTTCACGTTCTGTGCCTAATTTAATAGCCGCAAAAATCCGCAAAAATCATAGTTTCTGGAAACGAATGACACTGATGACGTCGTCACATTGTCACCTAATAAATCCGGGTAATTTTCTCTGTGTCCGGTGTTTTTTTAGCATCAGCTATGGACCTGGCGGTGAAGAGAGGAGATGAAGTGGGTTCGACCCTTTCCCAAGAATATTTGGGCGTAAGTGAATATAATGAACCAAACAGAAATTGGATTTCGACTCTCCGTCACCCATCTAGGTACTGACCAAGCTCGTCGTTGCTTAACTTTGCTGATATTATGATAACTATTAATTACAATCTGGAAGGAATTAAAGGTTCTGCTTTTAAGAAAGGTAGTAACATTTATGCCGAGTTCGAATTCCAGTTGAATTCATTGCATTCACCTACGCACAAATAACCTTGGGAAAGGTACTAATCCGTTTCTTCCCTCCAGTTATGGGTTAAATAACAGAAAAGATTGGGTTCTATAGCCTTGGCTCGCAACCAGTCTACCTCAGAAAGCAATGGCAACCTACTGCGGGATAATCATATGCTCATTCAGTCATGTCTCCTTCGAGACATGATCGCCCAAGCTTGTATCACTTATGGCACTTATCTGATTGAGTCACATTTACGAAGTTCGTTTTTTCTCAGTCAACGTTCTATAACATTGCAATTTTTAATTGATTCTATTGCTATTACGCTTTATCAACTCTTTGATATTCAGCAGATATACAAAGACAGAAGGGGGCGTTAGACAGGGGTGTATATTTTCACCGGATCTATTTAACTTGTACAGTGAGAATATTCTGAGGACCCTAGATGTTATGCCAGGATTTGTCATCGGAGGTCACAATCTGAACAACTTAAGATACGCAGACGAAACAGTATTGATTGCAAACACGGAAAGAAAACTGCAGAACATCCTGCAGAAGATAGCTGAAGAGAGTGACAAGATGAGACTACAGATAAACTGCAAGAAAACCGAATGCATTGTCATCAGAAAAAAAGGGCAGCCCAAAGTGTCAAATACAGGTGGGGTATGTTAAAATGAAGCAGGTACGAAAATTTAAATATCTGGGAAGTGTTCTAACTGAAGACGGAATGTGCGATACAGAGATCCAAAGGCGTATTGACATGGAGAAGGACTCGTTCCAGAAGCCGAGTGAAGTATTAAGACACAGGAAACTTTCACTAGAACCAAAGAAGAGAGTATTGGATTACTATGTGATGCCAGTTCTTCAATATGGCAGTGAATGCTGGACAATATCAACAAAGATAAAGGGAAGACTTGAAGCAGCTGAAATGTGGTTCTACAGAAGGATGCTGCGAATGTCGTGTACCGAACATGTGAGCAATGACGAGGTGTTGGAAAGAATGGAAACGAAAAGGAAATTAATATTGAGCATCAGGAAGAGACAATTGAAGTTCCTGGAACATACAATGAGGAAGGGAGGCTTGGAGAACCTGTTACTAACAGGCCAGTAGAGGGCAAAAGAGACAGGGGAAAGCAGCGGATAACCTATTTGAAGAACCTGATCAAGTGAATGACAGAACGAGAGTTGCATGGTGCGACAGGAGAAAGCGTGCTAAGAGCCACCAGGGATAAGGAAACGTGGAGAACCATGATCGCCTACGTCCTGAAAAGACAGGGCACATAGAAGAAGAATATATATGCCAACTGTTTATAAGAAATTATAATGTATTTATAAAATGGGGGATCAATTCTCTGTTATAATCAATATATACATTTATCCCATGCTAGTTTCTATACATTTATGTTCCAGATTCATGGGCTTGAGCTATTGGATGACAGAGCGGGGTTTGGGTGGTGTAACAGGATAAAGCGTGCTAAAAGCCACCAGGGATAGGGAGACGTGGAAAGCCATAATCGCCTACGTCCTGAAGGGACAGGGCACATCGAAGAAAATTGGCAATCCCACATTTCTGGTGACACCTGTTGATTCTTTATAAGCGAGGAATCAGTTCCGAATAATTGTATCCCCTGAACATGGTTTATGCTGGCAGTCGCTGGATGACGGTCTGGTGGCACCTATCCTTTCTTTCCAGGCGAGTTGATCATTTGGAAAATTTCATCCCCTTCACAAATTTTATACTGAAAGACGCTGGATGACGGTCCGGTGACACGTATCGCTTCTATTCCAGGCGAGGGATCAGTGCCCATGAATATTATCCCTTTCACAAAGTTCATGCCAAAATTGCTCGATGACGGTAAGATGACACCTGTTGCATATGTTGCTCCCTACCATTAGCTTTTGTATTTCGTTTCATAATTGCCATAATATTTCTTGGTATTTATAGCGAAGTGGTTCCCGTTTCCTTCTCCACAGTGATTTGTTGAGACACCGCCTCAAGTACCAGGAAAAATAAGACCTAAAAAAGCCTCTAGTACTTTGCCACAAAGAGGTAGAAAATTAATGAAGGATAATAAGAAGGAAAAGACGGTTCGCCTGAGTTCGTAAAGACTGGAACTACAGAAGTGAATTTCTAACAACAGGAAAAAAAGCATTAAGGCATATTGATTTACGGAGACCGGGTGGTCGTATCCGCAGTGCTAACAAAGAAGATTTTAAGAGACCTTCATACCGGGCATCCGAGAATGTGCTGAATGAAGGCACTTATGAGGATTTACGTCTACTGGTCGGACATAGATAAAGATATAGAAAATATGGTGAATACGTGCAAAAGTTGCGCGTCGGTAGCAAAACCACCTCTTATAAAATTCAGTCCAAAAAAAAAAAAAGGAAAAATAAATGATATATAAAATGTAAAAGTTTAGCCGATGTCGTTAGAAGTATAGAGTTAGGGTCTCTCGTTTGAAGAAACAGGTAACCCAAGCCTAATCAGAAAAATGGGACAAAAACTCTACTCCTGTTCAAAAGACCGGGGAGAACGATGAAGCGTGAAACAGATGGGAGGTGAACTTATCTACTCCTATTGAAATAAAAAAAATAAATGGTAAATAAAATTCATCATTTATCCATCACACCCAATGGTGCATAGGGCAGCAACTTTTACGTGGGTAAAAATGAAAGATCCCCCATCAATGCAAATAAAGAGGAAAGAGTGGAAGAAAAAAATGGTAAATGTCAGAAATCTTCCAAAAAAACAAGAACTGCTAGTCAACCCGCCCCACGTATCCTAGTATTTGTCCCTTATTTTACTCCTGCTGATTGCCTATCTGGGCTCCATATTACGTGCATTTTAGTATCTATCAACTACCGACAAATCCAGCCATATTTACCTCTTGTTGTTTTCTCCTTTTTCGCAGACAGTGGTTCGGAGTGGGTAGGTGAGATATTTGGAGGGTTAATTAACATGCGAACCAATTAGCAATTAATGTTAGGATGATGGGGTGGGCTATGGGTTGCGATAAAATCACGTGGCGGGATGCAGAGGGGAAGCAGCAAAAATTAAATAAATGAAAATCATAAATAAAAACAAATGAAATGAATGAAGTCACTAAAAACTAACTAAACTTCAGTTCCTTTAACCATTAAGTCCTGCTTTTTATAAGAAGAGAAAACAGGCTAGATTGTGGTCCGACACACACACACACACACACACACACACACACACACACACACACACACATATATATATATATATATGAACTTCTTCAGTTCCTTGAACCATTAAGTCATGCTTTTTACAAGAAGAGAAAACAGGCTAGATTGTGGTCCGCACACACACACACACACACACACACATATATATATATATATATATATATGAACTTCTTCAGTTCCTTGAACCATTAAGTCCTGCTTTTTATAAGAAGAGAAAACAGACTAGATTGTGGTCCGCGCGCGCACACACACACACACACATATATATATGAACTTCTTCAGTTCCTTGAACCATTAAGTCCTGTTTTAGATAAGAGTAAACAGGCTAGATTGTGATCCACACACACACACACACACACACACACACATATATATATATATATATATATATATATATATATATATTCCATTTTTAAAAGAGTTATTTCACTGACCAGGTTTCTACCACGAGTGGTGTCTTCGGCCGATTTTTAATAACTGATTTTACCGTTTACCGTTTTTCTTTTAAAGAACGCTCTTGTAACGGTGTTTTATTTGAACGATCGCGTGGCAGGGAATTTCTGAACGCGCAATTTTTAAATTTAAACGAATTTGGGCGTTTTTATCTATGGTAGTATGAACCTAACAGGATTTCTTAAGGTGAATGCATTTAGTCATAATTTCTGTTCTTTCATTTAACAGTTCGTCTTTATTTGGGTATATCATAATTTCTAATTTTTCTTCTAGGCACAGTCTACATATTTTGCTACCGTTGTAAGGCTTGGCTGTTTTTACAATGCTCCACGTTTTGTCTGGGTCTTTTCTATATTTTGATTTTAATTTCAACACGTGGCTAGCCAATTTTGTAGAGTTTTGTAAGTTTTCTATTTTCAATGTAGACTTGTGATTAAACCACCTAAAGAAAAAAAGTTAGAAATTATTCTATTACGTAAAACGTAAGATAATGTGTATATTTATTAATACATATTATTGTTCTGTTATACAGTATTAAACACTCTTCCATTCATAAATTAATATATATGTAAGTGTATGCACACATATCTATCTATCTATCTATCTATCTATCTATCTATCTATCTATCTATCTATCTATCTCAGTCTGTTCATATCTCTCTATCTATCTATCTATCTCAGTCTGTTCATATCTATCTATCTATCTATCTATCTATCTATCTATCTATCTATCTATCTATCTATCTATCTCAGTCTGTTCTATCTATCTATCTATCTATCTATCTATCTATCTATCTATCTCAGTCTGTTCATATCTATCTATCTATCTATCTATCTAGCTATCTATCTATCTATCTATCTATCTATCTCAGTCTGTTCATAGAAATATCGCCTCAATAACCATATGCTGTCTTTAAACAATAGTAAAGATTGTAAAATCACCGATTTCTCTATATATTCTGGCACTTAAAAAACAACGACATGGCCGTTAAAATCAAATCTTATAATAGAAAAGAAGAGATGTAACATTTCTTTTAGAAAAATATATAACTAACCCTAATTTACTAAACAAAAAAAGTTAATTCATGACCAAATGCTGCCAAAGAAAAATACTTACTCAAGCGCTTAGACTCGGATTAACAAAGATTCCACTATACGTTTGTTTATTTGTTTCTCACTTCCTCCCTGTCTTCGTTCTTTTCTTTCTTTTTTCCAATAAATATTTATAAATAATAATTACGAAGTAGCCCACTTTGTGTATTAAATTAAATTTTCTTTAAAAATTATTTAAATACTCAAGGTATTTGAAAAGTGACTAACTCAAGGATAACTCAAGGATATAAAAAATGAATCATGAAACCCAGACCAAGGCAAATTTCACAAGTCAGTGCGAAAAGTAAGATTCTAGATTCTGATTGGATAGGAAATAGCAAATTGATATATGACGCAATCGAACAAGAAGGAAGATATCGTGATGCAATCTCTTAACATTTAATTTTCCGGTTTTGATATGTTGGCTAACTAATAATTCGTAGCAATGAAATGCGTAATTACTTTCCGAACAACAAAGTCAAAGAAATGATAAACTAATTCTCTACGCAGCTTCCTAACAGTCAACATTGGTTCTGCTTCAGTTTCGTCAGTTAAGGGACATACGTGATACACGCTTGGGCGATCATGTCTCGAAAGAGACTTGACGGACTGGGCAGAAGATTTTCCCGCAGTAGGTTGCCATTATTTTTTGCGATAGACTGATTACCAACCAAGGCTATGGAGTTCAATCTGTCCTGCTACATAACCCATATTTGGAGGGAGAAGTCATGGATCTGTTCGTAATGGAATACAACGAATTCAAATGGTTCTGAGCAGATATCTACTGCACCACAATGAACATAGTCTCTGCCTCGTTTGCTTGATTTATAATTCCTAGCGGTGAAACTCTCAAAAAGAAGACATGATGAAATTATTCCAGACACAGTTTCCTAATATTCAACGTTAATGAATTTGTCCCTAATAAATATATTGAGGAGAACTCTGCTTCCATTCAGAGTTTGCCAAAACTCTATACTGGTCATATTCCCTGCTTTCGAGCGGAGAGGAATCCAGATGAGCCAACGCTGAATGGCAAAGTCTCGTCTGCAGTAACTAGACAAAAGCCCGATCCCACATATGCGGTGACTACGGGGAATTTTTACGCGAGTGTACGGGCTCGGATGGTACCATTGTAAAGTCGGCCTTCGGCTATATCCCGCATTTTTGGAGAGGCTCAAGTAATTACTGAGTTCGCCAAAGTTGTTGGAATTTCTGCCTTGCAGACGAGGCTATGGTTAGATAGAAGAGAATAAAAATAGTAAAATACGAGTTTACCAAAGCTCTGAATTTGTCAGACAATCTGCCTTGGAGTAAGGAACTCAGACGAGGCTATGCCGATGGGTAGAGTCCCGATTTAGGTAAAGAGCCCGACACCGCGAATCTGGGATCTGTGGGAATAAATATCCCACAGTAAAGTAGTCTTTGTGGCACTTCCCGTCTTTTGGAGAGGCTCGAGTAAATTTTTTCTTACTCTCTGATTTCCTCTTACTCTCTGCCTTCAGGCAGAGAGGAACCCAGTCGAAGTCATGTCAAAGAGCAGAGGGTAAATAGACAAGAGCCCGACACCGTGTATGCATGGACTACGGGGAGTCTATGGTTAGATAGAAGAGAATAAAGGGTTCGGTTCAAAATTCCTAGCACCTAAATGAATCAAAATAATGTAAATAGTGTCAGTACTACCTCATCTCAGATATATAGACAAATAGAATGATCTATTATTAACGTCGTACAAACGGCAACAAAGATGAGGACAATGGTCCGAATAATGTAAATAGTGTAAGTACTACCTCATCTCAGAGATATAGACAAATAGAATCATTTATTATTAAACGTCGTATAAATGGCAACAAAGAGGAGGACAATAGTCCGAATATTGTAAATTCTGTAAATAGTACATCATCTCAGAGATATAGACAAATAGAATGATTTATTATTAAATGTCGCACAAATGGCAACAAAGATGAGGACAATAATCCAAATAATGTAAATAGAGTAAATTTGTGGCGCAGTGGATATCGACTCGGAACGAGAAATCGGAGAGCCGAGTTCGAATTTCAGTTGAATCCCTTGCATTCACTTACGCGCAAATTCCCTTGGGAAAGGTATTAATCGGTCTATTCCCTCCAGTTATGGGTTAAATAACAGGACAGATTGGGTTCTATAGCCTCGGTTGGCAACCAGTCTGCCGCAGAAAGCAATGGCAACCTACTGTGGGATAATCTTCCGCCCAGTGAGTTATGTCTCTTTCGAGACATGATCGCCCAAGCGTGTATCACGTATGGCACTTAACTGACTGACTGACTGACTATATCATCCCAAAAATATAGACAAATACTCATTCTAATCAATCTTCAAAAATTCAACCTTATTCCTGGGTTCGGTGGTTCGTTCCTTGCTGTGAAATACAGAATTACTTTCCGAACCGCATAATAGAAGAGTTGATAACGTAATTCCAGACGTAGTTTCCTACCATTTCTAAATTCTTTACCATACAACCTTTCAGAAGTGAGGATAAACAAATTACAGAAACCGTTTTTTACAATGCAACATAGTCCCCGCCTTTTCTGGTTAGCTCAAAATTCATTGCAGTGAAATATGTAATTTATTTTTGAACACCCGAACAGAAAATGGAAAGTGATACACAGAAATCAGAAGGTCATATTGGCATGGCGAAGAATGCATTCCAGGAGCTGAATAGAGAATTAAGAAACAGGACAATTTCACTAGAAACAAAGAAGAGAGTACTGGATTGCTATGTGAGGGGGGGATCAATTCCATATTGCAATCAATACATAAACTGACCCCTCACTTTGTGGCCACAGCAGTTTCTACACATTCATATTCCTGAGATCCAAAAGCACAAGGATGCATTCCGGAAGTTGAGCAAAGTATTAAGAAACAGGACATATCACTAGAAACAAAGAAGAAAGTACTGGATTGCCATGTGATGGGGGATCAATTCCATATTGCAATCAATACATAAACTGACCCCTAACTTTGTGGCCACAGCAGTTTCTACACATTCATATTCCTGAGATCCAAAAGCACAAGGATGCATTCCGGAAGTTGAGCAAAGTATTAAGAAACAGGACATATCACTAGAAACAAAGAAGAAAGTACTGGATTGCCATGTGATGGGGGATCAATTCCATATTGCAATCAATACATAAACTGACCCCTAACTTTGTGGCCACAGCAGTTTCTACACATTCATATTCCTGAGATCCAAAAGCACAAGGATGCATTCCAGAAGTTGAGCAAAGTATTAAGAAACAGGACAATATCACTAGAAACAAAGAAGAAAGTTCTGGATTGCCATGTGATGGGGGATCAATTCCATATTGCAATCAATACATAAACTGACCCCTCACTTTGTGGCCACAGCAGTTTCTGCACATTCATATTCCTGAGATCCAAAAGCACAAGGATGCATTCCAGAAGTTGAGTAAATTATTAAGAAACAGGACAATATCGCTAGAAACAAAGAAGAGAGTACTGGATTACTGTGTGATATCAGTTCTTCAATATGGCAATGAATGCTGGACAGTCTCATCGAAGATGAGGGAAAAACTTGTTCATGTGGTTCTACTGAAGGATGCTGCGGATATCTTGGATCAAGCATGTGAGCAGTGATGATGTTTTGGAAAGGATATAAACGAAAACGAAATTAATATTGAGCATTAAGAAGAAACAACTAAAGTTTCTGGGACATGCAATGAGGAAGGAGAGCTTGGAGAACCTGATACTAACACGTCAGATAGAGGGAAAAAGAGACAGGCGAAAGCAGCAGATAACATATTTGAAGAGCCTGAGCAGGTGGATGACAGAACGTGGGTTGCGTGGTGTAACAGGAGAAAGCGTGCTAAGGACCACCAGAGATA
Organism: Ascarosepion bandense; assembly: GCA_037127315.1. Classification (NCBI taxonomy): domain Eukaryota; kingdom Metazoa; phylum Mollusca; class Cephalopoda; order Sepiida; family Sepiidae; genus Ascarosepion; species Ascarosepion bandense. The sequence continues at coordinate 758,925 of JBBBDQ010002522.1, forward strand.
GGGAAACGTGGAAGGACATGATCGCCTACGTCCTGAAAGAACATTGCACATTGAAGAAGAAGAAGAAGAAGAAGAAGAATAGAAGTAATAATAATCTAATTCTAGATGCAGTTTTCTCGCATATAATTTTGGTCCTGGCATTTTGTGTTGACCCATAATTAATATCAGTGAAATATGTCATTCGTTTTCGAAAACCCGAATGGAAGAAATGATAAACCAAATCTAGACGCACTTTCCTACCATTCAACACAGGTCTTGCCTTAGTTGATGACTTATAATATATAACGGTGAAATAGGAAATTCTTTTTCAGACTTTCCGATAGAAAATATTACAAATTAATTGTAGACACAGTTTTCTACCACTTAACAATAGTTCCGGCATGGTTCTGTTGACCCAAATCATAGCTATGAAATACGTGATTCCTTTCAAAACACATTAATAGTCCGAATAATGCAAATAGTGTAAATACTACCTCATCTCAGAAATATAGAGAAATAGAATGATCTATTAATAAACGTCGTACAAATGGCAACAAAGATTAGGACAATAGTCCGAATAGTGTAAATACTGTAAATACTACCTCATCTCAGAAATATAGACAAATAGAATGATGTATTATTAAACGCCGTACAAATGGCAAATAGATGAGGACAATAGTCCGAATAATGTAAATACTGTAAATACTAACTCATCTCAGAAACATAGACAAATAGAATGATGTATTATTAAACGCCTTACAAATGGCAACAAAGATGAGAAAAATAGTCCGAGTAATGTAAATACTGCAAATACTACCTCATCTCAGAAATATATACAAATAGAATGATCTATTAATAAAGGTCATACAAATGGCAACAAAGATGAGGACAATAGTCCGAATAATGTAAATAGTGTAATTGCTACATCATCTCAAAAATATAGACAAATAGAATGATCTATTAATGCATGTCGTACAAATGGCAACAAAGATGAGGACAATAGTCCGAATCATGTAAATACTGTAAATACTACCTCATCTCAGAAATATAGACAAATAGAATGATCTATTAATGCATGTCGTACAAATGGCAACAAAGATGAGGACAATAGCCCGGATAATGTAAATACTGTAAATACTACCTCATCTCAGGAATATAGACAAATAGAATGATCTATTAATAGACGTCGTACAAATGGCAACAAAGATGAGGACAATGATGACAAAAATGATTGCAGAAGAAGATTCCTACCATTCAAAATTGGTCCCCGCATTCATTGGTCGACACATAATACTTGGCGGTGAAATACGTTATTCCATTCCTACCACCTTAATAGAAGCGAGAATAGACAAATAATAAACGCCATTTCCTATCATTTGGCATTTGTCATACCTAGATTGATTGACTCATTATTCATCCGTTGAAAATTGTATTTCCTTTCCAAACACCCTATTAGAAAATATAATTAACTTATTGCAGACTAATTTTCTTGGTATTTACTATTGTTTCTGCCTTGGTTACCTGACTGCTCATTCATAGATTTTCATCCTTCGTAATTCCTTACCAAAAAGTCGGGATGATAGACTAATTCTAACCCCAGTTTCTTATCATTCATCTATCCTGTACTTATACAAATCTACCATTTGCCCTTGTTTTGAATACTGTTGTCACATTTGGTCGGGTGCCCCTACTATTCTCCTCGGGCTTCTTGACAAAATACAGCGAAGAATCTGTAACGTGATTGATACCGACTTAGCTGACCGGCTGCAGTCACTCTCTCATCGGCGTGACGTGGCTTCCCTGTGCCTCTTCTATAAATACTTTCATGGTTTCTGCTCTGATGAACTTAAATCACTGGTGCCCCCTAGGTGTGAGTTTGCACGAGATACTATATTGGCAAATAGGTCCCACCCTTTTACAGTGAAACCGATGAAATGTAACCGCAATTTCTCTTCCAACGTCTCCTTTTCTCGCACTTCCCGCCCGTGGAATTCCCTTCCGCATTCTTGCTTCCCCTAGGGCTATAACCTCCAGGAGTTTAAATGTAAGGTCAATAGACACCTCCGAACACACTAACCCTCTCATTCTCTCCAACTCTCTCCTCATGTACATCCTAACTCGTCTATCGTCCTGTGTAACCCCCTGCGTTATAGTGGCAGTGGAATGCCTTGCTTGGGGTGACATGATTGAAAAAAAATAGGTGGTGCCTTGGTTGGTTGACTCATACGTCGTAACAGTGAAATACGTAATTAATGTTACGGTGCCTTAATAGAAACGATGATAATCAAATTGTAGATATTTATTTGTATAATATTATACAAAAAGTGGGTGGGTGGATAGAGGGTGGTCTTCCATTAAAGATCTTATACTAGTTAAACACTTTCACGACCCTATTACTCATTAACAATTTGCGCATTCACCATAGGAATCCATCCATCACCTCCCAACCTTTCATGCACCAAAATGCCACATATTTACAAGGGGCACCTAAAAAAAAGAAACAAACCATAACGTAAAAATTTGCTTATATAAGCAATAATTACAAAAATACTCTACCAGCCATAATAATTAGGCCACCCCAGTTTTTTTAGTATTTATTGCCGAATGAAAATAGAATGGTTCTTTTGTTATTATTACTTTGCAAAATTTTACAAGGCAAATAGCGACAGTTTACTCATCGCACCCTTTAGATTTAATCTATCTATCTATCTATCTATCTATGTAGATACACTACTGGCCATAATTATTAGGCAACCCCAGTTTTTTAAAATAAATTATGTATTTCATACTATTTTTAGAATTTATTGCCGAATGAAAATAGAATGGTTCTTTTGTTATTATTACTTTGCAAAATTTACACGGCAAAGAAGCAAAGATATACTCGCTCGAATCACCCTCAATTTTCTTCATTCTTTCATTGATGAAACTGCAATATAGGTAATTATTAAATATTTATAAATTCATTTGATGCACATGTTATTGTACAATATTAAGAAAAGAACCATTCTAGTTTCATTTATAATTATGCACTTGGCAATAAATACTAAAAAATAGAATTAAATACATCATATTTTTAAAACACTGGGGTGGCCTAATAATTGTGGCCGGTAGTGTATATCTAAAAGATTTAATGATAATGATATGAAAAAGGGGTGGGGGATGAAATACCAAAAAACGAACTAAAATATAACAAAATATGATAAATGTTAGAAGATAATAATCCAATTAGAGAGGAAATTACTTATCATTCAACTCTTGTTTAACCGTCACAGTGGCTTTTTGTTTCCCAGTATATGGACGCTGGGAAATGTGGATATATTTATTTTTAAAAAACATAGGGAGTAAATAAACGTGAATATCTTTGGGTGAAATTCGATCTCGATTTACTGATGGCATGTTTTCAGTGACGATAACCGTCATGGCACGTTCTCACCTCTCCCGGGAGTTCACACGTAGTTCAGATTCATTGTCTATGACTCCACGTGCCTCATTAAGGAAATTCTTAATTACTGCGCATGCCCTGAAACTCGGCGGGGTTGGTCGAATATTGGGCATATATTTTCAGTGAATATTTGAAAGAGGAAGGGAAAGAAGATTAGAAGGATAGCTAGAAAGAAAGAGAGAGTGAGAGATAGAGAGAGAGAGAGAGAGAGAGAGAGAGAGAGAAACTAGTAAAGAAGAAAAAGGCACAGGCAGAGAAAATAACAAAAAAAAAAAGAAAGCGCGTGACAGAAAATGATGCCAAAATTATGGAGAAATGAGGTAAAAAGGCGAAACGCAAGCGAACAAATTGTTTGTGACGTAATTACTTTGATAAATGACACGAAACATTCGGTACTTACTACTTTATAGTATGGTTATATATATATATATATATATATATATATATCAGTTCGTTCATATCTGCTTTAGTCAATATGCTATTCTTCTATTTTTCTCATTCTGTTTCTATCTATCTATCTATCTATCTATCTATCTATCTATCTAACTCTGATTAAATCTATTTTATTATAATAAATAGGATTATTATTATTATTATTAATGATGATGACTAGAAACATCCATGAAATCTCATTGTTTTATTGTTTGAATTTCCTCATGAATCATAATTCATATGTTGTTGATTGACTTGCGTCTAGAAAATACCCCTTGAAAATTCCGAACTGCATCGTTAAATATTTCGGATTGAGAACTTTAAGAAAATATTTCAGTAACAATTATAAATATGAATCCAGATCTTTATTTAACGAAGCAACAGGGTACAAATGAAAAAGTGTGACATTGTCAAGATATTCCATTTCAGTGAAGCAGACTCCCAACCCACGAGAGCCTTATCGCCTCTTTTGTTTTTGTTTTTGTTTTTTTTCTTTACACATAAACCGAATAGCTTCTCTGATATGTCTTTTTCTTCTTTCCTCGCGATCAAAACGAAATACTCTTTTAGTTATGAGGAAAAGTAACGCACGTGCTAATTAAGGAACAAGTAAATAATAATAATAATAATAATAATAATAATAATAATGTGCAAAATCTATGGGAAATAAGTAAACAAACACTGGTATGAACATCACCCAGCCCCGGTTACTAAAAATAGAAGATGTCACCAATCTATGGAATTACTTCACCTACAGAGACAGGAAAATTGAAGCAAATAGGTCGGACATTATTGTTAAAAACCAAAAAGAAAAAACTTGCTTATTAATTGATATGGCTTGTCCAGCGAATTGTAACACAGCAACCAAGGAATTTGAAAAACTGTTAAAATATAAATACCTGGAAATTGAAATTAAAAAAATGTGAAAATTGAAAACAAGTATCCTACCAGTGATAGTATGTGCACTTAGAATGATAAAACACACACACACACACACACACACACACACACACACACACACACACATTGAAAGAATCCCTGGAAACCCCAGCTTAAGAGATAAACAAAAAATTGTCTTGTTAAGTACAGCCCACACACTAAGGAGAAATTTGTCTGTGTAACGCTGGGGATGTTAGGGAGATACGAAAAAACATGTAATGGAGCCATAGCATCACACCACGACTTTATAATAAAAAATGAGACAATAATAATAATAATAATAGGTTTTGTGATAAACACCAAGAAACAATAGACCACCTAATTTCCGGCTGTTCTGTGCTTGCCCCAAATGAATATAAAAATCGCCACGATAGAGTTGGGCAATATTCACATTGGACAATGTGCAAACATTATGGAAAATCTGTAAACAAACACTGGTATGAACATCACCCAGCACCGGTTACAGAAATAGAAGATGTAACCATTCTATGGGATTACACCATCTACACAAACAGAAAAATTGAAGCAAACAGGCCAGACATTATTGTTAAAAAAAAAAACACACACACACATACACATTGAAAGAATCCCTGGAAACCCAAGCTTAAGTCAGTCAGTTAAGTGCCATTCGTGAAACACGCTTGGGCGATCATGCCTCGAAAGTGACATGACTGACTGGGCAGAAGATTATCCCGCAGTAGGTTGCCATTGCTTTCTGCGGTAGACTGGTTGCCGACCAAGGCTATAGAACCCAATCTGTACTATTATTTAACCCATAACTGGAAGGAAGAGACGGATTAATACCTTTCCTAAGGGTATATGCGCGTAAGTGAATGCAAGGAATTCGGCTTGGAATATGAACTCGGCTCTCCGATTTTTCGTTCTGAGCCGATATCCACCGCGCCACAACGCACAAGATATACAAAAAATTGTTTTGTTAAATACAGCCCACGCACTAAGGAGAACTTTGTCTGTGTAACGCTGGGGATATTAGGGAGCTACGAAAAAACATGTAATGGAGCCATAGCATCACACCACGACTTTATAATAAAAAATGAGATAATAATAATAGTAATAATAATAATAATAATAATAATAATAATAAGTCTTTTCACGAGAAACTTTCAGGCAAATATTATGCATAATAATATGGATCCAAAATGCAGGTTTTGTGATAAACACCAAGAAACAATAGACCACCTAATCTCAGGCTGTTCTGTGCTTGCCCCAAATGAATATAATAATCGCCACGATAGAGTTGGGCAATATTTACATTGGGCAATATGCAAACATTATGGAAAAGCTGTAGGCAAACACTGGTATAAACATCACCTAGCACCGGTTACAGAAATAGAAGATGTAACCATTCTATGGGATTACACCATCTACACAGACAGAAAAATTGAAGCAAACAGGCCAGACATTATTGTTAAAAACCAGAAGGAGAAAACTTGTCTATTAATTGATATGGCTTGTCCAGCGGATTGTAACATAGCAATCAAGGAATTTGAAACACTGTCAAAATATAAAGACCTGGAAATTGAAATAGGAAAAATGTGGAAATTGAAAACAAGAGTTGTGCCAGTGATAGTAGGTGCACTTGGAATGATAAAAAATGGAACAAAACAACACATTGAAAGAATCCCTGGAAACCCCAGCTTAAGAGATATACAAAAAATTGTTTTATTAAGTACAGCCCACACACTAAGGAAAACTTTATCTATGTAATGCTGGAGATGATAGGGAAGATAGAAAAACATGAAATGGAGCCATAACAACACGCCACTACCTGCCTTAGGTCTCCCCGCAGACTTGGTTGGTAGTGAGACCAAAGCAGAAATCGAAATATGATGAAAAATGAGATAATAATAATAATAATAAAAAGAATTGAAGTGACAGTACCCCACAGAATGGAAGAAGTCACACAGTTCTGGGAAAAGATATGGGCTTGCCCTAAAGAACTTAGCAAGGAAGTACATTGGATTACGCAAGAGACAGAACGAATGAAAAATAAACCCGAACAGACATGGTCTGGAATTACAGAAGATGATGTTAAATATGCACAAAAAAAAAAAACACACAATTGGAAATTCCCAGGCATAGATAAAATTCCTAACTTTTGGCTATATTATTTAAGCGCATCACATAAAAAACTAGCCAAAGAACTTCAAGAAATGGTTGACGACCCCACTAAAATCCCTGCATGGTTGACAAAAGGAATTACATTTCTTCTACCCAAGAATGGTGACACAATAAATCCGAAAAACTACAGACCAATTACATGTCTTCCGACAACATATAAACTATTAACATCTATTTTAACAAAGCAGACATATTTATTCTTAGAAAGAAATGACATGTTACCGCTTGAACAAAAAGGGTGCAAACATGGCTGTTATGGTTGTAAAGACCAATTGCTGATTAACAAAATGATCCTGGAAAACTGCTACAGTACAAAGAAAAATCTTAGTACAGCCTGGATAGACTATCGAAAGGCATTCGATAGTGTGCCACATGACTGGATTTTAAAGACTTTAAATATATACAAGATATCGCCCGTCATCATCAATTTCATCAAACAGTGCATGTCTATATGGAAAACAACCCTTTACCTCAATCATATAAATGGAACCTATAAGTCTGATGAAATAAACATCAAAAGAGGTATATTTCAAGGTGATTCTTTATCTCCCTTACTATTCTGCATATCATTAATAGCACTAACCAGTCAACTTAACAAGACAGAATGTGGTTATAAAATAGGACAAAAGAAAATAAGCCATCTATTTTACATGGATGACTTGAAGTTATATGCTAAGAATGATAATGAACTGGAAGGTCTTCTGCAAACTGTAAAATGCTTCAGCGAAGACATTGGAATGAAATTTAATTTGAATAAATGTGCCAAAGCTACAGTTTTACGTGGATCAATACAAGAAACATCCTCAATTAGCCTAGACCCTGCTGTAACAATAAAAGGATTGAAACCAGAAGAAGCTTATAAATACCTAGGTGTAAATGAGAGCGAAAACATTCACCATAAAAAAATGAAAGAAATAGTGCGTAAAGAGTACTATAGAAGGCTACGAATGATATTAAAAACTGAATTAAATTCACAGAACAGAGTTATGGCCATTAATAGCCTTGCAATCCCAGTTGTCCAATATAGCTTTAACATCTTAAACTGGACTCTAAACGACATCAGGCGAATGGATGCTAAAACAAGAAAGCTTCTTTCTAAGCATAAGATGCATCATCCAAAGGCTGATATAGATCGTCTATACATACCCCGTAAAGAAGGTGGAAGAGGTCTTATTCAGCTGGAATTGTCATACAAGACAACAACTATTGGCTTACTAACATACATAGAAACAACAAAGGATTGGATGTTACAATTAGTAAGGCAACATGAAGAAAGAAAGAAAAAATATTCAATAATAAAAGAAGGCAGTAAATTCAAACAAGATTTACAGTTAGTAGATTCTGTAGAAAAGCAGAACGTAAGCCAAGAGCCGACTATTGCGGCAAAGAATATGAAAATGAAAGCCAAAGACAAATCTCTTCAACATATGAAACAGCGCTGGCAAGACAAACCTCTGCATGGCCAATATCCAGTACGTGTCAATAAATCTAATGTTGACAAAGTTAATACTCATCGATGGTTACGTGCATCTGGATTAAAGTCCGAAACTGAAGGCTTTATTCTTGCAGCACAAGACCAAAGTCTTTTCACGAGAAACTTTCAGGCAAATATTATGCATAATAATATGGATCCAAAATGCAGGTTTTGTGATAAACACCAAGAAACAATAGACCACCTAATCTCAGGCTGTTCTGTGCTTGCCCCAAATGAATATAAAAATCGCCACGATAGAGTTGGGCAATATTTACATTGGGCAATATGCAAATATTATGGAAAAGCTGTAGGCAAACACTGGTATGAACATCACCCAGCACCGGTTACAGAAATAGAGGATGTAACCATTCTATGGGATTACACCATCTACACAGACAGAAAAATTGAAGCAAACAGGCCAGACATTATTGTTAAAAACCAGAAGGAGAAAACTTGTCTATTAATTGATATGGCTTGTCCAGCGGATTGTAACATAGCAATCAAGGAATTTGAAACACTGTCAAAATATAAAGACCTGGAAATTGAAATAGGAAAAATGTGGAAATTGAAAACAAGAGTTGTGCCAGTGATAGTAGGTGCACTTGGAATGATAAAAAATGGAACAAAACAACACATTGAAAGAATCCCTGGAAACCCCAGCTTAAGAGATATACAAAAAATTGTTTTATTAAGTACAGCCCACACACTAAGGAAAACTTTATCTATGTAATGCTGGAGATGATAGGGAAGATAGAAAAACATGAAATGGAGCCATAACAACACGCCACTACCTGCCTTAGGTCTCCCCGCAGACTTGGTTGGTAGTGAGACCAAAGCAGAAATCGAAATATGATGAAAAATGAGATAATAATAATAATAATAAAAAGAATTGAAGTGACAGTACCCCACAGAATGGAAGAAGTCACACAGTTCTGGGAAAAGATATGGGCTTGCCCTAAAGAACTTAGCAAGGAAGTACATTGGATTACGCAAGAGACAGAACGAATGAAAAATAAACCCGAACAGACATGGTCTGGAATTACAGAAGATGATGTTAAATATGCACAAAAAAAAAAAAACACACAATTGGAAATTCCCAGGCATAGATAAAATTCCTAACTTTTGGCTATATTATTTAAGCGCATCACATAAAAAACTAGCCAAAGAACTTCAAGAAATGGTTGACGACCCCACTAAAATCCCTGCATGGTTGACAAAAGGAATTACATTTCTTCTACCCAAGAATGGTGACACAATAAATCCGAAAAACTACAGACCAATTACATGTCTTCCGACAACATATAAACTATTAACATCTATTTTAACAAAGCAGACATATTTATTCTTAGAAAGAAATGACATGTTACCGCTTGAACAAAAAGGGTGCAAACATGGCTGTTATGGTTGTAAAGACCAATTGCTGATTAACAAAATGATCCTGGAAAACTGCTACAGTACAAAGAAAAATCTTAGTACAGCCTGGATAGACTATCGAAAGGCATTCGATAGTGTGCCACATGACTGGATTTTAAAGACTTTAAATATATACAAGATATCGCCCGTCATCATCAATTTCATCAAACAGTGCATGTCTATATGGAAAACAACCCTTTACCTCAATCATATAAATGGAACCTATAAGTCTGATGAAATAAACATCAAAAGAGGTATATTTCAAGGTGATTCTTTATCTCCCTTACTATTCTGCATATCATTAATAGCACTAACCAGTCAACTTAACAAGACAGAATGTGGTTATAAAATAGGACAAAAGAAAATAAGCCATCTATTTTACATGGATGACTTGAAGTTATATGCTAAGAATGATAATGAACTGGAAGGTCTTCTGCAAACTGTAAAATGCTTCAGCGAAGACATTGGAATGAAATTTAATTTGAATAAATGTGCCAAAGCTACAGTTTTACGTGGATCAATACAAGAAACATCCTCAATTAGCCTAGACCCTGCTGTAACAATAAAAGGATTGAAACCAGAAGAAGCTTATAAATACCTAGGTGTAAATGAGAGCGAAAACATTCACCATAAAAAAATGAAAGAAATAGTGCGTAAAGAGTACTATAGAAGGCTACGAATGATATTAAAAACTGAATTAAATTCACAGAACAGAGTTATGGCCATTAATAGCCTTGCAATCCCAGTTGTCCAATATAGCTTTAACATCTTAAACTGGACTCTAAACGACATCAGGCGAATGGATGCTAAAACAAGAAAGCTTCTTTCTAAGCATAAGATGCATCATCCAAAGGCTGATATAGATCGTCTATACATACCCCGTAAAGAAGGTGGAAGAGGTCTTATTCAGCTGGAATTGTCATACAAGACAACAACTATTGGCTTACTAACATACATAGAAACAACAAAGGATTGGATGTTACAATTAGTAAGGCAACATGAAGAAAGAAAGAAAAAATATTCAATAATAAAAGAAGGCAGTAAATTCAAACAAGATTTACAGTTAGTAGATTCTGTAGAAAAGCAGAACGTAAGCCAAGAGCCGACTATTGCGGCAAAGAATATGAAAATGAAAGCCAAAGACAAATCTCTTCAACATATGAAACAGCGCTGGCAAGACAAACCTCTGCATGGCCAATATCCAGTACGTGCCAATAAATCTAATGTTGACAAAGTTAATACTCATCGATGGTTACGTGCATCTGGATTAAAGTCCGAAACTGAAGGCTTTATTCTTGCAGCACAAGACCAAAGTCTTTTCACGAGAAACTTTCAGGCAAATATTATGCATAATAATATGGATCCAAAATGCAGGTTTTGTGATAAACACCAAGAAACAATAGACCACCTAATCTCAGGCTGTTCTGTGCTTGCCCCAAATGAATATAAAAATCGCCACGATAGAGTTGGGCAATATTTACATTGGGCAATATGCAAACATTATGGAAAAGCTGTAGGCAAACACTGGTATGAACATCACCCAGCACCGGTTACAGAAATAGAGGATGTAACCATTCTATGGGATTACACCATCTACACAGACAGAAAAATTGAAGCAAACAGGCCAGACATTATTGTTAAAAACCAGAAGGAGAAAACTTGTCTATTAATTGATATGGCTTGTCCAGCGGATTGTAACATAGCAATCAAGGAATTTGAAAAACTGTCAAAATATAAAGACCTGGAAATTGAAATAGGAAAAATTGAAAACAAGAGTTGTGCCAGTGATAGTAGGTGCACTTGGAATGATAAAAAATGGAACAAAACAACACATTGAAAGAATCCCTGGAAACCCCAGCTTAAGAGATATACAAAAAATTGTCTTATTAAGTACAGCCCACACACTAAGGAAAACTTTATCTATGTAATGCTGGAGATGATAGGGAAGATAGAAAAACATGAAATGGAGCAATAACAACATGCCACTACCTGCCTTAGGTCTCCCCGCAGACTTGGTTGGTAGTGAGACCAAAGCAGAAATCGAAATATGATAATAATAATAATAATAATAATAGTAATAATAATACTACTAATAATAATAATAGTAATAATAATAAATGGATCAAACGAGAATAAAAAAGAATGATGAATAAATTTCTACATGAATGGAAATATATAACCAAAAGTTATATAAGTGAAGCTCAAACGAAATGGAAACGAAGGGAAATCTTCAGGAAATGACAAAGTACTCCATTATTTGTCATCAATCTATGAATCCGTTGCATAAACTTTATCAATTAATGCTAATTAATAATCTCAATGAAGTCCCAAAATGGATCACTGAAGGTGTTACCTATCTCCTATCAAAAACGGGGGAAAAATATGATCCGAGATATAGGCCAATTTCACTCCACCAGGTAAAAATGATCAGGACTGTCCGAATGGAATGTAGTTACTTTTTTTTTTTTTTTTATAATAATTTCACCCCAAGCAAGGCATTCCACTGCCACTATTGCGCTTGGGGCTACATAGGGGAAGGTAAATAGAAAGCGTGGTTAGATATAGGAAATGTCAGAAGTGGGGTGATAGATAGTTGGGAGGATGGGAAGAGTGTTTGAAAGAATGGAAGCGAGTTAGTGTGTTAGGAGGTGTCTATTGACCTTACATTTAAACTCCTGGAGATTGAAGCCGTCGGGGAAGCAGTTATGTAGAAGGGAATTCTACAATTGGGAAGTGCCAGAAAAGAAACTATTGGAGCAGAAGTTGCGGTTGCATTTTATCGTCTTCACTGTAAAAGGGTGGGATCTAGTTGCTAATCTAGTATTTCGTGCAAATTCGATTTTTTCTTGGTGAAAACAACGTTCTTTCCTTTGGAATAGAAATAATGTCGAAATTCGTATCGTTCAACTATAAATAAACAAAATGATCCGAGATAAAGAGATTGAAATCTCAGCACAACATGTATTTTTTTCTTCTTTTATATGGTGAGTCCTTTCGGGATGTAGGCGATTATAGCCTTCCACATGATCCTGTCTCTTATAAAGTTTGTCCTTTTGTTATTTCTCCAAAACCATGTTTTACCATCCATTTGACCAAACTCAACAAGTTTGTTACATCCTGCTTTCTTCTGTCTCTCTTTCCTTCTACGTATCATGTCAGTTTCAGGTTTTCCAAGCCTTCCTTCCTCATTGTGCCGTAGAAATTACAACTGTCTCTTTCTGATAGTAAATATGTTTCCATATTGTTTTCATTCTCTCCAAAACCTCGTTGTTACCCTTTTGTTCGCCCCATGATATTCTCAGCAACCATTTGTATAATCACATTTCTGTTGCTTCAAGTCTCTCCTTCCTCTTTGTAAGAGATTGATCAGCATTCACAGCCATACATGAAGACAGACATCACGTAACAGTCCAGTAATCTCCCCCACTTTTTTTTTTTTTTTTACTTCTGACGAGTTTTTTTTCTATTTCTAAATACTCTAATTGGATTTCTTGCATTTACTTACGCACAAATGCCTTTGAGAAAGGTGTTAATCCGTCTCTTTCCTCCAATTATGGGTTAAATAATAGGACAGACTGGGTTCTATAATCTTGGTCTGCAACCAGTCTACCACAGAAATCAATGACAACCTACTGCGGGATAATCTTCTGCCGTGTCAGTCTCTTTCGAGACATGATCGCCCAAAGCGTGTATCAAGTGTGGCACTTAACTGACTGACTGAATATAATAGTGGGAATCATGATTAAGGCTCCTACTGGTCATAAAGTAGGCGATCATTTTTCTGTTGTTATGAAGTAATAAACTGATCCCCCTCTAATAACTACGTAATAATATAATCCATCTCTTCTCCCTCTATCTATGGGTTGAATAACAGGTCAGATTGTGTTCTATAGCCTTGGCTGGAGACCACTCTACCGTAGAAAGCAATGGCAACCTACTGCGGGATAATCTTTTGCCTAGTCAGTCATGTCTCGAAAGAGACATGATCGCCCAAAGCGTATGGCACTTAATTGACTGAATGTTCTACTTAGCTTTTCTAATGCTTCTTTGGCCATCCCAATACACCTTCGGATCTCAGCGTCGCATTTCCATCCTATGTTAGAACAATTTCTAGGCATTTCAATTTTTGTAACCTGTTTGATTTTAGCATCCCCGACCTGTAATTTTCAATTTGAGCTCATTATTTTGCTGATCATCAAGCAGTCTGTCGTCTCATAGTCCTTTGTTTCTTGTTAACTTCGATGAGAGATTTTTGTAGTTTCCTTTCTGTGTTTGATATTAACACTATATCATCTGCATATCTGGTGTTGTTAAGATTTTGGCAGCCAACACTGAATCCTGGTAGGACTTCTAATTCTCTCAAAACTGCCTTTCTTTATAGGTCGAATAAGTCCGGCGAGAAGATACGTCCTTGTCTTATTCACTTTTCTATCTTTGTATATCTGCTGAACTCATTTTTGTCCGTATGCTAGCGGCATATTGCCACTATAGATTCTTCATTACTCTCATGTAGGTACTTCTAGTCATTTTCGATATTTAACTTTAAAATTTTAAAAAATGGAAAAGTTTTCTTGAAACTTTTATTTTAGTTTTAATTGAAAGCTAAATGATTAAATTTACTATTTCCAGTAAGCAAGATACACTAGTTTATTTCAAACAGAAATTATATTAATTGGAATATAAAAGTTTGAGATTTTTCTTCAATTTTTGAATTTTGCCGCCATTTTTAAGTGATCGACACATTTTTTTTTTTTTTTTTTTTTATAAGCGTTTCACTCCGAGCAAGGCATGTCACTGCCACTACTGTGCAGGGGGCTACGTAGAGTGGAGAAAGGCTGGTTAAATATAGGAAATAACAGAGGGTGGGAGATAGGCGGGTGAGGATACCGAGAATGAGGGTTGGGTAGATGAGAGTGTTGTGAGAATAGTTGGGAGTTAGTGTGATAGGAGGTGTCTATTGACCCTACATTGAAACACCTGGAGATTGTAACTGTCGGGAAAGCAGATTTGTGGAAGGGAGTTCCACAGGCGGGAAGCGCGAGAAAAGAAGCTGTTGGAGTAGAATTTACGGTTACATCTTATTTGTTTAACTGTAAAAGGGTGGGACCTAGTTGCTAATCTAGTATCTCGTGTAAATTCGTGCTTAGGCGGCACCAGTGATCTAAGCTCATCGGAGCAGAAGCCATGAAAGTACTTGTAGAAGAGGCACAGGGAAGCTACATCACGCCGGTGTGAGAGCGGCTGCAGCCGGTCTGACAAGTCAGTATCAACCACGTTACAGATCCTCCTTTGTATTTTGTCAAGAAGCCCAAGGAGAGCAGCAGGGGCACCCGACCAGATATGGCAGCAATATTCAATACACGGGCGGATGGTAGATTTGTATATGTGCAGAATAGTTTCAGGTGGGAAAAATTTCCGGGCCCTGCACAGAGAGCCGACTTTCATAGCAGCAGATTTGGCAATGGATTCAATATAGTCATTCCATTTGAGGTCCGCCGAGAGTGTAAGGCCAAGGAGGCGTAGTATTTTACTCTCTGGGAGGCTAGCCTGTCCCATGCTAATGGGAGGTAGATGCGATTGTCTATGGTGGTTAGTTGATAACAGCTTTGTTTTGGAGGCATTGAAATTTACCAACCATTTCCTACCCCAGGTCACTACGGATTGGAGGTCCCTTTCAAGTGCGGCAGCGAGGTTCACTTTGTCGTCCAGACCTGGTTTCTGATCGATGCGGGAGTAGATCGTTGTGTCGTCGGCATACATGCCAACTTGGGATCTAATGGTGTCGGGGAGATCATTAATGTAGATCAGAAAGAGTGTGGGGCCTAGGATAGAACCTTGAGGGACGCCCGCGTTCGTCTGGTAGTTTTGGGAGGCATGCCCATTTAATACCACCTTTAATGTGCGGTTAGAGAGGAAGGACTGGATGAGGTCAAACAGATGTCCAGTTATCCCATAGCTCCGCAGTTTGCACAAGAGGCCAGCATGCCAGACCCTGTCGAATGCTTTGGAGATATCCAAGGCAACGGTTCGGGCTTCACCATTCTTGTCGAGTGCCTGGTATATGTACTCGGTAATGGTCGTTAGGATATCAGCAGTAGACCTGGTGAAGCGAAACCCATACTGTTTGTCAGAGAGAAGCCCGTTGGTCATAAGATGCTGAATCACCTCGGCGTTGATAATGGCTTCGAAAACTTTGCCAAAGATTGGAAGGAGACTAATAGGACGGTAATTGGCGGGGTCCGAGGGTTCGCCAGAATTCTTAAATATAGGTACTACGCAGGAGGACTTCCAACAGGCAGGAAAGCAGGAAGCAGATAGGCAGAGGTTATAGAGTTTAGAGAGGACAGAGGAGAGTTCTGGGGCACATTTCTTCAGTACTATGACTGGGATTCCGTCACCGCCGCTCGCTTTGTGTGGGTCAAGTTGCGCAATTATCTTGGCGACCAGCGAGGGTGAAATGTGAACGTTATTTAGTTGAGCCTTAGTTCTGGGTGGGAAGTCTGGTGTAGGTATTCCTAACGAGTCCAGTGTCGAATTGGTTGAGAATTTACGGGCAAAGCATTCAGCCTTGTCGGCTGGGGAGGTGAGAACTTCAAATTCATTGATTAGTGGGGGTATTGAAGTCTTGTTCCTGCTGAGCACGCTTTTGCAGAGACGCCAGTAATCTTTGGAGCCAAACTTAGAGGATGCTATGCGTTGCCTAATTCTGGTAGCAAACGCCCTCTTGGCTTCGTTCAGTACTTTTTTACACTTGTTCCGTGCTGAGGTGAAAAGGCGCCTGTTTTGGTTCGACGAGCAGCTTCGATAGAGCCGGAAGAAATGGTTCCGGTGGGCAATAGCGGCCGAGCAAGCGGGTGAGAACCAGGGGGACGAATTAGGTTTTAGTTGGAATTTTCTGGCAGGGATAAAAGCATCGATGCCAGCCTTAACCCAAGAGGAGACTTCGGAGGCACAGTCTTCGACAGGAAGATCAAAGACGTTGTTCCAGGGGACGTCGCAGAGGAAGTCCCTGAACGAGTCCCAGTCGGCTCTTTGTAAACAAAAGTTAATTCTCGGTTTTAAAAATCTTGCAACAATATACATCTGTAACATTATTTTGAGAAAATTAGCAAATTTTATTAAATTAGTACGCTTTACACAACTATTACTTATTTATAGCGTGAAATTAAAAATAAAACTTTTTCTTGATCACAGATTTGTACTTTTGACCTGTGCGCCGTATATCGAACGTGTTGACAGGTTGTTGGTTAGAGATAAAATAAAAGTGTATGTCGTTCACAAGGGACATAATTGTACAAATTTATTTTAGGGTAAGAGAGGAAACGCTGACCTTTTTTTTGCACATAGAAATTACCATACAAAAAAATTTCAAATACACAAAAAAGAGTTAAATTATTTTAGAAATATGAGGGCCAAACGATTTGTATTAAACTTTTCAATTTTCGAAATGCAAAATAATCTTCCATTATTAACTTAAAAATCTAACCGCAACAAATTTTTTAAGTATTTTAAAAATATTTTTGAAACTTTATAATTTATTATAATTAAAAAAAAAGTAATTCTTTTAAAATTTCATTAGTTATCGAAAAAAGATTTTTCAGATTATTATGTCCACAATTTTTATTGTTTATTCAAGCAATTAAAAGCTTATCAAATTCAATAATATCAGAGTTATATTGCATTTTTTATTTTACTCTTGGGAGCAGATTTTTGGTTACAGAGGCCAAATTTTTAAAAAGAAGAAGATGATTTATACTTCCAAATGTGTCGTGCGTTTAACTAATAAAACAATTTACCGCAACAAAGTAAATTTATTAAAATTTCATGGATTTACGTAGAAGTGGGGTAACAGATAATAAAAATATATTTTTATCTAAATTTTTAAGACATAATAATTTCCAAAATAATTTAATTCATTTGTGAATGAGTACTCAAAGTTTTATTAAAATCCGACACTTATTTAATTTTTGCGAGAATTAATGTGTTTGTGACCGGAAAAAAGTGAGTGATGTTATCTTACGTTTTCCATTGTAAACAGTCGTAATGTTTTGGTTACCCGCTAACTGATTTCAAAATTGTCAAAATTCCCAAAATGTTAGAAGGGATTAAATTATTTTTTTTAAATATTAAAAATTACTTTGATCTTTCCACTTAATAATAATATAGACATTTTGATGGGAAAAGTTTTTTTTTTATTAAGTTTCGGGCCTTTTTTATTCATACTATACAGTTTTTGAGCGATTTACACGAGGTACCTACTCTAAGCATGTGCGTTGTGGTACAGTGGATATCGGCTCGGAACGAGAAACCGGGGAGCCGAGTTCGAATTCCAGCTGAATCCATTGTATTCACTTACGCGCAAATACCCTTGGGAAAGGTATTAATGCGTCTATTCCTTCCAGTTATGGGTTAAATAGCAGCACAGATTGGGTTCTGTAGCCTTGGTCGGCAACCAGTCTACCGCAGAAAGCAATGGCAACCTACTGCGGGATAAACTTCTGCCCAGTCAGTCATGTCTCTTTCGAGACATGATCGCCCAAGCGTGTATCACGTATGGCACTTAACTGACGGACCTACTCTAATGTCTTTCTCGAATATGTCAAAGTTGCCTAACACCTCTACACGTTCTTCTGCATTTGTATTATTCTTTTTTCTTTGTTTATGTGCCAAGTCCTTTTCAGGACGTAGGCGATCATGGCTTTCCACATCTCCCTGTCCCTGGTGGCTCTTAGCACGCTTTCTCCTGTTGCTCCATGGAACTCTCGTTCCGTCATCTACCTGATCAGGTCCTTCAAATATGTTATCCGTTGCCTTCCCCTATCTATTTTCCCTTCTATCTGGCCTGTTAGTAACAAGTTCTCCAAGCCCTCCTTGGTGTTTGTCTTATTTGTATTAATATCCCTCAGTACGAATATTGTGCTGTAGATACTCAGTACATATCTTCTGGGTATCGTCCTGCCACCTCAGAGATATAACAGTTTTCTGTCTCCTTTACATCATGTTGAGAATCTGATTTGTCAACCGTTCCCCGTGTTTGTTACGGATTTCTAGCCCAAACTTGACAGCTATTTCACCATCCCTTGCTTTGCCTACTTCAGATTTCAGGTCTCCCATGATAATTATAATTTCTGTTAATTTTAATGACTCTTTTAATAGAGAATTCCAACAGGTTAAAAAAGGATTTTCAAGTGGGCGAAGAAATGCAAATAAAACATATTGCAATCACTGCAGCGGTAAAAAAAATAATTTAGAAATGAAAGTAAAATCAAATGCAATTGTCCAGATTCAGAAATGATGACATGATAAGCCTTTTCGTGGTCAATAGATCACTGGTGCCCCTTAGGTATGAATTTGCTCGAGATACTAGATTAGCAATTAGGTCCCACCCTTTTACTGTGAAACACATAAGATGTAACCGCAATTTCTACTCCAACAGCTTCTTTCCTCGCACTTCTCGCCTGTAGAACTCCCTTCCATACACTTGCTTCCCTGACAGTACAATCTCCAGGAGTTTAACTATAAGGTCAACAGACACCTCCTAACACACTAACTCGCATCTATTCTCTCAAACACCATTCTACCCAACCCCTATCCTCACTATCCTTACCCGTCTATCACCCTCTTTCTGACATTTCCTATATCTAACCACACTTTCCAATCACTTTCCCCTATGTAACCCCCTGCGCAACAGTGGCAATTGAATGCCTTGCTTGGGGTAAAATGACTAAAAAAAAATTTTCCGCCTCTACCCCCGTACTTTAAATTGAATATAAAATCAAGCAGATACAGAAATTTAAATGCCTAGGAAGTGTTCTAACAGAAGACGGAAAGTGCTACACTGAGATCCGAAGGCGAATTGGTAAGGCGAAAGAGGCATTCCAGAAGTTGAGTAAAGTATTAAGAAATAGGACAATTTTACTAGAAACAAAGAGGAGATTACTGGATTGCTATGTGATGTCGGTTCTTCAATATGGCACTGAATGTTGGACAATATCTTCGAAGCAGCTGAAATGTGATTCTACAAAAGGATGCTGCAGATATCATGGACCAAGCATGTGAGCAATGGCGAGGTTTTGAAAAGAATGGAGACAAAAAGGAAATTAATACTAAGTATCTGGAAGAGACTACTAAAGTTCCTGGGACATGCAATGAAGAAGGAGGGCTTGGAGAACCTGATACTAACAGGTCAGATAGAGGGAAAAAGAGACAGAAGAAAGCAGCGGATAACATATTTGGAGGACCTGATCAGATGGATGACGAAACGAGAGTTGCATGGTGCAACAGGAGAAAGCGTGCTTATAGCCACCAGGGACATAGAGATGTGGAAAGCCATGATCGCCTACGTCCTGAAAGGACATGGCACATAAAAGAAGAATATATATGCCAACTGTTTATAAGAAATTATAATGTGGTATAAAATGGGGGATCAATTTCATATTATAATCAATATATAAACGGATCCCTCTTTTTGTGGCCATGCTAGTTTCTGTACTTATATATTTTAGATTTATGGATTGAGCTTGTGGATGGCAGTGCCGGGTTTTGGTGGTGTAACAGAAGATGGCCTGCTAAGAACCACCAGAGACAGGGAGATGTGGAAAACCATAATCGCCTACGTTTTGAAAGGACATGGTACATAGAAGAAGAAGAAGAAGAAGAAGAAGAAGAAGAAATGTAAATAAAACATATTGCAACCATTGCAGCGGTAATAAATCTTTAAAAAGAAAGCAAAGGCAAATGCAATGGACCAGATCCAGAAATGATGACATGATAAGCCTCTTCAGTGTCAATATTCCGCCCCCGAACCCCGAACCAAAGAAGCTGATGTAGACAAGCCATGTACCCATCAGTGGTTATGTGGTACAACGTTACAGGCTGAAAACAAAGTTTAAGTTCTTGCTGCACAGAACCTATGATTGCTAACTAGAAATTACCAAGCATATTAATATAATTAATATTAATATAATTAATATTAATTAATAAATATCCAAAAACAGTTGACCTTGTATCAAGTTGCACAGCTCTTGAATATAAAATTCGACATGATAGAACGGGCCAATATCTGCATAAGAAAATATGCAACTTTTACTGCAAGAAATTGGTTAGAAAATCACCCAGACACTATTACAGACATAGGTTCGGAAACAATTTTATGGATCTTTACAGGATAATATTGTCGATGAAAACTACAGAAGACTGGATGGTGATTGTTTCAAAGAACATGAAGAAAGTAAAAAACAGTACTCAGTTATAAAGGAGGCCAACAAGTTAAAAAAGGATTTTAAAGTGGGTGAAGACATGCAAATAGAGCATAATGCAGCTGTTGCAGCGGTAAAAACCTTAAAAAAAGAATGCAATGGACCAGATCCAGAAATGATGACGTGATAAGCCTCTTCATGGTCATATATTCTGCCGATACCAAACGACCTGATGTAGACAAACTCCAAACCCATCAGTGGTTACGTAGCACAGGGTTAAAAGCTGAAACCAATTTTGAAAATTTGTTCGCTCAAAATGCAGGTTCTGTGAATTTTGAAAGTACGATAATATATATCGTATTTTTATTTCTTAAAAGCACACAAGAAAATTAAAGGTGTTGATATGCCGTTAAATAAACAAATCAGTCAATCAATTTTTGAAAAGTAAATTTCGGAATTAAATGACCCAAAAGGTGTTGATATGCCATTAAAGAAATAAATAAATCAACAAAATAAAAAATGTGATTTTATAGCACCAGTTGTTAGTTATGATGAAAAGTCATTTTTAATCATTTTTCTGAGAAAACAATTATATACAGATTATATTTTAGTTATTCCCATACGCATTGGATGCTATATATGACATCCACAGGAGAGTCTAGATATGATGAGATTATTTAAGAACATGGTTCTTAGGTTAGTATTTTAGTTTTGTAGCATCTTGTAGCATTTACTTTTTGTTAACCAAGTAAAGCAGTAAAGCCACTAAGAAATTATCTAGGAAGCATGGAACCGGAGGAGAGATCCACAATCAAGAAGTTCGAGAAAGGAGACTGTTAGCATATAATTTACGGTTGCATCTACCTAACTCAACATTAAATTGATGAAATCTCAACACCAGTTTAGGTGCCAGAATGAAACGCTCATCCGAACAAGTAAGTATTTGTATAAATAAAACAGGGAAGCAACTTTACGACAGGGAGAAAGTGGCTGAAGCCTAGCTGCTAGATCAGGACCAGTAATATTGCTGATTCTTCTTTGGATTTTATCAGGTAACTCAAGGTAAATCAGAACGGCACCGGCCACCTGCAGTATGAATATTCTAAGCAAGGACGGATCGTAGACTTATAGAAATGTATGATAGATTTTAGAGAGAAAAATTGTCTTGCACGACACAGTGAACCAATTTGTCTTAGCAGGTGACCTAGCAAAGTATATTAATATGTTCTGTCTGATTCACACACCGAGGTATTTGAAGTGTTTAGTGTTTATTAATTAATTTCTATGATTGATTATTAAGATAATATCACTACTCCCTTTCTAATTTCAGATAATTGTTTCTGATTTGGAAAGGTGTTCGGTTACTTGAAAACCCTAGTAAAGAATGTTGATAATCTTATCCCAACTGAGAATACCTATGTCATCAGCAGACCTTTCTTACTCATTACTTCATTGGTAACAAGAGGAAAAGTAGGAGAGTTGTCTTTCAAGATCATTCTTATCCCAACTATGAATACCTATGTCATCAGCATATATTCCTTACTCATTGATCATTGGTCAAAAGAGAGAAAATTCCAGAGTTGTCTTTCAAGATCATTCTTATCCCAACTATGAATACCTATGTCATCAGCATATATTCCTTACTCATTGATCATTGGTCAAAAGACAGAAAATTCAATTCAAGAGTTGTCTTTTAAGGTCATTCTTATCCCAACTATGAATACCTATGTCATCAGCATATATTCCTTACTCATTGATCATTGGTCAAAAGAGAAAATTCAATTCAAGAGTTGTCTTTTAAGGTTATTCTTATCCCAACTATGAATACCTATGTCATCAGCATATATTCCTTACTCATTGATCATTGGTCAAAAGTGAGAAAATTCAATTCTAGAGTTGTCTTTTAAGGTCATTCTTATCCCAACTATGAATACCTATGTCATCAGCATATATTCCTTACTCATTGATCATTGGTCAAAAGAGAGAAAATTCAATTCAAGAGTTGTCTTTTAAGGTGATTCTTATCCCAACTATGAATACCTATGTCATCAGCATATATTCCTTACTCATTGATCATTGGTCAAAAGAGAGAAAATTCAATTCAAGAGTTGTCTTTTAAGGTGATTCTTATCCCAACTATGAATACCTATGTCATCAGCATATATTCCTTACTCATTGATCATTGGTCAAAAGAGAGAAAATTCAATTCAAGAGTTGTCTTTTAAGGTTATTCTTATCCCAACTATGAATACCTATGTCATCAGGATATATTCCTTACTCATTGATCATTGGTCAAAAGAGAGTAAATTCAATTCAAGAGTTGTCTTTTAAGGTCATTCTTATCCCAACTATGAATACCTATGTCATCAGCATATATTCCTTACTCATTGATCATTGGTCAAAGAGAAAGTTCAAGAGTTGTCTTTTAAGGTCATTCTTATCCCAAATATGAATACCTATGTCATCAGCATATATTCCTTACTCATTGATCATTGGTCAAAAGAGAGAAAGTTCAAGAGTTGTCTTTTAAGGTCATTCTTATCCCAACTATGAATACCTATGTCATCAGCATATATTCCTTACTCATTGATCATTGGTCAAAAGAAAAGAGAAAATTCCAGAGTTGTCTTTCAAGATCATTCTTATCCCAACTATGAATACCTATGTCATCAGCATATATTCCTTACTCATTGATCATTGGTCAAAAGAGAGAAAATTCAATTCAAGAGTTGTCTTTTAAGGTTATTCTTATCCCAACTATGAATACCTATGTCATCAGCATATATTCCTTACTCATTGATCATTGGTCAAAAGAGAGAAAATTCAATTCAAGAGTTTTCTTTTAATGTTATTCTTATCCCAACTATGAATACCTATGTCATCAGCATATATTCCTTACTCAATGATCATTGGTCAAAAGAGAGAAAATTCAATTCAAGAGTTGTCTTTTAAGGTTATTCTTATCCCAACAATGAATACCTATGTCATCAGCATATATTCCTTACTCATTGATCATTGGTCAAAAGAGAGGAAGTTCAAGAGTTGTCTTTTAAAGTCATTCTTATCCCAACTATGAATACCTATGTCATCAGCATATATTCCTTACTCATTGATCATTGGTCAAAAGAGAGAAAATTCAATTCAAGAGTTGTCTTTTAAGGTCATTCTTATCCCAACTATGAATACCTATGTCATCAGCATATATTCCTTACTCATTGATCATTGGTCAAAAGAGAGAAAGTTCAAGAGTTGTCTTTTAAGGTCATTCTTATCCCAACTATGAATACCTATGTCATCAGCATATATTCCTTACTCATTGATCATTGGTCAAAAAGAGAAAGTTCAAGAGTTGTCTTTTAAGGTCATTCTTATCCCAACTATGAATACCTATGTCATCAGCATATATTCCTTACTCATTGATCATTGGTCAAAAGAGAGAAAGTTCAAGAGTTGTCTTTTAAGGTCATTCTTATCCCAACTATGAATACCTATGTCATCAGCATATATTCCTTACTCATTAATCATTGGTCAAAAGAGAGAAAATTCAATTCAAGAGTTGTCTTTTAAGGTCATTCTTATCCCAACTATGAATACCTATGTCATCAGCATGTATTCCTTACTCATTGATCATTGGTCAAAAGAGAGAAAATTCAATTCAAGAGTTGTCTTTTAAGGTCATTCTTATCCCAACTATGAATACCTATGTCATCAGCATATATTCCTTACTCATTGATCATTGGTCAAAAGAGAGAAAATTCAATTCAAGAGTTGTCTTTTAAGGTGATTCTTATCCCAACTATGAATACCTATGTCATCAGCATATATTCCTTACTCATTGATCATTGGTCAAAAGAGAGAAAGTTCAATTCAAGAGTTGTCTTTTAAGGTTATTCTTATCCCAACTATGAATACCTATGTCATCAGCATATATTCCTTACTCAATGATCATTGGTCAAAAGAGAGAAAATTCAATTCAAGAGTTGTCTTTTAAGGTTATTCTTATCCCAACTATGAATACCTATGTCATCAGCATATATTCCTTACTCATTGATCATTGGTCAAAAGAGAGAAAGTTCAAGAGTTGTCTTTTAAGGTCATTCTTATCCCAAATATGAATACCTATGTCATCAGCATATATTCCTTACTCATTGATCATTGGTCAAAAGAGAGAAAGTTCAAGAGTTGTCTTTTAAGGTGATTCTTATCCCAACTATGAATACCTATGTCATCAGCATATATTCCTTACTCATTGATCATTGGTCAAAAGAGAGAAAGTTCAAGAGTTGTCTTTTAAGGTCATTCTTATCCCAACTATGAATACATATGTCATCAGCATATATTCCTTACTCATTGATCATTGGTCAAAAGAGAGAAAGTTCAAGAGTTGTCTTTTAAGTTCATTCTTATCCCAAATATGAATACCTATGTCATCAGCATATATTCCTTACTCATTGATCATTGGTCAAAAGAGAGAAAGTTCAAGAGTTGTCTTTTAAGATCATTCTTATCCCAAATATGAATACCTATGTCATCAGCATATATTCCTTACTCATTGATCATTGGTCAAAAGAGAGAAAATTCAATTCAAGAGTTGTCTTCTAAGAACATTCTTATCCCAACTATGAATACCTATGTCATCAGCATATATTCCTTACTCATTGATCATTGGTCAAAAAGAGAAAGTTCAAGAGTTGTCTTTTAAGGTCATTCTTATCCCAACTATGAATACCTATGTCATAAGCATATATTCCTTACTCATTGATCATTGGTCAAAAGAGAGAAAGTTCAAGAGTTGTCTTTTAAGGTCATTCTTATCCCAACTATGAATACCTATGTCATCAGCATATATTCCTTACTCATTGATCATTGGTCAAAAGAGAGAAAATTCAATTCAAGAGTTGTCTTTTAAGGTCATTCTTATCCCAACTATGAATACCTATGTCATCAGCATATATTCCTTACTCATTGATCATTGGTCAAAAGAGAGAAAATTCAATTCAAGAGTTGTCTTTTAAGTTCATTCTTATCCCAACTATGAATACCTATGTCATCAGCATATATTCCTTACTCATTGATCATTGGTCAAAAAGAGAAAGTTCAAGAGTTGTCTTTTAAGGTCATTCTTATCTCAACTATGAATACCTATGTCATCAGCATATATTCCTTACTCATTGATCATTGGTCAAAAGAGAGAAAGTTCAAGAGTTGTCTTTTAAGGTCATTCTTATCCCAACTATGAATACCTATGTCATCAGCATATATTCCTTACTCGTTGATCATTGGTCAAAAGAGAGAAAGTTCAAGAGTTGTCTTTTAAGGTCATTCTTATCCCAACTATGAATACCTATGTCATCAGCATATATTCCTTACTCATTGATCATTGGTCAAAAGAGAGAAAATTCAATTCAAGAGTTGTCTTTTAAGGTCATTCTTATCCCAACTATGAATACCTATGTCATCAGCATATATTCCTTACTCATTGATCATTGGTCAAAAAGAGAAAGTTCAAGAGTTGTCTTTTAAGGTCATTCTTATCCCAACTATGAATACCTATGTCATCAGCATATATTCCTTACTCATTGATCATTGGTCAAAAGAGAGAAAGTTCAAGAGTGTGCTTGAAATCATTTAACTGATAAAGCGCATTTCTTTACATGTATGCTTGTACACACGAATAGTAAATTTTAAGAGGAGATTAAGCATATTGTTCCACTCATTTTATTCTTGTCGTGCACCTGATGAGGTCTGAAATGATTCGGTGCTTGGTTCTTCACGATTTATATAAGACAATGTGGCTCAATATCGTTCCTCTGTCCGATGAAAGCTTTCAGTAGATTTTCAAAACTTGAAAGACGGTTTCTGATAAATGAGCGTAATTACCCTTCCCGATCCCACTGAGGCGATTTGTGACACATGGTCGATTTTTAACGTGGGGATCTGGGCGTGTACACACACACACACACACACACACACACACACACACACACACACACACACACACACACACACACACACACACACGATAACTAGTTAATAATCCTGTCATAAATTCTAATCACGGTCATAGATGGTCTTAGTTAATCATGCCTCCCGGTCAAAAGACAGCGAAACGATATATTTACCCAGACCCTCAAACCAAATCAAATCTACTGAGGTGAGTCGTGACACAAGGTTCGGGTTTAAGGTGGGGACCACAACGCGTATATTAAAATAGCTGGTACAAATTTACTCAGACTCTGCATACGTGATACGGTTATTATTCTTGTCTTAGATTGTCTAAGCTTGACCTAGATGGTCTTAGCTAGTCATGTCTCTCAGTCAAAAGGCCGTGAAACGACGAATTTACGCAGCCTACACTGAGGCGAGTAGTGACACAAGATCAGGTTTTAACATGGTAACCTGAGCGCATACATTCAAACCTCTGGTCAAAATTTACCCTGCCCCTGCATACACGATGACTGAGCTTGGCTTAGAAGGTCTAAGCTTGTCTTAGATCAATGGTTCCCAACCCTGGGGTAAATTACCCCAGTGGGGTAATGAGCCCATATTTTGGGGGTAATGGATGTTTGGTTTGGGAAGAGGAAATCAGCTTATAATTTTACACTGTACCAAATTATTAACGAGACAGCATTTCAAGGAAGAATTCCTCCTGTCCCAATTTCTCTAAAAGTATCTTTCTTTCAAGCCTTCTGGAAAAAAATCAAAATTTCTCCACATTTTAGACACCAGATCATAGAACAGTGATCATCGTCAAACTTTTGTAATTGTTGTCACTAATATACTTTCATATATTACGGGTATTTGTTCATTAGGGTAATGGATAATAGTGAAATTGTATTTTGGGATAATCGCAGCAAAAAGTTTGGGAACCTATGTATGGTCATAGCTGGTCATATTTCCCGGTCAAAATTCCGCGAAATGATGTGTTTTCAGATGGATGAGACGAGGAAGACATTATTGGCGGGGTCTTATGTTGCCGTTAGGTCAATATAGAACATATGCAACTTTCTGTTTGACAAATATGAAATGTCATGGAGTTAGTGCAGCGTTTCTCAAACACAGACACCCGAAAAGTAAGTCAGATGTGTGCGCAAAATTAACAGAAAAGTAATTTATTAATTAATTTTATATTAAAAAAAAATATTTTTAAAAAGATGGAAATATCAGATACATGGCTTTCATGCTTATGTCAAGTTTTGTCAACTGATGTTTTAAAATGAATGCGAAATACCTTAATAAGGCGTGTTAAACCCCTTTCGATTTTTCCTTTAAATCTATCATTATCAGTCAGTTAAGTGCCATACGTGATACACGCTTGGGCGATCATGTCTCGAAAGAGACATGACTCACTGTGCAGAAGATTATCCCGCAGTAGGTTGCCATTGCTTTCTGCGGTAGACTGGTTGCCAGCCAAGGCTAGAGAACCCAATCTATCCTGTTATTTAACCCATAACTTGGAGGAATAGACGGATTAATACCTTTCCCAAGGGTATTTGCGCGTAAGTGAATGCAAAGAATTCAGCTGGAATTCGAACTCGGCTCCCCGATTTCTCGTTCCGAGCCGATATCCAAGGCACCACAACGCACATCATTATCAGCCACGTTAAATAACTAGCAGAATCTCCATATCTTCTTTTACCTGTCGAAAATCTGCTGAGGCTGACAAAACAAACCACGCTGCCGAGCTTGAAAATGACCTCCGTTCCGTGGAGGACTGAGGTAAGAAATGGCACGTGAATTTTAATGCTTCTAAAAGGAAGCTGCTATCTATTAACCATCACAGACAATCGCTCCTACCCGACTCCTACCATTAGCATGGATCAGGCTAGTCTCCCTGAAAGCAAAACTGCGTCTCCTCGGCTTAACTCTCACAACAGACCTCAAGTGGAATGACTATATAGAATCCATAGCTAAATTCACTGCTAAGAAAGTCGGTTCTTTTCTGTGTAGGGCTACAAGTTTTTTTCCTCCTGAAACAATCCTGCACATATATAAATCTACCATCCACCTGTGCATTGAATACTGCTGCCATATCTGGTCGAGTGTTCCTGCTCTCCACCTAGGTGTCCTTGTCAAAATCCAACGGAGAATCTGTAATGTAATAGATCCCGACTTGGCAGCTCAGATACAGTCACTTTCTCACCGGCGCAATGTGGCTTCCTTGTGTCTCCTCTACAAATACTTTCACGGCTTCTGCTCCGATGAACTTAGCTCACTGGTGCCTCCTATATATACATTTACTCGAGCCCCAAGATTAGCAACTAGGTCCCACCCTTTTACTGTGAAACCAATAAAATGGAAACGCAAATTCTACACCATCAGCTTCTTTTCTCGCACTTCCCGCCTGTGGAATTCCCTTCCATTTACTTGCTTTCCAGACAGCTATAATCTCCAAGAATGTAAATGTAAAGTCAGTAGTCATCTCCTATCTCACTAACCTGCATCCTCTCTCTCATGCTCCTTTCTCCGTCCACTCCAATCTCATCAGTATTCTCATCCTTCTCTTACCCACTTCCTGACACCCCCTATAACCTGTCACTCTTTCTCATAACTTTCCTCCTATGTAACCCCACCTCGTTAAAATGGAAAATCGAAGAATTTAAAATATTGGATAATATTATTATAGAAAGCTATCTAAGAAATGAATAGAATTGAGGTTTTGGAGATTTTTGTTGCCACTTTCTCTCACCTGAAAGGCAAAAGATTACACCTGGTGAAGCAACTCAAAGAGTTGTTATAATAAACGACTAACAGTATATCCCGGCGTTGCTCGGGTGTAATGAAAGCTTTAAAACTAATCCATGGTTCTGGAGCTCACACTCAGCCTAAAGAATATTTGTGTGAAGTTTGGTGAGAATCGGATAAAAATTGTGGATGTGTATAAAGGACATACATACAGATAAACAGACACACACACAAACATCTTGCCATTTGTGTATATATATATTATCGATTTTCTGCACTATTGTAAAAACTGCAACCTTGAAACTTTTAAATATCGTTTCTTATGTCTTTGTCTATGAGTGTATGAAATTTGATTAAAATCGGACCACTCCTTCTATAACCCGATTTTTTCGATTATCGATTTTTGATATTTATCGTGGGTACCTCGACACAAAACCTAGTTAAGAACACTCGCAGACGATTATAGTACAACTGTGTAAATTTTCAAGAAAATCGGTTCACCCGTTTCGGAGTCTATAGGTAACGGGTACACACACACACACACACACACACACACACACACACACACACACACACAGAGACACACACACAAAGTTCCATTTATAAATAAGTTTAGATAACTATACTTCAAAATAAAAAAAATTTAAAAACAGGCGAGAGAGGCTTAAAAAACAACAACGACACACTATGTTTTTCACATAGCCATACACGGAGAAGCTATGTAATATTTAACGGTGGATTTTCTCGGCCAGTTCTGACTCCAGAGAAATGGCGGAACTGTTCTGTTGAGATAATGGGCGTCGGAATTGTGCTAACACTTTCGTATTGTTATTGGTGCCACTTAGGCGATAGTTGGAAAATACACCGGAATATCGTGGTTCAGAGAACGACGCTGCTCTCCTATAACCTGCACTCCAAAGCCTTGCTCTCCCTACTTCCTGCTCGACAGTTTCTTACTCTAACCACATGTTTCTTCGCCATTATTACTCGTGGTTTCTCTATCCGTTTTTCTCACATAATACTACCTTTTTGTTTCTCATTTCTCGTGCCAACTTTCTTTCATCTTCTCAACGTTTTTTCATCTTGTTGATTTTAGCCACCCATCTTTATATTTCACGCCCTCACTTTTGCATTAATATACATTTTCATGCCTGTATGTTTCACTTTTCGAAAAATAATTTTTGGCATTAAATATTCCATAAGGTGTTGATATGCCATTAAATAAACAAATCAGTCAATCAATTTTTGAAAAGTAAATTTCGGAATTAAATGACCCAAAAGGTGTTGATATGCCATTAAACAAATAAATAAATCAACAAAATAAAAAATGTGATTTTATAGCACCAGTTGTTAGTTATGATGAAAAGTCATTTTTAATCATTTTTCTGAGAAAACAATTATATACAGATTATATTTTAGTTATTCTCATACGCAATGGATGCTATATATGACATCCACAGGAGAGTCTAGATATAACGAGATTATTTAAGAACATAGTTCTTAGGTTAGTATTTTAGTTTTGTAGCATCTTGTAGCATTTACTTTTTTTCAAGTAAAGCAGTAAAGCCACTAAGAAATTATCTAGGAAGCATGGGACCGGAGGAGAGATCCACAATCAAGAAGTTCGAGAAAGGAGACTGTTAGCATATAATTTACGGTTGCATCTACCAAACTCAACATTAAATTGATGAAATCTCAACACCAGTTTAGGTGCCAGAATGAAACGCTCATCCGAACAAGTAAGTATTTGTATAAATAGAACAGGGAAGCAACTTTACGACAGGGAGAAAGTGGCTGAAGCCTAGCTGCTAGATCAGGACCAGTAATATTGCTGATTCTTCTTTGGATTTTATCAGGGAACTCAAGGTAAATCAGAACGGCACCGGCCACCCGCAGCATGAATATTCTAAGCAAGGACGGATCGTAGACTTATAGAAATGTATGATAGATTTTAGAGAGAAAGGTTGTCTTCTCAACGTTTTTTCATCTTGTTGATTTTAGCCACTCTTCTTTATATTTCACGCCCTCTTTTTTGCATTAATATACATTTTCATGCCTGTATGTTTTACTTTCTCTTGTGGATTCCGGTTGAGGAACCGCACAAAACAATGAACAACAAAACAAAAATCGAGTCCATTATCTTAACATATTTATAAATGGAACTTTGTCTGTGTGTGTGTGTGTGTCTGTGTCTGTGTGCGTGTCCGTAACCTATAGACACCGAAACTACTGAACCGATTTTCTTGAAAATTTACACAGTTTTACTATAAGCGTCTGCCAGTGTTCTTAGCTATGTTTTGTGTCGAGGTACTCCCGATAAATATCGAAAATCGATGATCGAAAAAATCGGGTTATAGAAGGAGTGGTCCGATTTTAATCAAATTTTTGTACACTCATAGAGAAAGACATAAGAGACGATATTCAAAAGTTTCACGGTTGCAGTTCTTATAATAGTGCAGAAAATCGATAATATATATATATATATATATATATATATATATATATATATATATATATATAAGGCAAGATGTTTGTGAGTGTGTCTGTTTATCTGCCTGTATGTCTGTATTTTTTCAGCTCTTTTATTTTAGTTTTCGGGTTTTGGCTCTAAGTAGGTATAATTGTAGTTCTTACTCTCAGCCATGATGCCATTCACTCCGAGGACTTATTTAGCCTTCAAAATTCAGTTTACGATTAAAAAAACTTACTTGATATCGATAGCAGGAAATCAAAATTTGAATTACATTCATTCATTTTTCTTTCCGTCTACGGTTTCGCTTTAACTGGAAACAACTATTGCTTTTTAGTCTTTCGTGCCAACGTCCAAAGAGT
The DNA here is from genome assembly GCA_037127315.1 of Ascarosepion bandense. Taxonomy (NCBI): domain Eukaryota; kingdom Metazoa; phylum Mollusca; class Cephalopoda; order Sepiida; family Sepiidae; genus Ascarosepion; species Ascarosepion bandense. The sequence continues at coordinate 791,461 of JBBBDQ010002522.1, forward strand.
CTGAGCTCCAGAACCATGGATTAGTTTTAAAGCTTTCATTACACCCGAGCAACGCCGGGCTATACTGCTAGTCATAGAAAAAAGGGGAGATCCCACAACACTTTTTGTTCATACCCGTTTTACTGTCGATTGCATTTCTAGATTGCGTTTATATTCGCAATGAATATAAGTATTACATAATTCTGCATGTTCATTACCGTTCCTTGTATTGGAAATATCTTTAAATTATTTTGTCTTTGATGCCGTTTCTTGTTTTTTGACTTTTTTCTTTCACTATTTTTCTTTTTCTTTATTTCAGTGCCCCGTTTACAGAATTTATTCATCGGAATGTTTTTTATTTCTATGAGAGATTTTACACATTCTTTTTGTTCTCTTACTTTAACCTCGGCTCACTGAAAATTCGGATGAAAAATTCAGTATGACAGTTAATACTGGACAATACCATCAAAGATGAAGGAAAAACTTGATGCAACTGAAATGTGGTTCTACAGAAGGATGGTGCGAATATCACGAATCGAGCGTGTGAGCAATGATGAGGTCTTGGAAATTATGGAAACAAAAAGGAAATTAGGTGCTTACGTATTATCGGGAGGACCTTTAAAAAAACGACTCAAAAATTAAAGTAAATTATTTATTGAAACGGTTAAAACAATAAAATAACATTACATTTGTAATTCCGGAGGCCAGAACGTCGCAATTGCTTCCAAAAGTGACTCAAAGACATCAGTACAGGCAACATGCTTCCGCCACATGAATTCGGCCAAATACGACTCCAAATGGTGACGTGCAGTGCCACAGTGCTTCTCGCATATACGAATTCCAGTCAATTGTAGTCTTATCGGCCATGTCCAGTTGTTCTTCGCACCATTTGATTGAGGTCAAGTCCTTGGCCCAACAGTAGAAGAAACGGACGGCAGTTACGAACGGCAAACGACTGTCGGCAAACCAATTGTTCAAGGTCCTCCCGATAATACGTAAGGACCGGAAATTAATACTGAGCATCAGGAAGAGACAGCTGAAGTTCCCGGGACACGCAATAAGGAAGGAGGGCTTGGAGAATCTGATACTAACAGGCCAGATAGTGAGAAAAAGAGACAGGGGAAAGCAACGGATAACATATTTGAAGGACCTAATCAGGTGAATGACGGAACGAGGATTGCATGGTGTAACAGGAGAAGGCGTGCTCAGAACCACCAGGGATAGGAAAACGTGGAAAGCCATGATCGCATACGTCCTGAAGGGACAGGGCACATAGAAGAAGAAGAAACATGCCAACTGTTTATAAGAAATTAAAATGTGAGCATAAAAGTGGGGATCAGTTCTATATTATAATTAATATATAAACTGATCCCTCATTTTGTGGCCATGCTACTTTCTAGAGATTTATATTCTAGATTTATGGGCTTGAGCTAGTGGATGACAGAGCAGGGCTTGGGTGATGTAACAGGAGGAGGCTTGCTCAGAGCCATCAGGGATAGGGAAACGTGGAAAGCCATGATCGCCTACGTCCTGAATGGACAGGGAACATAGAAGAATAAGTTTTTCGTTTGATCGATTATTAGGTTGCTCCTCTTAATAACGGTTGTTTAATTTTTTCTTTACTTTCTTTTATTTTTCTTTCTTTTAAATTTTTCTTTCTTTTTGGTTTTTGTTCTTTTTTTTATTTTTAAACTTCTTTATATTTAATTATTTCATCCTTTTTTTTAATTCGTCTTTCGTTTTCTCTTTACATCGTTTAAATTGGAATTCTTTAATTTTTCTCTGTGTATAACTTTATTTTTTATACTCTCCTTTTACTTTTAAATTTTAAATGTCGTTCGTTTAATTTTTCCTAGTTTCTTCTTTCATTTTCTTCATATTTTTTTCTTTTGTTCTTCGTCTTCAAGCCGTTACATTTTTTTATCTATAAATTTTACTTTTAATTTTTTCTTTCTATTTAACTTTTTTCGTTTTTATATTTTCCGTTAATTTTGTATTTTTAATTTTAATTTTGTATTTTTCTTGTTTGTTTTTTAATTTTTATCTTGTTTTTATTTGTTTACTTTTTCTTTCTTTTTTTCTTTTTGTATTATCTTTTTTTTCTTTCTCAATGTGAAATTTAATTTTTTTGCTTTTGTTTTTTTTGCTTTTGTTTTTATGTTTTAAAATTATGTATAAAATCTTTCTTTTTCTGTTGACAATACAATTTTCTTCTTTTTATTTTCTTCTCTTACTAAACGTTTTATTTAATTCTTTTCTTATGTTTTTTCTATCATTTCATTTTCTTTTCTTTTTTCTTTGTTTTCTTTCTTTCTACTTTTCCTTTTCCTTTTTAAAAAAAATTATCATTTTTTCTTTTTCTTCGTTTTTTTGGACTGTATATTTTATTTTTGTTTACTTTTATTTCTTTTTTCTCATTTCCAAATGTTTCGTTTTTATTCTTTAATTTCTTCATTTTAATGATTTTTTTGTTTCCTTTGTCTCTCCTTTTTTCTTTCTTTGACCTTTTCATTTTTTTTTATTTTCCTCCATTTTTTAGTTTTTTTATTCTTCCTTTTTTCATTCTGTTTATTTTTATGTTTTCCCTTTTTCTTTTGTTTTTATTTCTATTTTTCTTTTTTATATAGTTTTAAAAGATTTTCCATTTTTACTTTTTATTTACCCTATTCTCTTCCTTACTTTTTCTCCATCTTTACTTTTTTTACTTCATTTTCTTATTTTTCTTGTTTACGTTGCCTTTTTCCATCTTTACAATTTCTTTTTTCTTTTTCTGTAATATTTTTTTTCTTTAATGCTTTTTTTCTTTCACTGTTTCTTTCTTGCTACTTTTTCTTTTTATTCGTGTTTTGCTTTAATTTTCTATTTAGATATTCGTTATCTTATTCATTATTACCGTTTGCTTTTTGTTTCTTCTAATTCTTTTTAGTTTTCTTTCCTTACTTTCCTTCGTATTCATTCCTCTTTTTTCTTTCTTTCCTAATATTTCCTTTAATTTGTCTCTGTGGACGATCATTAGATTACTCATGAAAATAACGCAACCTCACCTCTACCCTTTCCTATTCTCCCACCCTTTTTAGTTTTCTTTCTTTGCCTGTCTCTACGGACGATTACTGCATTACCTAACAAAATACACCTTTCAGTTTTCCGGCTCTCCGTTCTTTTGCTCTGCCATTTTCATGTTTTTCTTTTGCCCCCATCCCCCTGCCTTCCCGTCCTCGGTGCTTTAGCCCTGCATTCTCTTGCTCTGCCAATCACGACTTTAGCGTTTTTGCCTTTGTTCTCAGGTCGATTAGACTTCCAGTCCCTTTTTCCATTCATTTACAGAAGCGGTGCATAGCAGATGATTTCTCTCGAGAATCAATCTCCCCAGTAAAATAGGATGGGGGAGAGGAAATACCATGGAAGAAAAATAGAAAAAAAATTGTTTTGGCGGGAAAAAAATGGAGAGCTGGGATGTGGAGAGTAAGGTCGGAGAAGGATAAACCGAGAAGGAAGATAAAAAGAGATAGAAAGAAAAAGGGGAAAAAAAGGAAACAAAAAAGAATTTGAAGTAAGAAAAATTGAGGGATAGAAAGAAAGAACGTATAAGTGTATAGAAAGATAAAATTACACGCATTAAAGAGAGAGAGAGAGAGAGAGAGAGAGAGAGAGAGAGAGAGATCTGAGAATAGGCAACTCTTCTTGGATTATTTAATGTTGAAGTTTTGTATCGAGACTTAAAATCACTACTGAATAATAATGGGTACCAGACAAGCCTCGTTAAACATTACCCCACTTGAATGGCGCCAATAAGATTATTAATGAGTAATTGTCCCTACAGCTTGTTAATTTTAGGATTCATTTCTATTCACAATAACCCTATTCAATAAATTGGTAGAAAAATGTTGTTTTCAAATAAATTGGATAGATTTCCTTAAGATACTGATAACACCCAGTTCTTGAAAAGGACTTAAATGGTCGAAAGTACTTGAACAAAAACCACAGTTGAAACACGAATATTGGGAATTTTATTCAAAATGTTGATCCGGATGTGCAACAACATATTCGAAAATTGGAAAATGCCATAAGATTGTGACAGACATTGCCTGTTGAATTTGATACACGCTTTGGGTGATCATGTCCCGAAAGAGACATGACTGACTAGACAGAAGATTATCTTACAGTAGTTTGCATTTGCTTTCTGCGGTAGAATGGTTGCCAACAAAAGTTATAGAAACCCAAGCTGTCCTTGTTATTTAATCCATAACTGGAGGCAAGAGACAGATTAATACCTTTCCCAAGGGTATTTGTGCGTAAGTGAATGCGAGTGATTCAACTCGGCTCTCTGAACTCGGCTCTCCGATTTGTCGTTCCGAGTCGATATCCATTGCATTACAACGCAAGTATGAATACATGCTGACGATATATTTGTCTTTTCAGATGATTTTAGTTTTGGAACAGCTGCCTTTGTTTGTACTGCTCTGGAAACGATTTTCATTCTGGAAAACCTCTTCGCTGATAATCGAACAACGATATTTTAAATGGCTTATTACTTTATGTTCCTGACGAGCGACTTTTGTTTTGCTTGAAGGCTCATTCGCATTCAATGGGAATTTCGTTTAGGTGCTGAGAATTGTAGGAATCTCTACAATTGCTACAGATGCAGAGATTGACTTAAAATATCTTTGTTCAAGATTAGCAACCCTACCAATAACTCACCAGACATTAATGGCTCTAGAGAGTGCCATGTCCTTGATGGAATAAGAAATCATGGCTCTCCACAGATTCTTTTTGTTTCTTATCGACGAATTATAATGCGTTCTTTGAAAAAAGTAGTAGAGGTTTCTTGTCGACTTCCCCACGGTTTGGAATTCATAGTTTTCTATTCTTAGAATGGGTCCAACCAAGGCTACATAGCCCATTCTACTCTTGTATTTAACCCATTGTTGAAGGGGGAAAGACGAATTTACACGCTTTTCCTAATAGCAGATCTCATCAGAATTTGTAATTAAATTATTGGTTCTACTCTCTGAGTTGACACACACACACACACACACACACACACACACACACACACACACACACACATATATATATATTCTTGTTTAAGTATGTACGTGTTATCAACGAGCGTTTTTCTCAGAAGTGTGCGTTGATAACCGTGTTGTTTTAAATGACGGAATATATTTGAATTTTCATTTAAGTGCAACGTCAGACGCCGTGAGAGCGAATTTGTAGTGTGGCCAATGTAGATATTATTGAGGTTGTTAGAGATACATTCTCTAAATGGATATATGAATTTATAAACTACATTGGTTTTTTGCAAATCACTAACAGTGGGGGAAGAGTCGTTGCGGACGAATGAATTGGATGGAGTGGATTTAGTGTAATATATAATAAACTTAATTCTTTTGTTAGAGTCTATCGGAGAAATATTAGTATTTATGAGTTTTTTTAGGATATTTTCATCCCAGTTGGTAGTTGGAGTGCATCTGGCTACGGTATAAGAGAGTGATATGTTTGGGATTGGTTGGGCTAGTAACCCGTGTTGGTTTTTCCATGTTAAGCCTTTTAAGAAAATAACGTATTTGTTCATCAACTATGTAGTTGGGAAAATTATTATTGATGAGTGTCTGTTTTATGTTTTTTAGTTCACTGTGGAAGATCTGATTTGTAGATGAATTGACTTTTGCACGATATAATAGATTTTTTATAATGACTATTTTGTAATAGTGGGGGCATTCACTAATATAATTGAGTGTGGAGGGATTTTTGTGAGTGGGTTTTTTATACGTTGAGATAGTAAATTTATTGTCATCAGTGTTAATTAATATATCAAGAAAATGAATTTTAAAACTGAGTTATTTTGAAACTGTTTTTGAAGTTTTAAGATTTCGTCGGTATTTTTAATTAATAGTAGGATATCATCAACATATCGTAGATATATTGATGGTTTTTTAAATTTTGTAAAGGTAGTATTTTCAAGGTTAGACATGTAGAAATTACTAAAAGTCGGACCAAGCACTGAACCCATGGAGACTCCGTCATGTTGTATATATATAGTGTTGTTTGGATCAACAAAAGGCACTTCAGTAGTAGCTGTACTAGTAATTTAGAATTTTTCATAAAGAAACAAAATGCCAGAAATTTAAATAGCATTGTACAAAACAAGATCATTAATAAAGAATGCAACTTCCAGAGACAAAAATATATGCCCACTTCAAGGGCTTTGTAAAAGAACAGGAGTCATTTACAAAGCAAAAGTACATGACTTAAATGGTCAAAGCAAAATATTTTTGGGATCAAACAAAGACACTTTTAAGACCAGGTTGTTCAATCACAGGTCTACATTTAAAATAGAAAAGTTTAAAAAATCATATAAAATTGGCTAGCCACGTGTGGAAATTGAAATTAAAATATGGAAAAGACCCAGACATAACGTGAAGTACAGTGAAAACAGCCCAAAAACGGTGACAAAATATGTCGACTGTGTCAGGAAGAAAAGCTACCGATTATGCTATTCCCAAACAAAAATGAATTATTAAATGAAAGAACAGAAATTATGACTAAGTGTAACCATACCAAAAAATACCTATTAGGTTCATATAACCATGGATGAAAACGTTTTAATTTCTTGTAATTTAAAAATTGTGTTTTCAAAAAGTTCCCGTTGCGTGAGCGTTCAAATAAATCACCGTTACGGAAGCTTTCTTAAAAAAAAAAAAAACATAAAAAGTAAAATAAGCTATTGCAAATCGCCTGAAGAGAGAACTCATGGTAGAAACCTTGGTCGCGTAAAAACTCGTTTATTAATGAAGAATATATATAAACACATTTTTGTCTATAGAAATATATATAGAAGGCCTCTGATTGGGAGGATGTGAGGAGCATGGAACCACCTCTTAATTGCTGTTGTTCCCAGGTTAACCCTATCCTGGGGTGGTAGCACCTGTTAGGGTCCCAGCTATGGAAAAGGTTTATCCAAAAACTGGGGTCAAAACACCATGAAAGTATAAAAATATACATTTATAGTAAAAATTCCAGGATTACATTGTTGAAGAAAAAATATTACCAGAAATATGTTTTTGAAAAAACAAAAAAACAAAAACAAAAAAACAAAAAACAAAAAAAAAAAACAGCAATAGATTTGATTCTCAACAAAAACCACTTTACAAATATATGTCAAGGAAAGCTGATCTACAACATTATTTCTTGGAATGAATATATATTCTCTTCATACAAACCTATCCTAAAACTCTTGTAGGCATTAAATAACCCATTGAAATTGATATGTCGTAAAACAAAATAAACCCAAACCCTGATCTACAAACTGACTTCTTACAAAGAATATATATTCTCTTCATACGAACCTATCCTAAAACTCTTGTAGGCATTAAATAACCCATTGAAGTTGATATGTCGTAAAACAAAATAAACCCAAAAACTTATCTACAAACTGGCTTCTTGCAAAGAATATATATTCTCTTCATAGGAACCTATCCTAAAACTTTTGTCGGCATTAAATAACCCGTTGAAGTTGATATGTCGTAAAACAAAATAAACCAAAAACTTATCTACAAACTGGCTTCTTGCAAAGAATATATATTCTCTTCTTATGAACCTATCCTAAAACTTTTGTCGCCATTAAATATTTTTGAAGTTGATATGTCATCAAACAAATAAACTAAAAACTTATCTACAAACTGGCTTCTTGCAAAGAAAAGTATATATTCTCTTCATACGAACCTATCCTAAAACTCTTGTAGGCATTAAATAACCCATTGGAGGTTGATATGTCGTAAAACAAAATAAGCCCAAACACTTATCTACAAACTGGCTTCTTGCAAAGAATATATATTCTCTTTATACGAACCTATCCTAAAACTCTTGTAGGCATTAAATAACCCATTGAAGTTGATATGTCGTAAAACAAAATAGGCAAAAACTTATCTACAAACTGGCTTCTTACAAAGAATATATATTCTCTTCATACGAACCTATCTCAACTCTTGTAGGCATTAAATAACCCATTGAAGTTGATATGTCGTAAAACAAAATAAACCCAAAAAACTTATCACAAACTGGCTTCTTGCAAAGAAATATATATTCTCTTCATAGGAACTATCCTAAAACTTTTGTCATTAAATAACCCGACAGAGTTTGATATGTCGTAAAACAAAATAAACCCAAAAACTTATCTACAAACTGGCTTCTTGCGAAATATATTCTCTTCATACGAACCTATCCTAAAACTTTTGTCGCCATTAAATAACCCATTGAAGTTGATATGTCGTAAAACAAAATAAACCCAAAAACTTATCTACAAACTGGCTTCTTGCAAAGAATATATATTCTCTTCATACGAACCTATCCTAAAACTCTTGTAGGCATTAAATAACCCATTGAAGTTGATATGTCGTAAAACAAAATAAACCCAAAAACTTATCTACAAACTGGCTTCTTGCAAAGAATATATATTCTCTTCATACGAACCTATCCTAAAACTCTTGTAGGCATTAAATAACCCATTGAAGTTGATATGTCGTAAAACAAAAATAAACCCAAACACTTATCTACAAACTGGCTTCTTGCAAAGAATATATATTTCTCTTCATACGAACCTATCCTAAAACTCTTGTAGGCATTAAATAACCCATTGAAGTTGATATGTCGTAAAACAAAATAAGCCCCAGAAACTTATCTAGCTGGCTTCTTGCAAAGAATATATATTCTCTTCATACGAACCTATCCTAAAACTCTTGTAGGCATTAATATATTGAAGTTGATATGTCGTAAAACAAAATAAGCCCAAACACTTATCACAAACTGGCTTCTTGCAAAGAATATATATTCTCTTCATACGAACCTATCCTAAAACTTTTGTAGGCATTAAATAACCCATTGAAGTTGATATGTCGTAAAACAAAATAAACCCAAAAAACTTATCTACAAACTGGCTTCTTGCAAAGAATATATATTCTCTTCATACGAACCTATCCTAAAACTCTTGTAGGCATTAAATAACCCATTGAAGTTGATATGTCGTAAATAAAATAAGCCCAAACACTTATCTACAAACTGGCTTCTTGCAAAGAATATAACATTTATATTTCATACGAACCTATCCTAAAACTCTTGTGACTAAATAACCCATTGGGATAGGTATGTCGTAAAACAAAATAAACCCAAAAAACTTATCTACAAGCGGCCTTGCAAAGAATATATTCTCTTCATACGAACCTATCCTAAAACTCTTGTAGGCATTAAATAACCCATTGAAGTTGATATGTCGTAAAACCAAAATAAACCCAAACACTTATCTACAAACTGGCTTCTTGCAAAGAATATATATTCTCTTCATACGAGCCTATCCTAAAACTTTTGTAGGCATTAAATAACCCATTGAAGTTGATATGTCGTAAAACAAATAAGCCCAAACACTTATCTACAAACTGGCTTCTTGCAAAGAATATGCCTTCTCTTCATACGAACCTATCCTAAAACTTTTGTAGGCATTAAATAACCCATTGAAGTTGATATGTCGTAAAACAAAATAAGCTGACACTTATCTACAAACTGGCTTCTTGCAAAAAATATATATTCTCTTCATACGAACCTATCCTAAAACTTTTGTAGGCATTAAATAACCCATTGAAGTTGATATGTCGTAAAACAAATAGCCCAAACACTTATCTACAAACTGGCTTCTTGCAAACATATATTCTCTTCATACGAACCTATCCTAAAACTTTTGTAGGCATTAAATAACCCATGAAGTTGATATCGTAAAACAAATGCGGCCAAACACTTATCTACAAACCCGGCTTCTTGCAAAGAATATATATTCTCTTCATACAGACCTATCCACAAAAAAACTTTTGTAAAAACATTAAATAACCCATTGAAGTTGATATGTCGTAAAACAAAATAAACCCAAACACTTATCTTATAGGCAAAGCTATACCAAAAGATATATATTCTCTTCATACGAACCTATCTAAAACTCTTGTAGGCATTAAATAACCCATTGAAGTTGATATGTCGTAAAACAAAATAAACCCAAACACTTATCTACAAACTGGCTTCTTGCAAAGAATATATATTCTCTTCATACGAACCTATCCTAAAACTTTTGTCGGCATTAAATAACCCATTGAAGTTGATATGTCGTAAAACAAAATAAACCCAAACACTTATCTACAAACTGGCTTCTTGCAAAGAATATATATTCTCTTCATACGAACCTATCCTAAAACTTTTGTAGGCATTAAATAACCCATTGAAGTTGATATGTCGTAAAACAAAATAAACCCAAACACTTATCTACAAACTGGCTTCTTGCAAAGAATATATATTCTCTTCATACGAACCTATCCTAAAACTTTTGTCGGCATTAAATAACCCATTGAAGTTGATATGTCGTAAAACAAAATAAACCCAAACACTTATCTACAAACTGGCTTCTTGCAAAGAATATATATTCTCTTCATACGAACCTATCCTAAAACTTTTGTAGGCATTAAATAACCCATTGAAGTTGATATGTCGTAAAACAAAATAAACCCAAACACTTATCTACAAACTGGCTTCTTGCAAAGAATATATATTCTCTTCATACGAACCTATCCTAAAACTTTTGTAGGCATTAAATAACCCATTGAAGTTGATATGTCGTAAAACAAAATAAACCCAAACACTTATCTACAAACTGGCTTCTTGCAAAGAATATATATTCTCTTCATACGAACCTATCCTAAAACTTTTGTAGGCATTAAATAACCCATTGAAGTTGATATGTCGTAAAACAAAATAAACCCAAACACTTATCTACAAACTGGCTTCTTGCAAAGAATATATATTCTCTTCATACGAACCTATCCTAAAACTTTTGTAGGCATTAAATAACCCATTGAAGTTGATATGTCGTAAAACAAAATAAACCCAAACACTTATCTACAAACTGGCTTCTTGCAAAGAATATATATTCTCTTCATACGAACCTATCCTAAAACTTTTGTCGGCATTAAATAACCCATTGAAGTTGATATGTCGTAAAACAAAATAAACCCAAACACTTATCTACAAACTGGCTTCTTGCAAAGAATATATATTCTCTTCATACGAACCTATCCTAAAACTTTTGTAGGCATTAAATAACCCATTGAAGTTGATATGTCGTAAAACAAAATAAACCCAAACACTTATCTACAAACAGGCTTCTTGCAAAGAATATATATTCTCTTCATACGAACCTATCCTAAAACTTTTGTAGGCATTAAATAACCCATTGAAGTTGATATGTCGTAAAACAAAATAAACCCAAACACTTATCTACAAACTGGCTTCTTGCAAAGAATATATATTCTCTTCATACGAACCTATCCTAAAACTTTTGTAGGCATTAAATAACCCATTGAAGTTGATATGTCGTAAAACAAAATAAACCCAAACACTTATCTACAAACTGGCTTCTTGCAAAGAATATATATTCTCTTCATACGAACCTATCCTAAAACTTTTGTAGGCATTAAATAACCCATTGAAGTTGATATGTCGTAAAACAAAATAAACCCAAACACTTATCTACAAACTGGCTTCTTGCAAAGAATATATATTCTCTTCATACGAACCTATCCTAAAACTTTTGTAGGCATTAAATAACCCATTGAAGTTGATATGTCGTAAAACAAAATAAACCCAAACACTTATCTACAAACTGGCTTCTTGCAAAGAATATATATTCTCTTCATACGAACCTATCCTAAAACTTTTGTAGGCATTAAATAACCCATTGAAGTTGATATGTCGTAAAACAAAATAAACCCAAACACTTATCTACAAACTGGCTTCTTGCAAAGAATATATATTCTCTTCATAGGAATCTATTGTAAAGATCTTGTCGGAATTAAATAAACCATAGTGGTTGATATACCGTAAAACAAATCAAACCGAACGAAATCAAAATATAATTGATTAGTGATTAAATGAGACATTTTATGATCTTATGTGTAGAAATTAGTAATTTTATTTTCACTAAAATCTCACTTAACAAAACAAAAAATATGGGGTCTCATCTTAATGGCTTGTCTATTTTTGTAATTTCTGGAATATAGTTCTTTCAAAATGATTTTACCACAAAAGTCTAAAACAAATTCCTACCTGTCAACTATCACAGGCAATCACTCCTGCCATCCATAAGCATGGACCAAGTGGAATGATTACATTGCTAATAGCTAATTCCACTGGGTCACTGTGTCGGGCTAGGAAGTTTTTGCCGCCTGAATCCATTTTACACATATACAAATCAACCATCCGACCGTGCATGGAATACTGTTGTCATATCTGGTCAGGCGCCCCTGATGTTCATCTCAGTGTTCGCGACAGGCTCCAAAGGAGGATCTGTAATGTGATTGGTCAGGACCTGGCGGCTCTACTTCAGCCACTTTCTCGCCAGCATGATGTGGCTTCCCTTTGTCTCTTCTATAAATAATTTCATGGCTTCTTCTTTGACGAAGTTGGGTCACTGGAGCCCCCTCCACAAGAATTTACACGGGCAACCAGACTGGCAACAAGGTCTCACCTTTTTACAGTTAGATCAACCAAATGCAGGCGACAATTCTACTCAATCAGATTCTTTCCTCGCGCTTCCCGCCTGTGGAACTCCCTTCCATATACTTGCTTTCCTGATGGTTATAACCTCCAGGAATTTCAATGCAATGTCAATTCCCATCTCTTACCCACTTCACTCCAGTTCTTTCTACATCACCCTGTATATCTTGTTCTTTTCCTTTCTCTCTACCTTTGCAAATGTATTCACTCCTGGGTTCACATCCTTCTCTTGCCCTTTCTCTTTCCCCCACTGTAGCTGGTACATCTTTGCCTTCACTCTCTTCCTGCCTAATACTTCAACTCTCTTATGTAACCCCCTGCACATCAGTGGCGTTAACGCCTTGCTTGGCGTGAAATGATTTAAAAACTCCGCAGCCTAAAGAATTATGCCACCATCTTAGATCATAGATGTTTTACGGAGCAAATGTAAACAATCGGCTCCATTGGCCAAAAAGTGCGAAAGGGAAAATTGCTGAACTTAAACTCGAAAAGTATGTGTCGACTTGGATTCTCTGTAGATATGTGTCCCTAGAAAGTTTGAATGGCGTAGCGTAAAAACAGATTGTCTTTTATATATATATATAGATAGATAACCGCGAAATCACACTAGATCTTATCTCTGAACCTGTGTATAACAACATTTCTTAGATACCATACGACGTAGAATTATTAATGACATTCAGTTGAAGGTTCGCAGAAAATCACTCATAATTTTTTATTCTCACCTCTGTAACAGGATACAATCTGGGAAATTTATAGGATTCTATTTAAAAGCATAAAACTCCGCAGCCAAAGAAGAAATACACATAGAAAGCACTTTCAATAACGTCTAACATCCTTACCATTTCATCCCTAATGTTAAAAGATAAACATTTCAAAATACGAAAATAATGGCTGATTTCAGAAACATATTTTTATTCTTGAAAAATTAAATGTAAATGTTGAAATTAGTCAAAATACGGGCCTTTATTATCTATGTACCTCTGCCATCGATAGAAGAGATTGTTTATTCTGCATTGATAAAAAAGGTTTGGCTGTGATGCAACGAAATTTTTAAAGGCTGATACAACCTCTGGTCTGAACCTAAAAAAAGTTTTACCATTTAAAAATGTGCTTAAAAATGATTAGTGGTTGAAAGATCAAGAGAATATGGAAGATGTGGTAAATTCTTTTATCCCAAGTCTGTGAGTTTTTGCAACTTAATTCTTGCATCGTGTGGCCGCGCAGTTCCGTGGAGCAAAATTGGACTTCGTTGATTCTCCAATGCAGGTTTCATTTTTTGCAGGCTTGCCCTCATTTCAGCAAGTTGATTGAAGTAAAGCTCTACATTAATCCTCTGATTAAACAGTCACCATAATATTTTGCTGATGTAAATTTTGGCTTTGGGAATTGTTTAGGGGGCTCGATAAATCCACTGACATGATTGCTTACAGTTATCATAAAGGATCCACGTTTCATCATAAGTGATTATTTGGTCAAGAAAGGGATCATTTAGTTTACCCAGAAAAAGTATCGAGCACATTTCACACTCCACCCACGTCTATTGTACAAGTGTAGAGGCTCATCCCTTGTTCCCTGTTTAGGATGTGGTTTCCGGCTTTCTCTTTTCCAATCTTTTCACTTTTCTTTTTTTTTTCTTTTTCATTTTTTTTTTTCAGTTGGAGTAGACAGACTAAATTATCGCCCGGTTCACACTCCACCCACGTCTATTTTGCTCAACAAATACTTGCAATTGTTCGTTGTCAAGACTACATGACCGTTCTCTACCTTCTTCATCTTGAAGACTCTCATCACTAATACGGAATTTCTGAAACCAACTAGGTAGAGTCTGATCACTTTTGGACCCATCTCTTCATGCTCCGTTAATATTGGCTTATGTTTGGGAGGTTTCGACTCATGCAAGAAAAGTAAACTAAGATTATGTTTTATCATGTTCATAGTTAAGAGCTTCTTATTAAGTTGGTTCTAAGCTATCGGCTTACATGAGCCATCTTCAGAGAGGTTACAAGGACGTTAACATAAAAACATCCACCATCAAAGACGATTTTATCTTGTGTTGACATAAAACTTTGCTAGGCAACGATAACAGTTACCAAAAATAACAAACGCAGTTCGTAAATCATCCAAATGTTACAGAAGGTTTGTCTTTATTTCCACCTGAAATTAAAGCCAAAATACGATGTTTAGAACGGCTCATGATTAAACATATCAGAAATTCATTGTCTCTTATATATTTGCCTGCACATAGATAATTGTCACTCCCCACCACACTCGCCAGAATTGTCCTACGTCAGAAAGGTCGATTTGCAGCAACGGTTTCCTAGGCCTCAGTGTCGATGTTGGCTTGCGTTATGAAGAGCCGTTTTGGGATGATGCGTAGAATATATACCTGTGATTGAACCACCTGGTCTTAAAGGCGTCTTTGGTTGATCTCAAATATATTTTATTTTGGCCATATTGTGGTGCAATGGATATCGGCTCGGAAAAAGAAATCAGGGAGCCGAGTCCGAATTCCAGCTGAATTCATTGCATTCACCTACGCGCAATTACTCTTGGGAAAGGTATTAATCCGCCTATTCCTTCCAGTTATGGGTTAAATAACAGGAGAGATTGGGTTCTATAGCCTTGGTCGGCAACCAGTCTACCGCAGAAAGCAATGGCAACCTACTGCGGGATAATCTTCTGCCCAGTCAGTCATGTCTCTTTCGAGACATGATCGCCCAAGCGTGTATCACGTATGGCACTCAACTGACTGACCTATATATAAATATATTCTTTAAATAAAACAGTGCTCAATATGATATCTGTCGGTCAGTGAAGTGTCATACGTGATACACACTTGGGCGATCATGTCTCTTTCGATCACTGATCGACTCGGCAGAAGATATTCGCGCAGAAGTCTGAATTTTTTCTGTGATAGACTGGCGGCAAACCAAGGCGATAGAATCCAATCTGTCCTGCTATTCAACCTAATGCTAGAGGGAGAAGAAATGTATTTATACATTTCCTAACGTTATTTGCGCGTAAGTAAATAGGATGGGTTCAAATGAAATTCGAACTCGGCTCTCCAATTTCTCATTCCGAGTCGATATCCACATTATACTACAACGCAAAATGTAATAAACCAGAGCTAAAAAATATATAATAATAAATAAACAAATGTTTAGAGGTACAAAATTTGTGTACTATTTTAAAAACAAGGAATTTATTGACTATCCCTAAGACCCTTTCGTTCAACAACTCATAAGGAAAAATCTTTGGAAATATAAATTAAACGAAAAGAACAGCAACGAAAATGAAGAGCAAAAAAACTGGGTGCAGAAACACGTTAAAATAAATATATGGAGTACTGCTGCCATTTCTGGTCAGGTGCCCCTACCGTTCTCCTCAGTGTTCTTGACAGGCTCCAAAGGAGAGTCTGTAATGTGATAGGTACTGATCTGGCGGCTCGACTGCTGCCACTTCCCCATCGTCGAAAGGTGGCCTCCCTTTGTCTGTTCTATAAATACTTTCATGGCTTCTGCTCAGACAAACTTAAGTCACTGATGCCTCATCAACAGGTGTTTACTCGTGCAACCAGACTGGCATCTGGGTCCCACCCATTCACAGTCAGGTTAGCCAAATGCAGACGACAATTCTACTCCTGCAGCTTCTTCTCTCGCACTTACCGCCTGTGGAACTCGCTCCCGTATTCTTGCTTTCCTGACGGCTACAACCTCTAGAAATTTAAATGCAAAGTCAATACTCATCTACTAACCACTGGCCTCTAGCTCTCTCCCCACCCCTGTATAACCTTCCCTTCCTCTCCACCTATGTATCTATCATCGCACCTGCTTTCTATTGTTCCTTTCTAACTAGTTTGTACTCCACTCTTTTCTAATTAATCTTTTTACATTTATGTAGCCCCCTGCACATCAGTGGCGTTTCTGCCTTACTCGGGGTGAAATGATTAAAAAACAATATATATATATATATATACTTATAACGAGGGGAGGAGAAATTGATTGTAAATAATTATCTATTGACAGTTAAAATAAAATATCCCCAACAAATTTAGAGACTTCACAAAATTCTTATGTTGGCAAAGAATAGTTTCCGTAAAGACATACAGTCAGTCAGTCAGTCAGTTAAGGGCCATACGTGATACACGCTTGTGCGATCATGTCTCGAAAGAGACATGACTGACTGGGCAGAAGATTATCCCACAGTAGGTTGCCATTGCTTTCTACGGTAGACTGGTTGCCAACCAAGGATAGAGAATATAATCCGTCCTGCTATTTAACACATAGATGGAGTAAGAAGAGATAGATTATATTATTATATGAATAAGAATATATATTATTATTATATGAGTAGTAATTAGTAAGGGATCAGTTTATTACTACATGATAATAGAGAACCGATCCCCCATTTTATGCCCACTAGAAGTTTTGTTTCCAACTATTATATTCAGTCAGTCAGTTAAGTGCCATACGTGAAACACGCTTGAGCGATCATGTCTCGAAAGAAACATGACTGACCGAAGAAGATTATCCCGCAGTAGGTTGCCATTGCTTTCTGCGGTAGACTGGTTGCCAGCCAAGGCTATAGAAACCAATCTGTCCTGTTATTTAACCCATAACTGGAAGGAAGAGACGGATTAATAGCTATCCCAATGGTATTTGTGCGTAAGTGAATGCAATGAATTCAACTGGAATTCGAACTCGGCTCCGCGATTTCTCGTTCCGAGCCGATATCCACTGCACCACAACGCACATTCCGAAATCTTTAAATGATTATTGGAACCAGCTATATGCCAAATTTTGAACCACTCTTTCCTATACGACTTGGCAAAGGCTATATTCTCTACCTAGGTGTTGAGCAATAGCAGATTCCATATCTGTAGAGGGAAGATAACATGTATAAAGAGAGAGAGAGAGAGAGAGAGAGAGCGAGAGCGAGAGAGAGTAGAGAGGAAGTGAGATCAATAGAAAGTGTGAGATAGCTAGATATGAAGAGTTAGATGTATGTACTAATATAGATAAATATATAAATAGATAGATATATAGTAATTTATAAAATGACATTATTTTTGGGTTATGAGAATTTTTTTAAATACTTAAGATTCTAAGCCGTTAACAATTACACCAAAGTCATATACAAATCTTTCAGACATGCCATACATCCAAGCTTACATCAACTAGCATTCCTTAGAAGTCAACCATCTAAGTACCGACCAGCTCTGACATTAGAAGATTTGAGTCACTATGTCGATCCAGGATGTTTTTTCCACCTGAATCCATCCTGTATATATACAAGTCAACCATCCGTCCGTGCATGGAGTACTGCTGCCATTTATGGTCAGGCGCCCCTGCCGTTCTCCTCAGTGTTCTTGAAAAGCTCCAAAGGAGAGTCTGTAATATGATAGGTACTGATCTGGCGGCTCGACTGCAGCCACTTTCCATCGTCGAAAGGTGGCCTCCCTTTGTCTGTTCTATAAATACTTTCATGGCTTCTGCTCAGACGAACTTAAGTCACTGATGCCTCATCAACAGGTGTTTACTCGTGCAACCAGACTAGCAACTGGGTCCCACCCATTCACAGTCAGGTTAGCCAAATGCAGACGACAATTCTACTCCTGCAGCTTCCTCTCTCGCACTTCCCGCCTGTGGAACTCACTCCCGTATTCTTGCTTTCCTGACGGCTACAACCTCCAGAAATTTAAATGCAAAGTCAATACTCATCTACTAACCACTGGCCTCTAGCTCTCTCCCCTCCCCTGTATAACCTTCCCTTTCTCTCCACCTATGTATCTGTAATCGCACCTGCTTTCTCAGCTTTCTATTGTTCCTTTCTAACTAGTTTGTATTCCTCACTCTTTTCTAATTAATCTTTTTACATTTATGTAACCCCCTGCACATCAGTGGCGTTTCCGCCTTGCTCGGGGTAAAATGATTAAAAAACGAAAAAGAAAACCCCCAAAAAACAGAGCCCAGAAGAGCTTGCACACTTCCAAATTTACTGCACCTGGCATTCCCAAGAGGTCACCTATCTGACCAGCTATCACGTTGCTTAACTACGGTGATGATACGAGAAGTGGTTTTTCAACGTGATGTGGCCGGAAGCCGTTTGCACATTCTAAACATCCAAGTTCACAGCATCCAAACGGTCACCCATCTAGGAACTGACGTTGTGGCATATGTAGTCTATAATGATATCAATAAGTAGTTGAATCTATCGGATTAATTGGAAAAGGTTCTAAGAGACATATTGAAGGGATCACTGGTAGCCCACGCCTTAAAGAAATACAAAATATGTGTTCACAAGTATAGCTGACACATTACGATGGATTTTATCTCTATAAAATGAGTGTAATCTTAAGATGTTTGTTTTTGTTTTTTATTTTTTTATTTTGTACAAAAATTCTCAGAATAAAATTTCGTGTGTAAGGGCCTCGGTGATGCTTGTCAAATTGGTCTTGTGATAAAAGCAACCGAAATCCACACAACTTATAATATCAGAAGGTTGAAGGTTGGATGTTGAAATGTGAAAGGATAAAATATTTTGTATGCACATTAAAGTAATATTTTATTAACAGAATAACCAAATTTGAAGAAGAAAAATAAAATGTTAATAGAGAAAATGCATGTAGTTAATTGTTCAAAGAGAAATGTAAGTATCTAAATGTCCTACAGAAATTAAGAATTCATAGTTGATAGTAGCAGAATGCGTGTATATAAAAAAATATTCCTTTTTAGGTTGGTAATAAAAGTCTGTGTTCTTTTCTTTTTCAGATCTATGCTTATAAGAACCCGACACGAAATTTTGTAAAAGTAGTTTACTGAGCATCAGGAAGAGGCAGCTAAATTCCTGGGACATGCAATGAGGAAAGAGGGCCTGGAGAACCTGATAATAACAGGCCAGATAGAGGGAAAAAGAGACAAGGGTAAACAGCGCATACCCTATTTGAAGAGCCTGATCAAATGAATGACAGAACGAGGATTGTGTGGTGTAACAGGAGAAATCTGATTTTACCGGGTTTTTTTTTTCTTTTTTTTTTACCGCTTTTTTTAAGAAAGCTCACGTCACGGAATTTTTGAACGCGCAATTTTTAAAAGTAGAAGAAATTATAACGTTTTTATCCATGGTGGAACAGAAAGACTGACAGAAGCAGAAAGAAACAGACAGACAGAGGCAGATAAATTCAATATTTGTGTGTCTGTCTGCTCGAAACCAGCATAAATCAGGAGCATTTTATAATTACATTTTTGCATAATTATCTCTTGATGAGTTTATATAAGACTACGCAACACTTCCTTGACAGAAAGTGCACGCGTCTACCTCTATGGCCGTCTAAGAAAGAGTTTATTATAAATTAACTGTCACCTTTATCATTAGGAAAGTAACAATTTCTAAATCACAGACCGTACAACCCACCATAATACGTGACAACAACAGGGACGCTATTTTTCTCTAAAAATATTTCACGCTTGACTAACAGCTGCCATATTAGTTCCTCCCGTTAAATTAAATGTTCATAACCCAAGCCTTTTAAGAGGCGCACAATTATGGCTCTCCATGATTTCCTTCCTCTCGTAGCTCTTGTTTTGTGTTGTCCCTCATTTTCCCGACTCTGCCATCGAATCATAAAAACTCTTTAAGTTGTTGGCTGTTTCCTTCTACCGATTATTAATTTAATACATTCCGTAGGTCTTGAATTTTCCAAACCGTTCTTTCTCCATAATCTGTCCCAGAAATGTGAAACGTGTCTTTCTGATTTTAAGTTTGAATATCATCCTAGTACTAATTTTATTCAGTACTTTCTCATTGTGTAGAAATTGTTTAGCATCCAATGGGTATAGGAGGATAGGTGTGATATAAATACATGGACCAGCTTTTTTTTTTTGTTTTGCTTTTATCATCATGTTTGATGCTAACCTCCAGGACAGTGACTTGCATTTTTGTGGGGTAACGTTTTTCTACTTCACTATTTAAATATCTGGAAAGGGTTTTTACAAATGACAAAAAGTGCGACGCAGAAATGTGAAGGCGCATCTTGATAGCAAAAGATGTTTTCCAAAAGCTAAGCAGCGTATTAAGATATGGAAAAAAATCGTTAGAAACAAAGAAAAGATGACTGAATTGTTACGTAATATAGGTCCTCCTCTATGACAGTGAATACTGGACAATCTTTTTACAGATGATGGAGAGACTTAAAGCAACATAGACGGGGCTTCTGTAAATAGATACTGTAACAAGGTTCAGGAGAGATTGCAAAGAGATAACATTTAGTAAAAGCTACCAAGGACAGGAAATTGTGGAGGGCTATGATTGCTAACATCTTGAAGGGACACCGCACAGAGAAGAAGAAGAATGAGCTTGAGTAAATCAATGGCAGATCAAGGTTTAGGAGATATAACAAAAAGAAAACATTTTTTAACAACTAAAAAGGTGAAGGAAATCATGGAGAGCCATGATCCCATATAAGATAATAATACAGTTTTGTCTCCCACGTGAAGCAATAAACCATTATCACTGTCTAAGTATGTGTCTTTTCACCGGATCTGTTCAATTTGTACAGCGATAATATTTTGAGGACCCTAGAAGTTATGCTTGGATTCGTCAACGGAGGCCACAATTTAAACAACCTAAGGTACGCAGATGATACAGTGCTGATAGCAGACACAGAAATGAAACTACAAGATATCCTACAGAAGGTAGCTGAAGAGAGTGACAAGAAAGGACTACAAATAAATTGCAAGAAAACCGAATGCATAGTCATCAGCAAAAAGGGCAGCCCAATATGCCAAATATAAGGCGGGGATACTAAAATCAAGCAGGTACAGAAGTTTAAATATCTGGGAAGGGTTCTAACAGAAGAAGGAAAGTGCGACACAGAGATCCGAAGTCGAATTGGCATGGCGAAGGAAGCATTCCAGACATTGAGTAAAGTTTTAATAAACCGGACAATTTCGCTAGAAACAAAGAAGAGTGCATTTGATTGCTATGTGATGTTGATTCTTCAATAAGGCAGCGAATGCTGGACAATATTATCAAAGATGAACGAAAAACTTGAATCAACTGAAGTGTAGTTCTACAGAAGGATGCTGCAGATTTCATGGATCGAGCAAATGAGCAATGATGAGGTTTTGGAAATGATGGAAACAAAAAGATTAATTAATACTGAGCATCAGGAAGCGACAGCTGAAGTTCCTGGGACATGCAATGAGGAAGGAGGGCTTGGAGAACCTGATACTAACAGGCCAGATAGAGGGGAAAAGAGACAGAGGAAAGCGGCGGATAACATATTTGAAGGACCTAATCAGATGGATGATGGAACGAGAATTACGTGGTGTAACAGGAGAAGGCGTGCTAAGAGCCACCAGGGATAGTGAGATGTGGAAAACCATGATCGCCTACGTCCTGAAAGAACAGGGCACGTTGAAGAAGAATATATACGCCAACTGATTATAAGAAATTATAATGTGGGTATAAAATGGGGGATCAGTTCTATATCGCAATCAGTATATAAACTGATTCCTCATTTTGTGGATAATGCTAGTTCCTATACATTTATATTCTAGATTTATGGGCTTGAGGTAGTAGATGGCAGAGTGGGGGTTGGGTGGGGTGACAGGAGAAAGCGTGCTAAGAGCCACCAGGCATAGATCGCTTATATCATGAAGGGATGACACATAAAAGAAAAAAAGAATTATAATAAATGGTAACATTTTTTTTTCGGTCAGCATGGCTGAGGCTGACACCAGGATAGTGATTTGCCGCGCTTTCTTGGGTTAACATACTCAACGAAGTGGAAGGATCATACTGATTCTCATGTTAGGTCAGCTGCTAGGAAGGTTGGTTCAATGTGCCGTGTTAAATGTTGTTTTTCCCCCTAGACTTTATCTTACATATCTCGGCTTCAGTCACTTTTTCTACCACCATCAGGTCGTATTCCCCTACCTTTACTAAAAATACATTTATGATTTTTTTTTAAAGAGGTCTTCGCTATGGTGCCTAGACCCTAGTGGATATCGACTCGGAACGAGACATCGGGGAGCCGAGTTCGAATTCCAGTTGAATTCATTGCATTCACTTACGCGCAAATACCCTTGGGAAAGGTATTAATCCGTCCCTTCCCTCCAGTCATGGGTTAAATGACAGGACAGATTGGGTTATATCGCCTTGGCTGGCAACCAGTCTACCGCAGAAAGCAATGGCAACCTACTGCGGGATAATCTTCTGCTCAGTCAGTCATGAGACCCGATCGCTCAGGCGTGTTTCACGTATGGCACTTAACTGACTGACTGACTAGTGGATATAGGCTAAGAATGAGAAAATAGAGACCCGAGTTCGAATTCCAGTCGAATACGATTCATTCACTTACAAATATTCTTGGGAAATGTATGAATCTATACATATATAGGTTAAAAGGGGACTGGCTGGATTCTGTAGCCTTGTTAGGCAACCAGTCTACCATAAAACGTAACAGCAACCTAATGCGGGAAAATCTACTTGAACAGTCATGTCTGTTTCGAGACATGATCGCCTAAGCGTGTATTAGTCAATTAAGTGCCATACCTGATATGATCATGTCATGTATATAAAATCCATTCCTTGCGTAGTAGTGCCTCTTCTGGAAGTTATGAGTTATCTCGCTCTAACCCTAACCCTAACCCTGGTATTGAATGCACAACTCTTTGGGTCAAGTCACAGAAACTTACCAACATCCTTAAGGAGAAGAACAACAGAAGTTTTGGGACTTATAAACCCAATGGCCAGTATCCATTTATTTTCATAGCTCAAGTTGCAATTTTTATGTTAATGGGATAAAGTTAAAATAATAGATAGAGAACCTCACTGGAAACTATGTAAACTTAAGGAATCAGCGCATATACTAGGCTACAAAAATCTCCTAAGCCGACCAAGCATAGAGATGAACACAATATGGGAACCAGTAATACGTAGTTCCAAAAAAATCATTAGTGTCAAAATTGCAATATGATCTCTGGTAAAAATACTAGTGATTGTAATAAAGATTTTGGTTCGAATTTCCTTGCACCTGAAAACGCTGGAGCGTACAACGTCCGAAACGTTGTACAAATGGCAACAAAGATGAGGACAATAGTCCGAATAATGTAAATACTATAAAAATGTATTATATATATAATGTAAATACTATAAAAAACTTTGTTCTGTATTACAAGAAGTCCATTAATATGTAAGACTAGCAGTATAGACCGGCGTTACTCGGGTGTAATGAAAGCTTCAAAACTAATCCATGGTCCTGGAGCTCACACTCGTTGGACGTTGGCACGAAAGACTAAAAAGCAATAGTTGTTTCCAATTAAAACGAAACCGTAGATTGAAAGGAAAATGAATGGATATAAGTCAAATTTTGATTTCCTCGTGTCGATATCAAATAAGTTTTTTTCGTCTTAAACTGAATTTTGAAGGCTAAATAAGTCCTCTGAGTAAATGGTATCATGGCTGAGACTAAGAACTACAATTATACCTACTTAGAGCCAAACCCGAAGCAAAATCTAAAATAAACGGGTTGAAAAACATACAGACATACAGGCAGATAAACAGACACAGACACACACACAACCTTCTTGCCTTATATAATCGATTTTCTGCACTATTGTAAGAACTGCATCCTTGAAACTTCTGAATATCGTTTCTTATGTCTTTGTCTATGTGTGTATCAAATTTGATTAAAATCTGACCATTCCTTCTGTAATCCGATTTTTTCGATTATCGATTTTCGATATTTATCGAGGGTACCGCGGCACAAAATCTAGCTAAGAACACTCGCAGACGCTTATAGTACAACTGTGTAAATTTTCAAGAAAATCTGTTCCGCCGTTTCGGATTCCATAGGTAACACACACACACACACACACACACACACACACACACACACACACACACACACACACACAAAGTTTCATTTATAAATAAGTTTAGATAATTTAGGTTAGATCCTGAAAATAGTGTTGACGTAGATACAACTGCGAGGAAATCAGAATAAAAATGAGACAAGAAGTGAAAGAGCCAATCCAAAAAATAAACGGAACAAAGATGGGACCGAAAACCTCTACATTACCAATTCCTTCTCCAAGGTAAATATACTTAATTAGATCATTTCACAATCCAAAATTGGCTGAAAAGTTAAGGATTTAAGGTGAATACTGAAGGGTTTATATCTTGCTGAACAAGTCTGCTTACACGCAACTACGAAGCTAATCCCTTGAAAATTAGTCAGTCATTTGTGCCATACGTGATAAACGCTTGCGCGATCATGTCTCGAAAGAGACATGACTGACTGGGCAGAAGATTATCCCTCAGTACTTTCTGCGGTAAACTGGCTACCATACAGATTTTAAATTGTCCCAAATTATTTTTTCTGTACAGTGCAGAGGCTCACAATTTTCATTCAGAGCCATGAGGGGCTTGAGATTTTCACAGTCATTTAAAAGGTCACCATAGTTTGAATCTTTGTGGTACATATTAACCTGATGTTCAGACCTTTTCTTCTGAGTATCAGGAGCAATGGTTTTCAATTCTCTAAAGAAGTGAAACAGATTTAATATGTAAAATAATTTAGATTAAATCTTGAAAATAACGGTAAAGTAGATACAACTGCCAGAAAATCAGAATAAAACAACGAGACAAGAAGTGAAAGAGTTAATCCCAAAAATAAATTGAAAAAAGATAGAACCAAACACCTCTACATAACCAGTTCCTTCTCCAAGGGAAATATACTTAATTAGATCATTCCACAACCCAAAATTGATTGAAGAGTTAAAGATTTAAGAGGAATACTGAAAAATGTATATCTTGCTGAACAGAACCAATGTCTACTTACACGCAACTTCTTCTTCTTCTTCTTCTTCTTCTTCTTCTTCTTCTTTGTGTTCTGTCCTTTCAGGACGTAGGCGATCATGGCTCTCAATGTCTCTCTATCCCTGGTGGCTATTAGCACGCTTTCTCCTGTTACACCACACAACCACCGTTCTGTCATTCACCTTCCCATGCCCTTCAAATATGTTATCCTTTGCTTTCCACGGTCTTTTTTTTTCTTCTATCTGGCCTGTTAGTATCAGGTTCTCCAAGCCATTCCTCCTCAATGCATGTCCCAAGAACTTTAGCTGTCTCTTCCTGATGTTCAGTATTAATTTCCTTTTCATTTCCATCCTTTCCAAAACCTCATCATTGCTCACATGTTCGATCCATGATATTCGTAGCATCTTTCTGTAGAACCACATTTCAACTGTTTCAAGTTTTTTCCTTATCTTTGATGATATTGTCCAGCATTCACTGCCATATTAAAGAACTGACATCACATAACAATCCTGTACTCTTTTCTTTGTGTCTAGCGAAAAAAATAAATTGTTTCAGTCATGTTTTCAATGTTTTGTCTTAATATTTCCCTTTTAGATTTTTTAAAATTAGTTTCTGAATAAAATAGAAGAATTTTTAATTAAATGGTATTATTGTATTTTTAATGTAAAATATTACATTACGTTCAATTCCCCCACCTCTCTTGTTGCTGTCTGTTTGTCTCTTAATCTGCGTCTTTACACATTTCTTCAAACTGAAGAATGAATTGTCGAGGTTATCAAAAAAAAAAAATGACGAGAAAATGTATTGTCTTTGAAATATACATGAAAATTCGAAGAAAATTTTAAGTTTTTTCTGTTTACTGGTAACGAAATGCTAATCTTAAGTTGTGTAGTCGTCTTTTACTAGTTTAGACTTGTTTTAAAAAAATTGTTTCACCCATGTTTTCAATGTTTTGCCTTAATACATGCAACTACGAAGCTAATACCTGGAATATTAGTCAGCCAGTTAAGTGCCATACGTGATAAACACTTTGTTTTCGAAAGAAACATGATTGACTGAGCAGAAGATTTTTCCACAGTACTTTTTGCGGTAAACTGATTACCAGCCAAAGCTGTAGAACCCAATATGTTCTGCTATTTAAACCATAGCTAGAGAGAGAATTTAGGCGTAAGTGAATGAATCGAATTCAACTGGAATTCGAACTCTGTTCTCCGATTTACCATTTTTAGGCGATATCCACAGCACCAAAAGGCACATAGTAATACATACGTACGTTCTGTGACAAATAAATTAAGACTTTATCTCAAGATGCTTTTATATTCCCAATTGATGAATACAAAAACCGTTATGGCGGGATAGGTTAATATCCGTTGTTTATACAAGATGAGTCCTGGGTATAAAAGTAAACTGCATCCGGCAGCAAGGCCTCTGATTGAGGTTGCGAGGAGGATGGAACCACCTCTTAATTGCTGCTGTACCTAGGTCCATCTTCACCCGGGGTGGTAACACCTCTTAGGATCCCAGCTATGGGCAATTAGTTAACCCTCTAAACAAGAGTCAAAACACTACGAAAATATAAAAACAGACTTTTATGAAATATATACATAAACATTTTTGAAGGAAAAATATTACCAACAAAACTCTTTTGAATGAAAGATATTACCAAAAAACATTTTTGAAGGAAAAATATTACCAACAAAACTCTTTTGAATGAAAGATATTACCAAAAAAACATTTTTGAAGGAAAAATATTACCAACAAAACTCTTTTGAATGAAAGATATTACCAAAAAAACATTTTTGAAGGAAAAATATTACCAACAAAACTCTTTTGAATGAAAGATATTACCAAAAAAACATTTTTGAAGGAAAAATATTACCAAAAAAACTCTTTTGAATGAAAGATATTACCAAAAAAACATTTTTGAAGGAAAAATATTACCAACAAAAAAGAATATTACAAACAAAACGTTTTTGAAGGAAAAATGTTACCAACAGGAATATGTTTTTGAAGGAAAAATGTTACCAACAAAAATACTTTTTTGAGGAAAAAATGTTATTAACAAAAATACGTTTTTGAATGAACTAATGCTTCGGCATTAAATGACCCCAAGTTGTTGATGTGCCGTAAAACAAAGCAAAGCAAACCAAACCAAACTACGGGATGAAAACAGCTGCAAACTAGTATAAACATCATCATGAGTCTATAGTGATTCTGTCAACACAGATCAAACAATACAAGCAAATCACTCAAACATATTTATCAAAAACAGGAAAAAAAAATTACACACTGATTGGCATAAGCGTACCAATAGATAAACAAGTATTTGCGAAAATGCAAAGACCTGGTGATGGGAATAGAAAAAAATGTTGCACTTAAAAATGAAAATTGTTCCTTTTATGGTTGGAGCTTTGGGTCTGATAAAGAAAAGAACTGAAGAACACATAAGCAAAATTGCTGGTACGCCATATTTCGAAGAAAATTTTAAAAAAATAGAACAAACATCGTTCAAATCTTCCCATAAGCTTTGTCCAATTAAGTGTTTTAACTGTTCATAGCTGT
This sequence comes from Ascarosepion bandense, assembly GCA_037127315.1. NCBI lineage: Eukaryota > Metazoa > Mollusca > Cephalopoda > Sepiida > Sepiidae > Ascarosepion > Ascarosepion bandense. The sequence goes on from JBBBDQ010002522.1 coordinate 819,418, forward strand.
CTTTTGATTAATTAAGTAAAAAAAAGAAAAAAAAAAAGAAAAAAGAAAACAAAACAAAAAAAGGAGATACTTTGCGGCGTTAGGTCAGTGGCTATGATCAAGAGTGTGATTATAAAACAAATGCAAGTAAAAAAATTATTTAAATAATAATAATAATAATAATAATAATAATAATAATAATAATAATAATAATAAAGGAAATACAAACAAGAATTACAGTTAGTAGATTCTGTAGAAAAGCAAAACAGAAGCCAAGAACCAACTATTGCGGCAAAAAATATGAAAATGAAAGCCAAAGATAAAGCTTTGAAAAGATGAAACAGCGCTGGCAAGACAAACCTCTGCATGGCCAATATCCAGTACGTGCCAATAAATCCAATGTTGACAAAGTTAATACTCATCGATGGTTACGTGCATCTGGATTAAAGTCTGAAACTGAAGGATTTATACTTGCAGCACAAGACCAAAGTCTTTTCACGAGAAACTTTCAGGCAAATATTATGCATAATAATATGGATCCAAAATGCAGGTTTTGTGATAAACACCAAGAAACAATAGACCACCTAATCTCAGGCTGTTCTGTGCTTGCCCCAAACGAATATAAAAATCGCCACGATAGAGTTGGGCAATATTTACATTGGGCAATGTGCAAACATTATGGAAAAGCTGTAAACAAACACTGGTATGAACATCATCCAGCACCGGTTACAGAAATAGAAGATGTAACCATTCTATGGGATTACACCATCTACACAGACAGAAAAATTGAAGCAAACAGGCCAGACATTATTGTTAAAAACCAGAAGGAGAAAACTTGTCTATTAATTGATATGGCTTGTCCAGCGGATTGTAACATAGCAACCAAGGAATTTGAAAAACTGTCAAAATATAAAGACCTGGAAATTGAAATAGAAAAAATGTGGAAATTGAAAACAAGAGTTGTGCCAGTGATAGTAGGTGCACTTGGAATGATAAAAAATGGAACAAAACAACACATTGAAAGAATCCCTGGAAACCCCAGCTTAAGAGATATACAAAAAATTGTCTTATTAAGTACAGCCCACACACTAAGGAAAACGTTATCTATGTAATGCTGGGGATGATAGGGAAGATAGAAAAACATGAAATGGAGTCATAACAACACGCCACTACCTGCCTTAGGTCTCCCCGCAGACTTTTTTGGTAGTGAGACCAATGCAGAAATCGAAATATGATGAAAAATGACATAATAATAATAATAAACCAGAAAGGAAAAACTTGTCTATTAATGCATATGGCTTGTCTAGCGGATTTGAAAAACTGCCAAAATATAAAGACCTGGAAATTGAAATAGAAAAAAATGTGGAAATTGAAAACAAGAATCGTGCCAGTGGTAGTAGGTGCACTTGGAATAATAAAAAAAAAAAGGAACAAAACAACACATTGAAAGAATCCCCGGAAACCTCAGCTTAAGAGATATACAAAAATTTGTCTTGTTACGTACAGCCCACACACTAAGGAGAGCTTTGTCTATGTGACGCTAGGGATGATGGGGAAGATAGAAAAAACATGAAATGGAGCTATAACAACACACCACGACCTGCCTTAGGTCTTCCTGCAGACTTGGTAGGTAGTGCGACCATAGCAGAAATCGAAATATGATGAAAAATGACAACATAATAATGATAATAATAATAATAATTCGGCTTTTTCATCTCGTAGTTAGACCGGGTACTGTGCCTTGCCACTGCCTCGAATAAATAATAGACTATTTCCTTTAGATTACGGGAAGGACATGTATCATAGACGCGGTTTGATTTTAGTTAAAGTGTAGTCAACAAAACAAGTTCTAGATTTAAAAAAATCAAATGCTAAGCACTGACTGATTAATGTTTTTAGGAAAAAAGACAGAAAACGAATTTTCTCGAATTTATAAACTTTGCTTAGTACACGCGAAACACTTTACTCGCAAAATTTCACACCTCTATGTGAAATGTTTTTCGGCCAAGAGAAAACGAGGAAAAATATATATAAAAAAAAAATTCAAATAATCTTTTAATTATAAAAAAATCTTTTTTACGGACCCTTTTCGCGAACCGACGCGAAGTTTGCTTGTCGTTTAATGGAAAGGCCAGAATCACATCCGGGAGTGAATTCCAGAATGACCTATTCGGAGCCCCAGAAAACGAAATATAAAGACAGAACAAGAAGACGGACGCAGTGAGAAAAATACGAGCGTAATTAACACGTCTCTCGACAAACGTCAAGCGATCGTTATTATTATTGTCTCTATCTTTCTTCCTCACCCCCTTATTCTCAAAGTTTACCCGTCTGCCTTTTCTTATACTTAATAACCGAACGGAACCCTTTCGACTGCGTGAATAAGTCAAGGACCCTCCCACCAAGCAAACGCTCATACATACTTACATACACATATAACTACACATAAACTGACTCTTGCATGGACTACTGCGACCATTTTAATGACCATGTACCAACTAAAAGACATTACTTTTGTTTGTAAAAACCTTAACTGATTTATACGTACATCTATATATATATATTTTTTCTAAACATATCCTGTTAAATATAAGAGACAATGAATGTCTATTATGTTTAATCGTGAGCCGTTCTAAACGTCGTATTTTGGCTTTAATTTTAGTTGAAAATAAAGACAAAAATTCTCCAACATTTAGTTATTTTTTTATTAATTTGGTTCTAAGCTTTCGGCTCACATGAGCCATCTTCAGAGAGGTTTTTAAGACGGTAATACAGTAAAATCCACCATCACCGACGATTTTATTTTGTGTTGACATAAAACTCCGCTAGGCAACGGCAATAGTTACCAAAAATAACAAACGCAGTTCGTAAATTTGCAATGCGGTTCTATTGACGTCACACCGCGTGATAGCGTGAGATGACAACAGAACCATTTATTCAAATGCAATGTAATATGTTCTGACCGGATTTAAACGTGATTTTATTAAGTGTGGGTTGTTTGGATTTAATGTACATGGCCTCCAATATCTGAAGGTTCTTTTTACTGTGTGTATGAGTAAGGATTATTGTATTGTTGACTAGAATCTGTCTGATATTACCTACATGTTTATGTTTTTCTGAGATATATATATAATATATATATATATAATTGTTGTTTCTATATACAATTTGATTTTCTTGTTTTGCACCCCTCTTCTAGTGGGCTATCTAACAAACAAGGCTAAATCAAACCAAACTAATGTTCCAACGCTCATACACTTCACTATAACGGATAACCCACTATAAAAGAAAGCAAACATAAGACAAGAATAATTCTGGTTGGTTGATTTTGTTTTACGACTTATCACCCCCTATGGATTATCTAACGGATTATCTAATGCCGAAATCTAAATATTTTAAAGATACTTTTATGGTTTCGTCTACGGATAAATTGTATTGATTGCCATTTTGCTATGTAATCTATTGGTGCTAATTCTGCAGTAAAATGTATTGATTGTTATTTTACTATTGATATGTATAATTTGTAATTTTTTACTTGAAAAATGGTTTGCCGATATTTCTACTCTAAAGGTGTAATTTTATTCTATCATCGTGTTTGGGGTTTTAATATTTACCCATAGCTTGGACCATAACAAGTGTGCAACTCCGCGTCAGGATAGACCTTGTAACAACTGCTACTACTACTATGTCTTCATCATCTTCTTCTTCTTCTTCTTCTTCTTCTTATTCTTCATGTGCTGTGTCCCTTCAGGACGTAGGCGATCATGGACTTTCACTTGACGCTGTCCCTTGTCGCTCTCAATAATTTTTCTCTTGGTATCTCTTCTAAACCCTACTCCGTCAATCATTTGCTCAGACCTAACAAGTACGTCTCACGCTGCTTTTCTCTGTCGCTTTTTCCTTTATCCGACCTGTGAGTATTAAGTTCTCCAGGCCTTCCTTCCTCATTAAGTGTCCCACGAAACTCATTTGTCTCTTCCTGATATTTATTATCAGTTTTCTTCTCGTTTGCATTCTTTCCAACAACTCATCTTTGCACACGTGCTCCTTCCATAGTATCCTCAGCCTCCTTCTGTAAAACCACATTTCTGCTGCCTCAAGCCTCTCCTTCATCTTTGATGAGATTGTCCAACATTCACTTCCATACAGAAGGACAGATATCACAGCAATTCAATACTCTTTTCTTTGTTTCTAATGAGATTTTCCTGTCTCTCAGTACTCTGGTTAGTTTCTGAAATCCTTCTTTGGCCATGCCATTGCGTCTTTGGGTCACCATGTCGCACTTTCCATCTTCCCAGGTATTTGAATTGTTTTACTTGTTTTGTTTTAGATTCTCCAAATTGCAGTTGGCACATTGGTCTACTCAGTTGTAATAACTCTACGGGGACAAGCTCGTTAACCCTTACACTACGTCGAGGTGACCGTACGTTTTTGAAAGCCTTGCTAAGTGCTTGTATTAGTAACAGTAAATTGAAAAGAATCTAAACTTATTTAGAAATGGAACTTTGTCTGCATGTGTGTGTGTGTGTGTGTCTGTGTGTTTGTGTATGCGTGTATGACCGTTACTATAGACAACGAAACAGCCAAACCGATTTTCTTGAAAATTTACACAGTTGTACTATAAGCGTCTGCGAGTGTTCTTAGCTAGGTTTTGTGTCGAGGTACCCCCGATAAATATCGAAAATCGATAATCGAAAAAATCGGGTTATAGAAGGACTTGTTCGATTTTAATCAAATTTGATACACTCATAGACAAAGACATAAGAAACGATATTCAGAAGTTTCGAGGTTGCAGTTCTTACAAGAGTGCAGAAAATCGATAATATATATATATAAAAGGCAAGATGTGTGTGTGTGCATCTGTTTATCTGCCTGTATGTCTGTATTTTTTTTTTTTTTAGCTCTTTTATTTTAGTTTTTGCTTCAGGTTTGGCTCTAAGTAGGTATAATTGTAGTTCTTAGTTTCAGCCATGATATCATTTACTCATAGGACTTATTTAGCCCTCAAAATTCAGTTTACGACGAAAAAAACTTATTTGATATCGATACCAGGAAATCAAAATTTGACTTACATCCATTCATTTTTCTTTCAGTCTACGGTTTCGCTTTAACTGGAAACAACTATTGCTTTTTAGTCTTTCGTGCCAACGTCCAAAGAGTCTGAGCTCCAGAACCATGGATTAGTTTTAAAGCTTTCATTACACCCGAGCAACGCCGGGCTATACTGCTAGTATATATATATATATATATATATTGGGTGCGATTGGTAAATTGTCGCAATTATTTTATTGTTTCAAATATTCTTTAGGCTGAGTCTGAGCTGCAGGACCATGGATTAGTTTTAAAATTTTCATTATATTCGAGTAACGCCGAGCTATACTGCTAGTATATATTTATATATATATATATATATACACACACATATTAGGTGCGATTGGTAAATTGTCGCAATTATTTTATTATTTCAAATATTCTTTAGGCTGAGTCTGAGCTCCAGGACCATGGATTAGTTTTAAAGTTTTCATTATATTCTAGCAACGCCGGGCTATACTGCTAGTATTTATATATATATATACACATATTAGGTGCAATTGGTAAATTGTCGCAATTATTTTATTATTTCAAATATTCTTTAGGTTAAGTCTGAGCTCCAGGACCATGGATTAGTTTTAATGTTTTCATTATATTCGAGCAACGCCGGGCTATACTGCTAGTATATATTTATTTATATATATATATATATATATATATATATATATATATATATATATATATATATATATTAGGTGCGATTAGTAAATTGTCACTATAATGCTATAGTGATAAAATCTGTTTGAGTTACCTCTCTTGTTACTCTTCTCCACTTGTAACTATAAAAGGTGTCTACACGGCACCATTTTGTAATTCAATAAAGCTTCCGTAAACCCACTCTATCTCGTGGGCTTTTTTTCATTACAAATATTAGATATCAGTAGTCAGTGAGGTTAACAAGGACTGCATTAGTCGTAGTAATGTTATCAGGGAGACAGTAATTTTTTTTTATCGGAGACGGCAGTAAAACAGTTAAGTGAAGCGGTTAAAGGAAGAATATATTAACGAGAAGAAAATAATAATTATTATACTCATAGACATTGTTAGGGGTCGTGGTGAGGAATTTAGGAAATTAGTTATGCTCCATGGGTAAAATAATGGCCATTTTTGCTCAATTACCACCGCAGAACAAACAGGCAAACAGAACACACACACACACACACACACACACACACACACACACACACACATATATATATATATATCGAGAGAGAGAGAGAGAGAGAAAGAAAGATTGAAACATATCAGGGGATTTGTAGTACGACAATTATATATATATTATATACTCTCGCACTTCCCGCCTGTGGAACTCGCTCCCGTATTCTTGCTTTCCTGACGGCTACAACCTCCAGAAATTTAAATGCAAAGTTAATACTCATCTACTAACCACTGGCCTCTAGCTCTCTCCCCTCCCCTGTATAACCCCCCCTTTCTCTCCACCTATGTATCTGTCATCGCACCTGCTTTCTCAGCTTTCTATTGTTCCTTTCTAACTAGATTGTACTCCTCGCTCTTTTCTAATTAATCTTTATACATTTATGTAGCCCCCTGCACATCAGTGGCGTTTCCGCCTTGCTCGGGGTGAAATGATTAAAATATATATATATATATATATATATATATTATCTTGCGTCGGTGGTAAAACTCGGAGTTTCATGCATTACGCAATCATCAGTTGTATATTTCAAACTGACCGTTAAAGTGATTTGAATTTAAATTCACTCAATGTTCGTGAAAGTTAAATCTTATAATGCTAGCCTACTATTTTTTGATTTTATCAAGAATATTGTATAAATAGACAAAAATTACATGGCGATGGAAAAATTAAAATTTATCAAAATTCACGGATATGAATTCAAAGGGGTGGGTGGGTATAATTCATAAGTATTGTACTGATATTTGCGGAGAAAAAAAGGAGAAAGCAATGAAGTGAGATAGAAAGAAAGAAATTTAGAATTTAAGTAAGCATTTTTTCTATGGTAGCATGTGGGCATTAATTCACTATTTTTTGTTTAAGAGTTATTGTCTGGTTTAGAGGGAAAACTGAGATGGTTGTTTTTGACGAATGATTGAATGGAAGATCCTGGGACATGCAATTAGGAAGTAGAGCTTGGAGAACCTGATAATGACTGGCTAGATAGAAGGAAAAAGAGACAGAGGAAGGCAGCGGATAATATATTTGCAGGGCCTGATCAGGTGGATGATGGAATGGGGGTTGCGTGGTGTAACAGAAGAAAGCGTGCTGAGTGCCACCAGGGATAGGAAGACGTGGAGAACCATGATCGCCTACGTCCTGAACGGACAGGGTACATAGAAGAAGCAGGTTGAATGGTCCAAAATACTGTCAGATATTAGAGAAACGAATACTCCCACTATTTTAAGAAAAGATTAACAAGAATGTTTACCTTTTTCAAGAAGATGAAGACTAAGTTATACGGGCAAAGTAGCAAAACCCTAGGAGCAATCGCAAGGAATCACGTCACTGTCATGGGTCGTCCAAAATCCTGACTTGAATCCAATGCAGTATGTTTAAGAGCACATTAACCGAAAATTCAAAACCAACGAAACTACTTGTAACCCAAAAAAAGAACGGAAGGCAATGTTTGTGACAGCAGTTTAAACAAAGAGAGACCGTCTAGAATAATTGTAAGGGATTTCAAAATCGTTTTTAGGTCGTGATTGAAGCCCATCTCGATTTTATTGAATGAATTTAATCTTCAGTATCTCAAGATATTTTTGAGTAATTTTGGCAAATATATCTGTTAAAACGAGATGTCAGTGTTATTTTCATTTTAGCGTCATTTAGACGATAATTTATCCGTAGTACACTACATATTTTTAAAAAAAACATGGTTTCATTTTGGGGTCATTTAGATGGTAGACTTTGAAAAACACTATTACTCTGGCATCTACGCATCGTTCATTCAGCAATGAATTAGAACACTCTCAGCTGTTGGGCGTGTATAATGATAATGCTAAAAAGTCTGCCTCCTTCTACAGAGCGCCCATAGCTGAGAGGTAGAATCGCCGACTGACGCCAGTTTGGGTGGGTGTCAATCCTGGGTTCGGCTTTCTAACCGTACTGATGAGCTGTGATACAGCGAAACAGATCTGTCTGCGGATGACTATATATATATATATATATTAGTCATCCATATAGACGCCTGTTACGCTGTATCACAGCTCATCAGTATAGCTAGATATCCACTTGCTTCTGACCGGGATTGAAACTCGATCGATTCGGTGTCAGTAGCTGTCCCTAATGTGTGTGTGTGTGTGTGTGTGTGTGTATGTGTGTGTGTGTGTTTGCGTGCGTGTTTTGTTCTACCCGAGAGTAAATATATGTAAGTGTATGTGTCTGTGATTGAATCTGCTTGTTCCGGTTGCATGTGTGCACTTGTATTTGAATTTGTGTATATTTATGTGTGTATACGTTTATGCATGCGATTGTATGTGTTTACACGTGTATAGGTGTGCGCATGCGCAGAAAGAAATATTAATGAAGGCGCGTGTGTTTGTCTGCGTGTGAGTAAAAAAACAAAATTAGGTTTCTAATTGTAAACAAGGGGTTAAATCAAAAGTGTTGTTTGTTCATTGCTTCGCAATTACAAAGAATATAGCATATCATTTCGCGGGAAATTCAACCGTCACTTGGCGCCACAATTTTTTTCCATTTCGTTCCACTTTGCTTTTCAGCGGAATAATTTTCATTCTATTTATTTTCTTTCGCCTGACTTGGCTTGCGTTACATGAAATATCTATCGATCTAACTAGCCAGCTAGCTAGCGTGAAGGCTACGTAGTTTTATATCTACCACTTCATAGTCATCAAAGCTTCACATTATATCTAAAGCTACATATCTAGAATAGATAATTCTGTCAATATCTATCTATCTATCTATCTATCTATCTATCTATCTATCTATCTATCTATCTTAATCTTTTCAGTATCTATCTATCTATCTATCTATCTATCTATCTATCTATCGAATGGACTTTTCATTATGTATATATGTATGTATGTATGTATCTATCTATTTATTTATCGATCTATCGAATGGTCTTTTCATTATGTATGTATGTATGTATGTATGTATGTATGTATCTATCTATCTATCTATCGAACGGTCTTTTCATTATGTATGTATGTATGTATGTATGTATCTATCTATCTATCTATTTCAGTCTCTTAATCTATCTATCTATCTATCTATCTATCTGTCTGTCTTAATCTTTTCATTATCTATCTATCTATCTATCTATCTATCTATCTATCTATCGAACGGTTTTTTCATTATGTATGTATGTATGTATGTATCTATCTATCTATCTATCTATCTATCTATCTATCTATCGAACGGTCTTTTCATTATGTATGTATGTATGTATGTATGTATCTATCTATCTATCTATTTCAGTCTCTTAATCTATCTATCTATCTATCTATCTATCTATCTATCTATCATTGGCTGCTTAAATAACTTATCTATGCTTTAACATCTACGAAAGAAATATATATATTTTTGAAAAAATATATTGAATAGAAATTATGTAAAGTTTTTTCATATATCTCTATATATTTACCCAAATATTTTCGATCTCAAGAATGTTATATATATATATATATATATATATATATATTGGTTGTTTCAGCATTATTATGTACATTCATTATGTCTAAAAGTTTTATATTATGAAAACATATTAAGAATTATGTATGTATCTTAGATAAGTGAAGTTTATGGCTGCGTCGTGTTTAAATGAACTGAAATCTAAGCATACTAGAAAAAGGCAAGCAAGGATATCACTCAGAAGTGATTTTATTTGTGCGCACAGAAAATTTCCTTGAAAAGAAAGGAACAGTAGTTAATGATTACATAGCACTGTTTGATTTTCGAGGCGTTTTCTTAAATTGTCATACATGTGTGTAAGGATTTGATACCTAATCCAATTTTTTTTTATTTTATCCCCATAAATCCTCAAAATATAAATACATATTATATAGAATTAATTACGTTAAACCTACAATCACATTCATACATCAATTTTAAATATTCACTCACACACATACGCATACATCTATACACACTTTCTCATCGGCGCAATGTGGCTTCCCTGTGTCTCTTCTACCAATACTTTCATGGCTTCTGCTCAGATGAACTTGCTCACTAGTGCCCCCTACACATGAATTTACTCGAGCCACAAGATTAGCAACTACGTCCCACTTGCTTTACCGACAGCTTCAATCTTCAAGAATTTAAATGTAAATCAATAGTCATCTTCTATCTCACTAACCTTCATCCTCTCTCTCATGCTCCTTTCTCGATCTACTCCACTCTCATCAGTATTCTCATCCTTCTCTTACCCACTTCCTGACACCCCCTATAACCTGCCACTCTTTTACATAACTTACTTACGGGGATTATATGTGACTAAGCGGTCAATGCGCGTCAGATTTAATGACGTTTTTCCCTACGGTGCGAATTCTAATCCTTCTAGCGGGCGCATATTTTTCAACATCAAAGGCTGAATGCGCAAACAAGACCGACAAATGTATGATCAACATAAAAGGCTGAAAGCAACAAACAAATCCGACAATTGTATGATGAACATCAAAGGCTGAAAGCGCAAGCAACACCGACAAATGTATGATGAACATCAAAGGCTGAAAGCACAAACAGGACCAACAAATGTATGATCAACATCAAAGTTTGAAAGCGCAATCAGGATGGACAGAAGTATGATCAACATCAAAAGCAGAAACCTTAAAGCGAGACCGACAAAAGCGTGATTGACATCAAAGGCAGCCGGCTTGATAGGCAATAGTCAGCGAAGATGATTGACTGATGTGCCTGGCCATGGATGACACAGTTGAGCGAAATACCTAGAAGCCAAAATATACGTGGAAATTTCAGGCTATATCAGTTCGTGAATTTCTGGCCGAAATCACAACGCCGAAAGAATGCAGAAAGAACACAGACAAGAAAGAAAAGAGAAGAAAACTCCCGCTGTTCAACGACTCTCGACAACTCCCTAGTGTGTGCGTGATTCTTTCCGGTTACTTTTCACTCTACACAAGGCCACCGACGAAGAGTAAAAATATAAATTTATATATATATATATATATATATATATATATATATATATATATATATATATATATGTTTTGTTTTTATCCTTATATGAAAAGACGATTGTTGTATCTAGAGAACCAGGCTTTATACTTCATGAACAACGATGGTGTGAATTTAGGTGTACGTAACATTGATATATTTGAAAAGGATATAAAAATAATCAAAAGCAGCAAGTCTCCTGAATCCGGATAGAAAATCAATTCAGTAAATATACAAATGTAGAAAGGCCTGTGAGACAAGGATGTATCTTATCCAACAGACTTATCCAACAGAGAGATTTAGAATTCCTACAAGGATTTTTGATTTGCGGCCACAATTTTGACCTAAGCTATGAATATGACATAGTATTGATAGCGGATACAAGAAAGAAACTACAATAACTTTCACAAAAGGCAGTGAAGGAAAGAGATAAAGAAGGACTACACTTCGACTGCAAGAAAACAGAATGTACGGTTGTTAGCAACCGAAATAAACATCTGTCTATATTTGTGAGATGAGGTAGTATTTACAGTATTAACATTATTCGGACTATTGTCCTCATCTTCCTTGCCATTTGTACGACGTTTAATAATAGACCATTCTATTTTCTCTATATTTCTGAGATGAGGTAGTATTTACAGTATTTACATTATTCGGACTATTGTCCTCATCTTTGTAGCCATTTGTACGACGTTTAATAATAGATCATTCTATTTGTCTATATTTCTGAGATGAGGTAGTATTTACAGTATTAACATTATTCGAACTATTGTCCTCATCTTCGTTGCCATTTGTACGACGTTTAATAATAGATCATTCTATTTGTCTATGTTTCTGAAATGAGGTAGTATTTACAGTATTAACATTATTCGGACTATTGTCCTCATCTTTGTTGCCATGATCACTCCAGTTCTGAAGGAACATAACACATAAAAGAAGAATTTGAGGAAATGGATGGCAGTACAACGTTTAGGGGAGATAAAAAAGACGAAATCTATTAAGAGATATGAAGAACAGGAGCTTGTGGAGAGCCATGATCGCCTACGTCTTGAAGAGAGACAGCAAATAAAAGAAGAACGAGCTTGATTAGATAGATGGCGGAACAAGGTTTAGGAGAGAAAACAAAAATATAACATTTTTTGGGAGCTACAACGGATAGGACGTTTTGGAGAGCCATGATCGCCAACGTTCAGAAAGGACATGGCACATTAAATAATAAAACTGAGCTTGAGTAAATATAGAGCGGAACAAGGTTTAGGAAAGATTAAAAATGTCAACAGTTATTAAGAGCTACAAAGTGCAGGACGTTGTGGAGAGCCGTAATCACCAACAGACTGAAAGGTGACAGCACATCGTTGAAGAAGACAAAGAAAATGAGAGTACCAATTGTAAAGTTATTCACTTGCAAAATTCAACGATCCGAAAAGGAATGAATTCACACGTATACAAAAATTTATTTGTTTGAACATCATTTTAATTGAATACCCATACCTGGATGTGCGATGTGTTCTAGTGGATATCGGCTCGGAACGAGAATTCGGAGAGCCGAGTTCGAATTCCAGTTGAATTCATTGCATTAACTTACGCGCAAATACCCTTGGAAAAAGTATTAATCCGTCTCTTCCCTCTAGTTATGGGTTAAATAACAGTACAGATTGAGTTCTATAGCCTTGGTCAGCAACCAGTCTACCGCAGAATGCAATGGCAAACTACTGAAGGATAATCTTCTGCACAGTCAGTCATGTCTATTTCGAGACATGATCGCCCAAAGCGTGTATCACGTATGGCACTTAACTGACTCATATTTGAATATATGTGTAAATGGCAGAGCTATGTAAGGCACGTCAGATATAATGACGGTATACGTGTGAATTCATTCTTTTTCGGATCGTTGAATTTTGCAAGTGAATAACTTTACAATTGGTACTCTCATTTTGTTTGTCTTCTTCAACTATGTCACTTTTCAGTCTGTCGGTTTTCCCTAGAGGATGCAGGTTCGAATTCTGCTGGAGGACGCATCTGCTTCGGACAGAGTATTCATTCTGTAAATAAATAAATATATTGTTTAATAACAGAAAACCCCCGAACATCTACTCAAATATGAGTGTCCATTAAACATAACGTTTAAATAATTAAATTAAAAAGTATGTCTGATTTAATCCATTACTTCAAATATACAAAAATACTTATAACTGATTTCTCCGCCCCACTGCTAAAAAGCAGAAAGAAAAAAATCTGGCAGCAATAATGCTGTCTCGTGGCTCGTATGATGTGATATCCGGTCACCCAGATGTATATTGGACATGTGCGCTTAGCACGGGGTTGGGGTTGTTATTATCACGGACTTCGGTGAAGTAATACCTACTACTGAGAGAGACTGTAAATAGTGTATATACATCTCGGTGGTATCTTTATGTTAATAAAGTAGTTTATCTACGTGGGTCATTCAATAAATAAGGTGAATTTTTCGGTATAAGGACTTCTACAAGGGTCATTCAATACATAAAGTGATTTTTTCGGTATAAGGACTTCTACGAGGGTCATTCGATAAATAAGGTGAATTTTTCGGTATGAGGACTTCTGCAAGGGTCATTCAATACATAAAGTGAATTTCTCGGTATAAGGACTTCTACAAGGGTCATTCAATAAATAAGGTGAATTTTTCAGTATAAATACTTCTACGAGGGTCATTCAATAAATATGGCGAATTTTTCGGTATAAGGACTTCTACAAGGGTCATTCAATATATAAGGTGAATTTTTCGGTATAAGGACTTCTACAAGGGTCATTCAATACATAAAGTGATTTTTTCGGTATAAGGACTTCTACGAGGGTCATTCGATAAATAAGGTGAATTTTTCGGTATAAGGACTTCTGCAAGGGTCATTCAATACATAAAGTGAATTTTTCGGTATAAGGACTTCTACAAGGGTCATTCAATAAATAAGGTGAATTTTTCAGTATAAATACTTCTACGAGGGTCATTCAATAAATATGGCGAATTTTTCGGTATAAAGACTTCTAATACAGATAGAAGCCTACATTTTTTTTTATTTTTCAACGTAGTCTCCAAGCAGTGTCACACACTTTTCACACCTGTGCACAATCTTCCGTATTCCCTCAGTGTAAAAATCTTTGGACTGATGTCTCAGCCAATCGCTCACAGCACTTTTGACTTCATCGTCATTTTAAAATTTTGTGCCTCTCGTGAACGTTTTCAAGGGACCAAACAGATGAAAGTTTGAAATGGCAAAGTTTGGTCTGTAAGGGGGTTGAGGGAGCAGTTTTCATCCCAGCTTGTTGATGGTCAGCACCGTTTGAGCTACCGTGTGAGCTGACCTTCGAGTAGGCAAGGTCATCATGGACAATTTTGTGTGCTGTCCCAACAGATAGGCTCAAAGTCCTTGCAATGTCATTCACTGAATGAGGTCATTGACTGATTCGATCACCTCAGGAGACCTCACTTCTGTAGGCCTCCCAGACCTGTGTTCATCCTCAACACTGCTCCGTCCTTCTTTAAACAATTTAGCCCACTTGTAGACATTTTTTTTGGTTGAAACATGTAGCACTATACACGTGACATTCTCCTTTGAATTTCAACTGGTTTGCACCCTTCAGCAACCAAAAATTTGATAACTGACCTCTTTTCAATACTGGAGCATACTTCTTGGTCGGCTGTCTTTGTTAATCTCCAAAACTCTCTAAGTTTTTTTTCCAATCTGCAAAAAAATTAAATCCCTTTGAAAAAGAAGTAAAGGGAAAAAAATTAAAAAAAAGTAAGCTTCTATATTTATTAGAAGTCCTTATACCGAAAGATTCACCTTATTTATTGAATGACCCCGTAGAAGTCCTTATACCGAAAAATTCACCTTATTTATTGAATGACCCTCGTAGAAGTCCTTATACCGAAAAATTCACCTTATTTATTGAATGACCCTCGTAGAAGTCCTTATACCGAAAAATTCACCTTATTTATTGAATGACCCTCGTAGAAGTCCTTATACCGAAAAATTCACCTTATTTATTGAATGACCCTCGTAGAAGTCCTTATACCGAAAAATTCACCTTATTTATTGAATGACCCTCGCAGAAGTCCTTATACTGAAAAATTCACCTTATTTATTGAATGACCCTCGCAGAAGTCCTTATACCGAAAGATTCACTTTATTTATTGAATGACCCTCGTACATTTCTCTGTGTATCTCTTAATTCCACGATACAACAAATAAGAACAGGGTGCGAGAAAGTGATTGACATCAGATTTCTTTCCAAAAGCTGTAATTACATATATGCACCCGTTTATTACGAGAGTTGAATGTGTTTGTAGTTTGTGTTGCCGCAATTGTTTAACTCGGATATTGTGGTTGCAATCACGCACACGTACTCCCCACACAAACGCGTATATTGATTTTTTTGCATTTGTTCTCTTTTGCTTTTTTTTTCAGAAGTTCTTCTTCTTCTTCACATTCATATTCTTATATATTTTTGTTTTTTCTTCTTTTTCTTCTTCATTACATTCATATTCCCATAATTTTTATTTCTTCTTCTTCTTCTTCTTCTTCTTCTTCTTTTTCTTCTTCTTCATTTTCTTCTTCTTTACATTCATATTCCTTTTTATTATTCTTATTTTTCTTCTTCTTCTTCTTCTTCTTCAGATTCCGATATATTTTTTGTTTCTTCTTCATTATATTCATATTCCCTTAATTTTTATTTCTTCTTCTTCTTCTTCTTCTTCTTCTTCTTCTTCTTCTTCTTCTTCTTCTTCTTCTTCACATTCCGATATATTTTTTGTTTCTTCTTCATTACATTCATATTCCCTTTATTTTTATTTCTTCTTCTTCTTTTTCTTCTCCATCTTTTTCTTCTTCTTTTCATTATTATTTTTTTCTTCTTCTTCTTCAGATTCCGATATATTTTTTGTTTCTTCTTCATTATATTCATATTCCCTTCATTTTTATTTCTTCTTTTTCTTTTTCTTCTTCTTCACATTCATATTCCTATATATTTTTCATTTTCTTCTTCTTCTTCTTCTTCTTCTTCTTCTTCTTCTTCTTCTTCTTCTTCTTCTTCTTCTTCACATTCATAATCCTACCATTTTCACATTAACATTCTTATATATTTTTATGTTTCTTCTTCTCCTTCTTCTTCACATTCATATTCCTATATATTTTTTCTTTTTTCTCCTTCTTTTTCACATTCATATTCCTATATATTTTTTCTTTTTTTCTCCTTCTTTTTCACATTCATATTCATATATATTTTTGTTTCTTCTCCTTTTTGTCTTCACATATTCCTATAAACTCTTCTTTTTTCTTCTTCTCATTCATATTCGTGTATATTTTTTCTTCTTCTTCTTCTTCACTTTCATATTCCTATACATGTATTTTTTCTTATTTTTCTTTATCTTCTTCTTCTTCTCCTTCTTCTTCTCCTTCTTCACATTTATATTCATATATTTTTCTTTTTTCTTCTTCTTCACATTTATATTCCAATATATTTCTGTTTCTTTTTCTTCATATTGCTATATATATATATATTGTTTCTTTTTTCTTTCTTCTTCTTCTTCTTCTTCATATTCCTATTTTTTCTTCTTCATCATCATCAACATCATCATATTATTGTTATCGACTTTTGTCTTTACTTTTTTTTTAAACTGATAAGAAATCGGCCTGATAATTATGTCAACCTTGTCAAACAATCACTGCCCGTTGGCTCAGATTTTCTTTAAAAAAAGTTATTCTTTAATAATAATAATAATAATAATAATAATAATAATAATAATAATATTTTTCCTGTAATATTCATATTTGCTTGATCACTTGTTTATTCGTCTTTTTTCTCCCCCCATAACCTTTTCCCTGTAATTGTTAACAATAAGCCGACCCCCATTTTTTAAATGAAAAATTATTTTCCCATGATGCTCCGAGGCAAAATAGAGACGCCGATTTTTTTTTTCTTTATCTAATCACTTGTCACTAATAATAAACCTTCTCCTCCTTGCACTCATCCTCATCCACCATTTTCGCCCACATCTGAATTGCATAAATGTTTTTCTTACTTATCTGTATATATTTATATAATGGGAATAACTTATTCTAACATCGTCACTTAACTAATATTTATTGTGTTTCGTATGATTGGTTGTATTTAACACATTGCAAGAGTTGTTTTTGTTTTTTATAACCGGGATTATCAAAAGGGTGTGGGTTATTGAATGAGGTGTGTGATATGAATAAGAGGAAGTGCTTGCGTAGCTTCGATGCGTATGATTGGTTGAAGTTAACAAATTTTAAGACTTGTTTTCGTTTTTTATAACCAGAAATGTCATCAGGGTGTCGGTTATTGAAGGTGGTGTGGGATATGAATCTAAGAGGAAATGGTAGCGTAGCTAGGTTGTGACACAAGACAGAAACTATGAAACACCCAGTGAGGATCTAACTCACTGTTAAGTCGTAATTGATCTAGAGAGCTGATTTCCTAAGCGCCGGATTAGAGATGGCACAAGGCTGAAAGTATGGCGTACACAGTGAGAATCGAACTCACCAGTCAGTTGTATTAGGTTCTAGCGAGACAAGCTTGTTTAAATTTTACGCCACGTTTAAGGGCCCAATAATTTTCTAAGAATTATTTAGATGTCGCACAAGGCCACAAGTATGAAGGAAGGCCCAGTGAAGCTCGAACTAACTGATCGGTCGTAATTAATGTAACAAGACGAGTTTACTTGAGCATTACGTCACGTCAAGTTGCCCAATAATTGTAGCTTAGATGTGGCGCAAGGCCAAAACTATGGGCAGTCCTAATATATCTAGGAAGACAAGCTTGCTTAACAATCTTGCTTAACTCCCTTCCATATTCTTGCTTTCTTGACGGCTACAACCTCCAGGAATTTAAACGCAATGTTAATACCCATCTCTTATCCACGACTCTAGTTCAATGTACATCATCACCCTGTGTATCTTTTCCTTTTTCTCTACCTTTGCAACTGTCATAACACCTGTATTCCCATCCTTCTCTTACCCTTTCTCTGACATCCCCTGTAACTGGTTTGTCTTATTCTTTACTCTCCTCCTATCTAATCTTTTACTCTTATGTAGCCCCCTGCACATCAGTGGCGTTACCACCTTGTTTGCCGTGAAAAGATTAAAAAATTATTGTACCTCGCAATCTCAATGAGTTTGGTATAAATGCCGGGAAGAACAGCGTAAGTTCTTTTAGGAAGAATTTTAAACCATTCTTCGTCTAAAACAGGCCTCAATTCTTTAAATGATTAATGTTTCTCGTGTCATTCGGTTACATCTTTAGCAGTGTGAATGATGAAAGATGGCACTTCCATCTGGAAACAGTCCCTGAAACATAGAATAAAGATGATCACTTAAATTTCTTTAAAAGTTCTGGCTGTTGGTTTTAATAAACTTATTCAAATATTATCGGTAAAAAAAAAAAAAATCAACAATTTTAGCAAGCAAATGAAGTACGACTAATAAATCAACAATGTGAATATAGACAAGCTTTTGACAGTTTAAGAAAACGTTTTAGTTAATACTATTATGTTACTGGGTGTTTTCATTATTTTGTCCCCCAATATATATATATATATATATATATATATATATATATATATATATATATATATATATATATATATTTTAATTCAGATACTTCAATCCAAGGGAAAAAAGCAGGAAGGTAAATTCCAAAAAACCCGATCCTAATTAATATTAAAAATTTATTTTAATATTAAAAAATGATACAGGAAGAGAGCTCCATGTAATAAAATATTACAGAGCAAATATATATATTAAAAAAGGATTAATTCAAAGATGTTGAATGGCCATTTAAAGGCTTTTTTTAATACTTCAACGTTTTGGGGAAATTAGATTTTTGAATTTGTCCAGCGTCTGTAATATTTAAAAAAAATTTTTTCTTTAGTTTCTTTCTTTTTCCCTCCCTTCCTTCTTTTATCTCTCTTACCAACTTTTTTCCGTGTTGCTTTAAATGATTCAACACGGTTGTCTGTTAATTTTTAGTTACATTCTCCCCTTTTTTTTGCAAACCCTGACGATGTCAATTTTTTTCTTTTCTTATTTATTTGATTTTATTCTATCCTTTTCTTTTTCTTTTTCCTTTTCTTTTTCTTTCCCTTTATTTTTATTTTTATTTTATTTTATTTTATTTTATTATTATTTATTTTTTAATTTCTTTGCAATCTATTTAAAAAGGAAAAGTAGACTAATTTTTCTCCAGTTTCTGAAAGGTTTTTTTCTGTTGCTGAGGTGATGTGTCGCTCCCCGTGGGGATCGTCATATCGAAATGGCCATTCAACATCTTTGAATTAATCCTTTTTTAATATATATATATATATATATATATATATATATGTGTGTGTGTGTGTGTGTGTGTGTGTGTGTGTGTGTGTGTGTGTGTGTGTGTGTGTGTGTGTGTGTGTGTGTGTGTGTGTGTGTGTGTGTGTGTGTGTGTGTGTGTGTGTGTGTGTGTGTGTGTGTGTGTGTGTGTGTGTGTGTGTGTGTGTGTGTGTGTGTGTGTGTGTGTGTGTGTGTGTGTGTGTGTGTGTGTGTGTGTGTGTGTGTGTGTGTGTGTGTGTGTGTGTGTGTGTGTGTGTGTGTGTGTGTGTGTGTGTGTGTGTGTGTGTGTGTGTGTGTGTGTGTGTGTGTGTGTGTGTGTGTGTGTGTGTGTGTGTGTGTGTGTGTGTGTGGGTGTGTGTGTATGTGTGAGAAATAGTAGGAAGATTTGAAATATTACGTAAGTAATTCAACGAGTTTTTATTCGACCTGAACAGAATGCAGAAAGCACTGAACGGCCATTTCGTCCTATATTTGGGACTCATCAGCAGTGCCCATCCACTACCAGGAATTGAAACCTAGACAGTTAGGTTATTAAGCGAACGTCCTACCAACTGTACCACGGGCGAAGAAGCAACGCATTAAACTCGATATAACAAGGCACAGTCCTATGGGTAAAAGAAGCTCAGCAGAGTTCCACCAGAGAATATTTTAATGAGCGGCGCTATATCAAGTTTAATTCGTTACCTCTCCGTAACGTGGTACAGTTGGTATGACGTTCGCTTAATAACGTAACTGCCTGGGTTTCAATTCTTGGTAGTGGTGACGAAGATATATATATATATGTTACGGAAATTAACAAATTTTAACGAAACTATATATATATATATATATATATATATATATATATATATAAATAAAAAAGGATTAATTCAATGATGTTGAATGGCCATTTCGATATGAAGATCCCCACGGGGGATAGCACATCACCTCAGCAACAGAAAAATCCTTTCAGAAACTGGAGCTTCAGTTTCTGGCTCCAGTTTTTGGCAGGATTTTTCTGTTTCTGAGGTGATGTGTTATCCCCCGTGGGGATCTTCA
>JBBBDQ010002522.1:850000-885000 GCA_037127315.1 Ascarosepion bandense
CTGAGCCATCTATTTAAATTTCTCAGACTGTATCTTTCGTTCGTGTGCATGCGTAGTCGCATGAACCTAAAAACCTAAAGAAATCGAGATAGCCCTAAAAGTCCTTATTTAATGGAGCCCTAGAAGTCCTTAGTCAAGAGAGTGCTAAAACTCTTTGTTGGATGGAGTCCTACAAATCCTTAATCGAGAGAGTACTAAAAATAGGCATAGCCAAAAAAAAAAAATCGCTGAAAAAAACAGCATAGTCTGAAGGAAAAGGCTTGAAACAAAATAAAAACCAACTTTTATCGGCAAAATGTTTATGCTATCATGAAGAAGATAGAACCAAATTATTTTTTATTTTATTTAAAAAAAAAAATTAATTGTTTCTAGTGGTAGAAATCTTTTTTTCTCTCGTCAGTGCAAGGCATAAATTGACGCCAGAATTGATTACGTCACAACGTAATATCACGCTAAGCCATTTTTTGACTGTGAAAGACACATTTATTTGGAAATTCTTGCAAAACTCAAATAATGGTCGGATTTTATGGGCATGCCTCCCAAAATTACCATACGAACGCGAGCGTCCCTCAAGGTTCTATCCTAGATCCCACGCTCTTTCTGATCTACATTAATGATCTCCCCGACGCCATTAGATCCCAAGTTGGCATGTATGCCGATGACACAACAATCTACTCTCGCATCGATCAAAAACCAGGTGTGGACGACAAAGTGAACCTCGCTGCCGTACTTGAAAAGGACCTCCAATCCGTACTGGCCTGGGGTAAGAAATGGCTAGTAAATTTCAATGCCTCTAAAACGAAGCTGTTATCAACTAACCACCATAGACAATCGCATCTACCTCCCATTAGCATGGGACAGGCTAGCCTCCCAGAGAGTAAAATACTACGCTTGGCCTCCTTGGCCTTACACTTTCGGCGGACCTCAAATGGAATGACTATATCGAATCAATTGCCAAATCTGCTGCTATGAAAGTCGGCTCTCTGTGCAGGGCCCGGAAGTTTTCCCACCTGAATCTATTCTGCACATATACAAATCTACCATCCGCCCGTGTATTGAATATTGCTGCCATATCTGGTCGGGTGCCCCTGCTGCTCTCCTTGGGCTTCTTGACAAAATACAAAGGAGGATCTGTAACGTGGTTGATACTGACTTGGCAGACCGGCTGCAACCACTCTCTCACCGGCGTGATGTGGCTTCCCTGTGCCTCTTCTACAAGTACTTTCATGGCTTCTGCTCCGATGAGCTTAGATCACTGGTGCCGCCTAATCACGAATTTACACGAGATACTAGATTAGCAACTAGGTTCCACCCTTTTACAGTGAAACAAATAAGATGTAACCGTAAATTCTACTCCAACAGCTTCTTTTCTCGCGCTTCCCTTCCACAAGTCTGCTTTCCCGACAGCTACAATCTTAAAACAATCGTGTTTAAATGTAGGGTCAATAGACACCTCCTATCACACTAACTCCCAATTATTCTCAGAACACTCTCATCTACCCAACCCTCATTCTCGGTATCCTTACCCGCCTATGACCCACCCTCTGACATTTCCTATATTTAATCATCCTTTCTCCACTCTATGTAGCCCCCTGCGCAGTAGTGGCAGTGACATGCCTTGCTCGGGGTGAAACGCTTATAAAAAAAAAAAAATTCAGGACTTATTCATCATTGACTGAAATCACTTTCAAAATAATTATTTCTAGAAAATATTGGTAAAAACATTTTTTTACATATGTTAACCCCCAACAATTAATTTCCAGAAATGTCGAAAAATGCAACTAGGTCTGAACATATAGATAATTTTCATTAAATTCAGGAGTCGTTGGGGAATGCTCATCAACTGTCTTTTTTATATCAAAACCTGCTCATATTTAGAAAATCTGCCCCGAACTGCGAAAAAAAAAATGCAATGCCATTTTTTATTTGGATAAACTTTTAATTGATTTTTTAAACATAAATTAAAATAATATCATAGTCTGAATAGAAAAAATGAAATTCTATTAATAATGAATTTTTACAAGAATTTTTTCATTTTTATTATTTCTTATAATAAAATTTAGAGATTTCTAAAAGGTTTTAAAATTTTAAAAAATTCCTTCTCATATGTCTCCCAGATTTTTTTAAATTAATGTGTGGCGTATATATTTACTAATCGAAAAATCTAAAAGCTTACAATAAATAAGGGTGCTCACGTTTATTTAAATAATTAAAACATTTTATTTTCTGGATGTTGATTACCCGTATTTTGTTTGTACTAGTGGCCGTACGCGATCTTTATCATAAAAAGGTTACATGAAAAAAAAAAAAAAAAAAAATCCGTATATAAAGCTTTTTATACCGAATTCGTCTTCCATACTTTTGGCCAGCTACTGTAAATCATTTATTAACGCATCTGATAAGGTGGTGACAGCTGTGATAACAAGGCTACCTTAATTGAGAAACGCTTTTTTTAAAAATCTCAGGCAGTAAGCCAGTAATTCTTGTATCAAGGAAACTTCAGGTAAGTTTTAATTCGGTAATTTGAATAAAATAATGTGTCAGCGAGATGTATTTTATTTTTCTAAGATTTTTTAAAACCGAGAATTGGCTTCTGTTTATAACCTATGAAAAATAGCGGAAAATTTGAAATTAAAAAAAAAATTTAAACCTAAAACTTTTTTATTCCGATCAATATAATTTCGGTTTGAAATACACTAGATTATTTTGCTTACTGCAACTAATAAATTTAATCTCTTGGCTTTCAATTAAAGCTAAAATTATAGCTTCAAGAAAACATTTTTATTTTTAAAAATTCAATTCAAATTGAGGTATCTACCTAAAAATCTTAATTTTATGGAGTGCTAAGTCTTTACTAGAGAGAGTTCTAAAAGTCTTTATTTGACGGAGTCCTAAACATCCTTACTCGTGAGAGTTCTAAAAGTCATTATTTGATGGAGTCCTAAAAGTCTTTCTTCGAGAGAGTTTTAAAAGTCTTTATTTAATGGAGTCCCAGAACTCCTTAGCCAAGAGAGTCTTAAAATTCCTTATTTGATGTAGCCCTGTAAGTTCTTAGTCGAGAGAGTTCTAAAAGTTTTTCATTTTGTTTACACTGTTCGGACTGTAGTCGTCATATTTATTGCTATGTTTACGACATTTCAGCCGTTGTACACTCCGGCCTTCTTCAGGTGCTAGAAATTTCGAACGGAATCTTTTATTTTGAAAGGAAACTACAAGACCTCCTACAGAAGTTAGCTGAAGAGAGTGACAAGAAGGACTACAAATAAACTGCAAGAAAACCGAATTCATGGTCATCAGTAAAAAGGTCAGCCCAATATGCCAAATACAGGTCGGGGATACTAAAATCAAGTAGGTACAAAAATTTAAATACCTGGGAAGTGTTATAACAGAAGACGGAAAGTGCAACACAGAGATCCGAAGGTGAATTGGCTTGTCGAAAGAAGCATTCCAGAAGTTGAGTAAAGTATTAAGAAACAGAACAATTTCGCTAGAAACCTGGATTACTAAATGATTTCAGCTCTTCAATATGGCGGTGAATGTTAGACAATATCAACAAAGATGAAGGAGAGACTTGAAGCAGCTGAAATGTGGTTCTACAGAAGGATGCTGCGGATATCGTGGACCGAGCATGTGAGCAATGATGAGGTTTGGAAATGATGGAAACGAAAAGGAAATTAATATTGAGCATCAGGAAAAGACAGCTGAATTTCCTGGGACATGCAATGAGGAAAGAGGGCTTGGAGAACCTGATACTAACAGGACAGATAGAGAGATAAAGAGACAGGGGAAAGCAGCGGATAACATATCTGAATGATTTAATCAGGTGGATAATTGAACGAGGGTTGCATGGTATAACAGGAGAAGGCATGTTACAAGCCACCAGGGATAGAAAGACGTGGAAAGCCATGATCGCCTACGTCCTGAAAAGATAGAGCACGAAAAGAAGAGGAAGAAGAAGAACGATATATAAGTCTCATTTCATGTACGATGCCACTCCGAATGATGTATAGTTATCTCCCTCTGTAAGTTATGGCCCATTATATATAGGCGTCGGTTAGTGGCTTGATCCAAAGAGTTCAGAGTTCAATACCTAGCTACAGCAATGGTGAACAAATAACTTAGAGAGTTGGGTCAAAGGAGGATAACTACATGGCATCTGGAAGTGGCATCGCACATGGAATGAGTATGACATACCCTAGTGATCAAAATAGAGGGTTTTGTTCGAAATTCCTAGAACCTGAAGAGGGCTGGAGCGTACAGTAGCCGAAACGTCGTAAACATGGCAAGTTGGGGACAACAGTCCGAACAGTGTAAATAATGTAAATACAAACGAATCTCAAAAGTCTTCTTCTTCTTCGTCATGTGCCGTGTCCTTTCAAAACGTAGGCGATCATAGACTTCCACCTGTCTCTCTATCTTGTCGCTTGCAATATTTTTCTCTTGGTATCTCTAAGCTCCGCTCCACCAACCATTTGCTCAGACCTAACAAGTACGTCTCGCGCAGCTTTCCCCTGTCTCTTCTTCCATTAATCCGACCTGTGAGTACTAGTTTTTCCTGGCCCTCCTTCCTCATTACGTGTTCTAGGAACCTCATTTGTCTCTTCATTATCAGTTTTCTTTTCGTTTACATCCTTTTCAACACTTCATCGTTGCCCACGTGCTACGTCCATGGTATCCTCAGCATCCTTCTGTAAAACCACAATTCTGCTGTCTCAAGCCTCTCCTTCATCTTTGATGAGACCGTCCAGCATTCATTTCCGTACAGATATCAAATCACTCAGTCAGTTAAGTGCCATACGTGATACACGCTTGGGCGATCATGTCCCGAAAGAGACATGACTCACTGGGCAGAAGATTATCCCGCATTAGATTGCCATTGCTTTCTGCGGTAGACTGGTTGCCGACCAAGGCTATAGAACCCAATCTGTCCTGTTATTTAACCCATAACTGGAAGGAATAGACGGATTAATACCTTTCCCAAGGGTATTTGCGCGTAAGTGAATGCAATGAATTTAGCTGGAATTCGAACTCGGCTCCCCGATTTCTCGTTCCGAGCCGATATCCAATGCACCACAACGCACATCAAATATCAAATAGCAATCCAATACTCTTTTCTTTTGTTTCTAATGAGATTTTCCTATCTTTCAGTACTCTAGTTAGCTTCTGAAATGCGTCTTTGACCATGGATTTCCATGTCTCACTTTCCATCACCTTAGACAAATGTTAATTCACCTAAATGTTTTCTTGATATATATATATATATATATATATACACTAACGGTCATTATTATTAGGCCACCCCAGTTTTTTTAAAGAAATGATGTATTTCATACTATTTTAGTATTTATTGTCAAGCGAATAATTGTAAATAAAAATAAAATGGTTCTTTTGTTATTATTACTTTGCAAAATTTTACAATAGCAAAGATGAACTCGTCCGAATTACCCTAAATTTTATTCATTCTTTCATTAATGAAACTGCAATATAGGTAATTATTAAATAATTATAAATTCATTTGTTGCACATTTTCTTGTGCAGTATTAACAAAAGAAACATTCTATTTTCATTTACAATTATTTAATTGGCAAAAAATACTATCATTTACTTAAAACACTGGGGTGGCCCAATAATTATGGCCGGTAGTGTAGATAAATAGATAGATAGATAGATAGTATAATATATAGAGCTGTGAATAATATATAATATAATATATAGAGCATTATATATATATATATATATATATATATGTATATATATATATATATATATATATATATAAAGGATGCGATAGGTAAATTGTCGCTATTTGCCTTGTAAAATTTTGCAAAGTAATAATAACAAAAGAAACATTCTATTTTCATTTACAATTATTCACTTGGCAATAAATACTAAAAAATAGCATGAAATACATATTTCTTTTAAAACACTGGGGTGGGCCAATAATTATGGCCGGTAATGTAGATAGATAGATAGATAGATAGATAGATAGATAGATAGATAGATAGATAGATAGATAGATAGATAGATAGATAGATGTAAATGGAATGTGATAGATAGATATATAGATAGATATAATATATAGAGCTGTGAATAATATATAATATAATATATAGAGCTATATATATATATATATATATATATATATATATATATAAATGGTGCGATGGGTAAATTGTCACTATTTGCCTTGTAAAAGTTTGCAAAGTAATAATAACAAAAGAACCATTCTATTTTCATTTACAATTATTCACTTGGCAATAAATACTAAAGAATAGTATGAAATACATCATTTTTTTTTAAACACTGGGGTTGCCTAATAATTATGTCCAGTAGTGTGCATAAATATATTTTATATCGTTATTACATGCAAGTAAAAGTTCGGTATTTGTTGGCATAAATGACCTGCAGTCAAATTATTCGAAATTCCATTTCAGGGGAGGCTATTCAAGGTAAAGCATGTTTCGTGTATCTTTGAATGGCATTGCAAATGTTTTTGTTTTTTTTAAATACTATCAAGTTCTCTACTTGGTTCAATTCAAACTAAGTTCACTTTCTTGCATTTAAATCATATTTAAGAAATTCTTATATTTTTTTTCTTTTCTAAACGGATGGTATTTTCTGTGTAATGGGTGATCTTTTTAACGCATTGGTAAATTCTGTCGTTTCATAAACCAATAACATCAACATTGTGACTTTCGAATGCTTTGAATCTTTCGTACTTCTGCTATTTTCATGGCCTCATTAATTATCATTTTGATAAACGCACTTCTCCATGAATTCCTCTGCTCTATGTTTTTAAAGCATCATCGAATTTAGGCTGGATGTACATTGTGGTGCAGTGGATATCGACTTGGAACGACAAATCGAGAAGCCGAGTTCGAATTCCAGTTAAATCTTTTGCATTCACTTACGCACAAATACCTTTGAAAAAGTATTAATCTGTCTCTTGCCTCCAGTTATGGGTTAAATAATAGGACAGGTTGGGTTCTATAGCCTTAGCTGGCAATCAGTCTACCGCAGAAAGTAATGGCAACCTACTGCGGGATGATCTTCTACCCAGTCACTCATGTCTCTTTCGAGACATGATCACCCAAAGCGTGTATCACGTGTGGCACTGAACTGACTGACTGACTGAATAAAATAGTTGGAATCATGATTAAGGCTTATACTGGTCATAAAATGGGGGATCGGTTTTCTATTGTTATGAAGTGATAAAATGATGCCCCACTAATTACTACGTAATAAAATAATACATCTCTTCTTCCTCTAGCTATGAGTCAAATAACAGGACAGATTGGTTTCTGTAGTCTTGGCTGACAACCAGTCTACCACAGAAAGCAATAGCAACCTACTTTCAGGATAATTTTCTGCCCAATCAGTCATGTCTCTTTCGAGACATGATCTCCCAAAGCGTGTAACTGACTAACTAACTACAAGTTTAGTTTATTGATTTTTCAGCTGTTTTAGTTGATCGGTATTTGATGTGATAATTCCAGTAATAATAATAATGATGACTACAACAACAACAATAATATTAATAAAATAATCTATATAAATAAACTTAAGATGTGTGTCAGTGTGTATGTGCATCCGTCTGTGTATCCTAATTGATTTCTGTTAACCTACACTTCCATAGTTTTCAGCCAATTTGTTTCAAAACTTACACACCCCTTGCAGATTTAATATTCTACACAACAAGGAAAAAGAATTTGCGCCTGGCACTTCAGCTTAATTTTTGTTATAATTTCCTATTTTCAAGTATTTTTGTTGTTGTTGTTAAAGATAAGTTCAACTCAGTACCTTTTACATGGAGAATATCTTTGTCAAAAAATACAGGCGTTGTCTGCCATATTTAATGTCTGCATATGAGGGTCGTATGAAAAAAAATTCCCAATTGAATTATTACTCCTATCATCCCTGGCAATGCCGGGTACTTACTGCGAGTTGTAATAATACTTGTGATTGTCTTTCCTTCGTTCAGTTACTTTGAAAACCGTTACGCTCTAACAACACCTCATAAATAATGGACTATTCTGTATTAATCCCTTGGAAAAAAGCAATAAGACTACTTGGTTTCAGTGAGAAAACGAAAGAAAGAAAGAAAGAAAGAACGAAAGAAAGAAAGAAAGAAGGCTTAACCACATGCATAATGGTCTGTTTCGTTTTGATTACTGAAAAGACACGCTTGGTTTCAGCGTTAAAATGAAAGAAAGAAAGAAAGAAAGAAAGAAAGAAAAAAGAAAGAAATAAAAAGAGAAAGAGAGAAAGAGAAAGAGAAAGAAAGAAAATGAGAAAGAAAGAAAGAAAGAAAGAAGGCTTTACCACATGCATAATGGGCTGTTTCGTTTTGATTACTGAAAAGACATGCTTGGTTTCAGCGTTAAAATGAAAGAAAAAATGAAAGAAAGAAAGAAAAAAAGAAAGAAAGAAAAAGAGAACGAGAGAAAGAAAGAAAGAAAGAAGGCTTAACCACATGCATAATGGGCTGTTTCGTTTTGATTACTGAAAAGACACGCTTGGTTTCAGCGTTAAAATGAAAGAAAGAAAGAAAGAAAGAAAGAAAGAAAGAAAGAAAGAAAAAAAGAAAGAAAGAAAAAGAGAAAGAGAGAAAGAAAAAGAGAAAGAAAGAGAGAGAGAAAGAGAGAGAGAAAGAAAGAAAGACAGAAAGAAAGAAGGCTTAACCACATGCTTAATGGGCTGTTTCGTTTTGATTACTGAAAAGACATGCTTGGTTTCAGCGTTAAAATGAAAGAAAGAAAGGAAAAAAAAGAAAGAAGTAGGAAAGAAAGAAAGAAAGAAAGAAGGCTTAACCACATACATAATGGGCTGTTTCGTTTTGATTACTGAAAAGATACGCTTGGTTTCAGCGTTAAAATGAAAGAAAGAAAGAAAGAAAGAAAGAAAGAAGAAAGAAAGAAAAAGAGAAAGAGAGAAAAAAGAGAAAGAAAGAAAGAAAGAAGGCTTTACCACATGCATAATGGGCTGTTTTGTTTTGATTACTGAAAAGACATGTTTGGTTTCAGCGTTAACATGAAAGAAAGAAAGAAAGAAAGAAAGAAAGAAAAAGAGAACGAGAAAAAGAAAGAAAGAAAGAAGGCTAATAAAATTTACAGAAACTGATGCTTCTGAGACATGTAGCTTAACCTGTTGCATCCTTGCTGTCTTTGGAGCAAAATCTGTAAATGTTACAGTTAAATATCTTTTTAACTGTAAATATTTACAGTTAAACATATTACAGTCGCATCGACTAGAACTGACCGGCTTTACTGATCACAATCCCTGCATGCAAAGACAACCAACACATCATACTTCTAGTACTACGGACATGCCTTAAGGTAGTGTGATATCATTACTCGGTCTTCCTTTCACTTACATCTCTTTCTTCTGTAGTTTCCAGCTTGTTATTTACAACAGACTAATGCCCTCATCATTGTTATTTTTAGTTTTGGCCGTTGTGCGTTCCGACCTTCTTCTGGAAACTATCAATCCAGAAACCATACGAGAATTTCGAACTGGACCTTTATGATGCCACAAGTCTTCACTCAAACTTTGAAGAGATTGTCCAGCATTCACTGCCATATAGTAAGCCCTATATTATATAACAATTCAGTACTCTCTTCTTTGTAAAGATTTTTTTCTGTTTCTTAATAGGTTGCTTAACTTTCAGAAGGCATTTTTCGAAATTGCAATGCTACTTCAGATTTCATTAGCACACTCTGATAAACAGTGAGTACATATCTAAATTTTCGTATATACTTGATGTTGATATTCCCAAAATCGTAATTTTTATTTTGGACTGTTCTTTTGACTGACATGCATGCAGTCTGTCTGCTTACAATGAGTCTTCAGTTTCTTTTACTGCATTAGGAAGGAGTTCTTGTAGATTTCTCTCCGTTTTTTTTTTTTTAATCATTTCGCCCCGAGCAAGGCGGAAACGCCACTGATGTGCAGGGGGTTACATAAATGTAAAAAGATTAATTAGAAAAGAGTGAGGAGTACAAACTAGTTAGAAAGGAACAATAGAAAGCAGGTGCGATGACAGATACATAAGTGGAGAGAAAGGGAAGGTTGAAAGGGTGGGGAGAGTTTCTGCCATCAACAATGTTTTAATTGCATATTTTATGCTGTTAAGATTGTGACCACCAATAATGAATTATCTAATCCTCTTAGTATCGCTTCACTGTTAAATATGAAAAATTGTTAAGGATACATAAACTTATATTATGGCTTTTTCTGATCTTGTGTTGGGTCCGTCCAACGGGCCAGGTTGGTTTTTTTTTTTCGCCTGAATCAATCTTACACATATACAAATCAACCATCCGTCCATGCATTGAATAATGTCATATCTGGTCGGTAGTCCCTGCTATTCATTTCGAAGTTCTCCACAGTATCCAGAGGAAAATCTGCAGTGTGATCGATCTTGACCTAGCAGATCGACTCCAGTCACTTTTTCACCGACGGGTTGTCAGTTCTCTCTGTCACTGATTACGTCTTTGGTGTCCACTTTACATGGATTTACTAGAGCAACCAGACAGGTAACAAGATTCCACCGTTTTACAGTCAAATCAACCAAATGCAGCTGCCAATTCTACTCTATCAGTTTTTTTTTGTCTCGCAATCGCCGCTTGTGAAACTCCCTTCCGTATACTTGATTCTTTGATAAAATAAAAATCAACATCGTCTATCTGGTTGGTTGTTTTGTTTTTATGGCAAATCAACCTCGGCGGGTCATTTATTGCCAACTAAAATTTATTTATTTATTGCTGATAATACTTTTTTCTTTCAACGATTTATTGTTGTTTTTTATATAAGTTTTGTGTCTAGTGATACATTTTTCTTTTTGAGTATCAAGATTCATTCGCATTTGTTTTATAAGAGCAAGGTCCCCAAGTCCTACCCTTGTTATTTAACCCATAACTGGAGGGAAGTGACGGATTAATACCTTTCCCAAGGGTACCAGTGCTTAAGTGAATGCAGGATATTCAACTGGAATTCGAACTCGGCTCACCGAATTCTCTTTCCGAGCCGATATCCACTGCACCACAACGCACATCCGTCATTATACGCTTACAGCACCTACTCTTCCCAAGCGGTCACCCATCTACTGATCAGGTTCAACTTCGGTGATCGAGCGAGAACTGGTGTATTCAACGTGATAGGCCGTAAGCCCAACATCGTCTAACAAGTGTTTCAGGAAATATGACACAATATGAAACTATGCAAAATGTACAGATAAAGACAGTGTCTATGCTGATGGCATTTATATTCAAAGATACGATAATAATTATAATGAAAAAAAAATCAACATTGTCTATCGATTGTTTGAAAAAATTCGACTGAATAGGAATTTTTCAAAAATGTACTAATGATATGTTCGAATTCCAATGTCAATTGCGAATTCCAGTTGAATTTTTTGCATTCACCCACGCACAAATACCCTTTGGAAAGTTATTAATCCGTCTCTTCCCTCCCGTTGTGCGTTAAATAATAGAACAGATTGGGTTCTATAGCCTTGGCTGGCAACCAGTCTAACGCAGAAAGCAGTGGCAACCTATCATGAAGTGATGTCTTCAGGCGATTTGAAATAACGGATTTTACCGTTTACCGTTTTCTTTACGAACGCTCACGTAACGGTGTTTTTTAGCGTCAGACATTGCAAATCGCCTGAAGATAACCACTCAGGGTAGAAATCTAGGTCAAGTAATAACTCATTTACAAATGAAAAATATTCAAAAGTTCTACAATATAATTGTATTGAACACTTTTTAATAAAAATGTGCACTGGTCTAATCTTATTATGAACAGAAACTAAGTAATTAAACAATCAATATATATATTATTATGGATTTGTATAAAGGACATACAGTCAGATAAACAGACACACACACACACACACACACACACACACACACACACACACACACATTTTATTATCGATTTTCTGTACTATTGTAAGAACTGCAACCTTGAAACTTCTTAATATTGTTTCTTATGTCTTTGTCTATGAGTGTATCAAATTTGATTAACATCGGACCACTCCTTCTATAACCCGATTTTTTCAACTATCGATTTTCGATATTTATCGGGGGTACCTCGACACAAAACCTAGCTAAGAACACTCGCAGACGTTTATAGTGCAACTGTGTAAATTTTCAAGAAAATCGGTTCAGCCGTTTCGGAGTCTATAGATAACGGACACAGACACACACACACAGACACACACAGTTCCATTTATAAATAAGTTTATATATATATATATATATACCAATGTCAACACCTACGGTATAAATATATATATATATATACATGTGTGTGTGTGTGTGTGTGTGTGTGTGTGTGTGTGTGTGTGTGTGTGTGTATTTGGGACAAGATTGTTCAAGATAAAAATCAACCTCGTCTATCAATTGTTCTTAAAATATGACTGAAGTTGAACTTTTTCAAAATATACTGAGGATATCAGTGCCTATGTTGATGACATTTATAGGGATAAAAATTACCATGATAAAAAACATCAACTTTGTCTCTCATGTACTCCAATAAATAGGAGTGTTGATAAACAGAAACTCTACAGAAAGAGAAAGGACAGGAGAAGGATGTGAACACAAGACTGGAGACAGTTGCGAAGATAGAGAGACAGGAAAAGAACAAGATATCCGGGGTGATGTAGTAAAGGCTAGAGTTATGTAGAAAAGAGATGGAAATTGATTTTGCATTTAAATTCTTGGCGATTGCAGCCGTCAAAAAAGCAAGTCTATGGAAGGGTGTTCAACAGATGGGAAACGCGAGAAAAGAAGCTGTTAGAGTAGACTTGTCGCCTGAATTTGGTTGATCTTACTGTAAAAGCAATAATGCTGTCAAAAGCAAGCATCGAGTTAAATTTAACTATATTTCATGACCACTTGACCAAATATGACAATAAAGAAATCTTAGAAACAACTTTGTTCATAACAGGCCTTTTTATGGCTAATCATTTCACTCAAAGTACGTTACCTCGACAGCGAGGATATTTTTTATCGAATGAACTTTGTGTACTTGCGCTGCAGAATCCAAAACAAAGAACTGTATAGAAAAGCACATCAGCTGAGGAAAATAGCAACAACTAAAATGGATAGAAAATGTAAATAAAAAAGGGAATAATAACGTAATGAATATGTTGGCGTTAGAAAGACAATATTGCTGACCAATATTATTCTTAGTCCATCCGATATAATGTTTGGTAAGATTAGGATTTTCATTAGTTGAGATAGTAGCTTGGTATACAATTGAATCAGTGAGGCATTTATTTTGCAGGGGAGATATGTTAGGGTTATGCAATAGGTTCAGTTATGTTTGACGCAAGGTCAGTTCAATAAACATGAGCCATCTCCTTACTTCTACAATACATCCATACAAGTTTGATCAAATGACCCGACATATGTATATTTAAATTTGATTGTATTTTTGTTTTTAATTTTCGAGTAAGGTGTTGTGTATTTAGATAACAAAGTTTACATAAACTGGAATATCTCTCTCTATTGTTGTACATCTGTGACGACGAATAACAAAGAGACGTGGATTGTATAACCTGCAAACCATTGTTGATGATCGGCTCGAAATGAAAAATCAAACAACGTGTGTATAAAAATAACTTCACTAATTTGTTCTCAGCAATGTCTGCTTTTGAGTAAAGAAGTCGTCAGTGGGACACACATGTACGAGAGAGTGACGGCTGGAGTTGTCTTTCTTGGATTCTCTTCGCGTCTCTGACTCTGTCTGTCCGGACCTGGGAAAACCCAGTCTTCAGACTCTGTTGAGCTTCACCCAATTACGTCATTCCCGGGCAGCGTAATTCTACAATTGCTCTCTTTGGTCAGTTGCATTTGACATAAATTCGTTATTGTTATTTCATTATTCAATTTTTTTCCAATTTCGACACGCTGGAGCGAATATTATTTCTCGTCGGTTTTAAACTCCAATTCATTGTTTTGTAACCTGAAATAATTTAATGTAAATTATATTCGCTTCAGACTGAATAATTTAATTAAACTATTTCTATTGTTTATAGTAACCTAAACTTTAAAACCGGCGTTGTTTCGCACAAAACTGTTTATTTCAGGTTTTGCATTCCAACTTTGACCGAAATCATCGCGTGTTGTTCTTTTTCGGTTTCGACAGTTCAACTATACTCTGCTGGTCCTCAGAATATATAATACTTTCACCAACGTCCTGAAGAGTCAAGGCACACCAATAAAGACCTAATTCTATTTAATCATTTCACACCAAGCAAGGCGTTAACGCCACTGATGTGCAGGGGTTACATAAGAGAGTTGAAGTATTAGGCAGGAGGAGAGTGAAGACAAAGACGAACCAGCTACAGGGGGTGAAAGAGAAAGGGCAATAGAAGGATATGAACACAGGAGTGAAGACAGTTGCGAAGGTAGAGAGAAAGGAAAAGAACAAGATACACGGGGTGATGTAGAAAGAGTGAAGAGAAAGGTGAACCAGCTACAGGGTGTGAAAGAGAAAGGGCAAGAGAAGGATGTGAACACAGGAGTGAAGACAGTTGCGAAGGTAGAGAGAAAGGAAAAGAACAAGATGCATGGGGTGATTTAGAAGGGGCTGGAGTTAAGTAGATAGATGGGAATTGATTTTGCATTTAAATTCTTGGAGCTTGTAGCCGTCAGGAAAGCAAGTTTATGGAAGGGATTTCCACAGGCGGGAAGCGCGAGAAAAGAAGTTTATGAAGTAGAATTATCGCCTGCATTTGGTTGATCTAACTTTAAAAAGGTGGAACCTTGTTGCCCGTCTGGTTGCCCGAGTAAATTCTTGTGGAGGAGACACTAGTGACCCAAGTTCGTCAGAGCAGAAGCCATGAAAATGTTTATAAAAGAGACTAGAGGGAAGCCAAATTCCGACGATGAGAAAGTGACTGCAGTCGAGCCGCCAGGTCGTGACCAATCACATTACAGATTCTCCTTTGGAGCCTGTCGAAAACACTGAGATGAACAGCAGGAGTGCATGACCAGAGATGATAGCAGTATTCCATGCACGGTTGTATGGCTGATTTGTATATGTGCAAAATGGATTCAGGCGGAAAAAAATTCCTGGCCCGACACAGTGACCCAACCTTCCTAGCAGTGGATTTAGCTATTGATTCAATGTAATTATTCTACTTTAGTTTGGAAGAAAGGCTAAGTCCGAGGTAGCACAATGTATTGCTTTCAAGGAAACTTGCTTGGTCCATGCTTATGTGGGGTAGGAGTGATTGCCTGCTGATGGTAGACTGGTGGCAACTTAATGCTGTGGAACCTAGACTACCCCTCAATTTAAGCTATGGCTACTTTCTTTTATGTTCTCTGTGGCATATTTGTTTAATATCATGACCGGTCAGATTATCACCGACTATTTGTTTTTTATATTTTCTGTGAACTGTCCTGACTTTTGGGGAAAAATAGTAAAGTGGTTTTATCATTTTCTACTTTACGTTTTATTCTCTATTAAGAACAATCTTTCTCCCAGACTGGTTGCCACCCAAGGCTAGACAGATTAGATTAATTTCCTATGTAAGCCTTAATTACGGGTAGAGAAAAGAGATGACTAATGGATGTCTAATGGGATTAGTACGAAAATGAACGAATCCAACTAGGCGCTCAGTGGATCCACTTCCCTCGTGAATAAGCGTTTCGTTTTTGGGGAAAACCGTTTTTTTTATGTCATATTTTTAGCGAAGTCGTGGAGAGCGATAACCGCCGGCGCCCTGAAAGGGCATGACACGTAGTTAGTTAAGTGCCATACGTGATACTCGCTTTGGGCGATCATGTCTCGAAAGCGACAAGACTGACTAGGCAGAAAATTATCCAGCAGTAGTTGCCATTGCTTTCTGCGGTAGACTAGTACCAGACAAGGCTATAGAACCCACTCTGTCCTATTATTTAACCCATAACTGGAGGGAAGAGACGTATTAATACATTTCTCATTTGTGCGTAAGTCAATGCAAGGAATCCAACTGGAATTTGAACTCGGCACCTCGATTTGTCATTTCGAGTCGATATCCACTGCATCACAACGCACACTCTTGACACAAAGGCATGAAACGTAATATAATGTCAGTATTTAGAATGGTAGTTTTGTCTTTAGACAAGTTTTTTCTACTTTGAAAAGGATTTGGCGCAATACACTCTTTCTTTCTATTTTACCGTCTTTCGCATGATATGGACATAAACTAAGCTTAGTAACTAGCAAGATTTAAAGAGAGTGAGAATAAGGAATTCTCACAGGGGAAAATGTTGGGCATCGCAGGTGTCTTTATCGCAAAAAGGTGTGCGTTGTTTGACGCTTGTTGAGCAGCGAACGGTCGAAGAATAATTTAGGCTAATAATCATGACAAACGGGGAAGCAAGCAGGAAAATGTGTCGACTGAATGCAGTTTCAACACAATCAGGAAAAAGGGAAAATTAAGAGAGAATAAAACATTCAAAATTTAACAGGAAATAGCCTAAAACAATGAACAATTATCGGAAATTAACGCAGGTTTTTTACGCATTCATTTTAAAACGACATATATCAGTTCAGAATAAATGTTATTAATGAAGTAGCTTGGTTCAGATGTCGCTCGGGTCACTCTTTTCCCTGATCTATTGAAAACGAGTAGAGGTTTATCGCTTGTTTTTAGGTTTAGGATTGAATATCTGATCTCGTCTACTTCAGTCAGTCAGTTAAGTGACATATACGCTTTGGGCGATCATGTCTCGAAAGAAACATGATTGACTAGACAGAAGATTATCTCGCAGTAAGTTGCCATTGCTTTTTTGCGGGTGACTGGTTGTCAGCCATGGCTATAGAACCCAATCTATCCTGTTATTTGACTCATAGCTAAAGGGAGAAGTGATATATTATATTATTATGTAGTAATTAGTAGGGGATTAGTTTATCACTTCATAACAATAGAAAACCTATCCCCCACTTTATGACCAGTAGAAGCCATAATCATGATTCCAAATATTATATTCAGTCAGTCAGTTAAGTGCCATACGTGATACACGCTTTGGGCGATCATGTCCTGAAAGAGACATGACTGACTGAGCAGAGGAATCCAATCTATCCTGCTATTCAACACATAGATGGGGCGAGAAGAGACAGATTATATCATATTATTATATGAATAAGTATCAATAAGTGGGGGATCAGTTTATTGCTTCATGACAATAGAGAACCGATCCCCCACTTTATGCCACTAGAAGCTTTGTTTCCAACTATTATATTCAGTCAGTCAGTTAATTGCCATACATGATACACGCTTTGGGCAATCATGTCCTGAAAGAGACATGACTGAATGGGCAGAAGAATCCAATCTATCCTGCTATTCAACACATATATGGGGTGAGAAGAGACAGATTATATCATATTATTATATGAATAAGCATTAATAAGTGGGTGATCAGTTTATTATTTCATGACAATAGAGAACCGATCCCCCACTTTATGCCACTAGAAGCTTTGTTTCCAACTATTATATTCAGTCAGTCAGTTAAGTGCCATACGTGATACACGCTTTGGGCTGACTAGACAGAAGACTATCAAGCATTTTTTTTAATCATATCACCCCAAGCAAGGCATTCCACTTCCACTATAGCGCAGGGGGTTATATAGAGCGATTGGATATAGGAAATGTCAGAAGGAGGGTGATAGACGAGTAAGGAGTTAGTGTGTTAGGGGGTGTCTATTGACCTTCCATTTAAACTCCTGGAGGTTGTAGCCGTAGGGGAAGCAAGCATGCGGAAGGTTGCCATTGCTTTCTGCAGTAGACTGATGGCCCACAAAGTCTATAGAACCCAATCTATTCTATTATTTAACCCATAACTGGATGGAAGAGACGGATTAATTGCTTTCCCAAGGGAATTTGTGCGTAAGTGAATGCAAGGAATCCAACTGAAATTTGAACTCGGCACTCCGATTTATTGTTCTGAGTCGATATCCACTGCACCACAACGCATATCTACTTCAGTATTTCTCTTTCAACTCTACTTTATATATATCTACATCTTTATATATATATATATATATATATATAGTCAGCAGCAGACAGATCTGTTTCGCTGTATCACAGCTCATCAGTACGGTTAGACTCCGATTGCTTTTAACCCAGCATTGAAATCCGACCGAAGTGTCGTCAGTCGGCGATTCGACCTCTGGGCTATGGGCGCTCGGTTGAAGAAGGCAGACTTTTTAGCATGTATATTATCATTATACACGCCCAATAGCCAGAGTGATCGAATTCATTAGTTAATAAGCGATGCGTACATACCAGGTTAGCTACTGATTTTCCAAGTTTAACATTCTTCCAGAGTGCTCAATCAGGTTGTGAGAGCGCAAATATTTATATATACTTCTAAAGTTTTAGCCTAAATCTCTGAAATTTTATTTAGTATTCATTTATTTTTTATTCCTTTTTCCTTAACAAAAGTAGAAAACTTTGCCTATCGTCCGGTTCACACTTCTCTTTTGAACAGTAGAGGTTAATCCCTTGTGTATCGTTTCGGATTGTGATTAAAATCTATTTAAACCTTATACTTCTAACATTTCCACCTAAACTCCAAATTTTATTTATTTATTTTCTATTCCATTTTCTTTAATAAAAGTAGATAGTTTCTTCTATCGTCTGGTTCACCTTCATTTTTTTGAACAACAACAGAGGTTTATTCTTTTTTTCCTGCTGAAGTTTGGTTTTCTGGTTCCTGCTAAAGTACACTAAAAATCTATACTTCTCATATCTTCAATTAAACACTGAATTTTTATTAAGTATCTGTTTTCTACTGGCAGTATAGCCCGGCGTTGCTCGGGTGTAATGAAAGCTTTAAAACTAATCCATGGTCCTGGAGCTCAGACTCTTTGGACGTTGGCACGAAAGATTAAAAAGCAATAGTTGTTTCCAGTTAAAGCGAAACCGTAGACTGAAAGAAAAATGAATGGATGTAAGTCAAATTTTGATTTCCTGGTATCGATATCAAATAAGTTTTTTTCGTCGTAAACTAAATTTTGAAGGCTAAATAAGTCCTCTGAGTAAATGGTATCATGGCTGAGATTAAGAACTAAAATTATACTTACTTAGAGGCAAACCAGAAGCAAAAACTAAAATAAAAGGGCTGAAAAAAATACAGACATACAGGCAGATAAACAGACACACACACAAACATCTTGCCTTTTATATATATATATATATATATATATATATATATATATATATATATTATTGATTTTATGCACTATTGTAAGAACTGCAACCTTGAAACTTCTGAATATCGTTTCTTATGTCTTTGTCTATGAGTGTATCTAATTTGATTAACACCGGACCACTCCTTCTATAACCCGATTTTTTCGATAATCGATTTTCGATATTTATCAGAGGTATCTCGACACAAAACCTAGCTAAGAACACTCGCAGAAGCTTATAGAGCAACTGTGTAAATTTTCAAGAAAATCGGTTAAGACGTTTCAGAGTCTATAGGTAACGGATACACACACAGACAAAGTTCTATTTATAAATAAGTTTAAATTAAATATTGGAGCATAAGCTGTCAATGAAACATTGCAAATAATTAAATTTAAAGATTCATTTAAGGGGCTGGAATTTTTTAGGTTGGAATTTGAACTAAATAATTTTTAAACACCAAGGTATATTGTAGTTAAGAAAATCAATTTTTTAACCATTTATTTTAGTAAATTAAATTTAAATTTTTAAGTTATATTAGAGCGAAGCACAAGTTATAACGGACACATTATGATTAATTAAATTTTAGCGAGAAATATTTTCGATGTTTACATATAACAGTTAATTCATCTCTTCGGTTCAATAGTTCACCATTTTTTAGGGAACCTTAAAATCTGCAGCTTTTAATTCAGGCACAAAGGGCAGAGGTCATAGAACGACTTACAGGTTCTTGTTTTTTTACCAGAAGTTTCCATTTTACTTTGGGGGTATCGTTTGTGTCCTTTAACTTCCAAAAATACGTGTGTGTGTGTGTGTGTGGTCACTCAAGTTAATGTCGAGTATCGACTGTCTGTTTCATGCTTAAACGCAATTTTCTGAGTCAAAGAACACATCCAAGAATAAAACAGACTGTCGACACTCTGTGTTAATCTCAGTGCTCACTTTCATATTTACATATGGTCTATCCTTGATAATGAGCACTTTTGCTCATAAATCTAGCATGTCAGAAAGCCATTCTGCTATAATTTTGTACAATAATTTTGTTCGATTCTTTGGCATACGACATTCCCAATATTTTTAACTGAGTTTCATTAGGGTGTCTCGGGCCTTTCAGCTGCATATTTTCATCTCCAAGATGTCCCAGTCGATACTAGTCGGACATCATCTACAGTCCGTCAGCTACAATTTAATCGCGTTATACTTACGATATTGCAACGCTTCTTGGAAATTTACTGTGCAACCATGGAGAAATTCTAGTTCATCAGCAATTTACGCTGTTCCATATAAAAAGAATCAAACGCAGTAACCGTTTTGCTATGTCGGTTGCTAATCGACTTAACGCACCCAAAAGGTTAGGAACTTGGTAATCTTCGACTGAAAGCTGACTCCTTAGTATTCAGATAACTGCCGACTAATATCAACTGCCGAGTAGTTCTACTGAACTCCAATAGGAGTCTAAAGAACTCCTATGAACTTCGCAAGAACTCCTTAGAACTTCTCCCGTTATCTTCCTGTTAACTCTTATTAATATAGGAGGGAGAGTACATTATCTGAGGAATAGGTGTGTCTCCCCATAACACCTATGCAGTAGTCATTCACTTACCACACACACACACACACACACACACACAGATATATATAGTGATTTTCTAAGCGCAGCTTAGATGTCGCATACTGCCGACAGTATGGGCTACCCAGTGATAATCAAACTTTCAACTCAATTGTAATAGGTTCTAGCGATGAAAAAAACTTGTTAACCATTACACGACGCTGAAGTGCCCCCGTCTACCAAGATATATTTATTTTCTAAGCCCTTCTTTGATGTGTTACAAGGCCGAAAGTATGGGTCATCCAGTGAGAATCGAACTCGTTACTCAGTTTTGATAGGTTCCAGTTAACCATTACACCACTCCGAGGTGCCAACAATCCAGAACTATGTAGTCATTTACTAAGCGCAGTGTAGATGTGGCACAAGGCCGAAAGTATGGGGCACCCAATGAGGATTGAACACACTACACAATTGTAAAAAGGTTTTAGCTAGACACGCTTGCTAATCATTACACCAGGTCGAGGTTCAGAACAATATGATATGCAATAAGGAAAAACTTAGCACATCATCAACACCTAAGGCGGTTATAA
Organism: Ascarosepion bandense; assembly: GCA_037127315.1. Lineage (NCBI taxonomy): Eukaryota > Metazoa > Mollusca > Cephalopoda > Sepiida > Sepiidae > Ascarosepion > Ascarosepion bandense. Next base: position 871,326 of record JBBBDQ010002522.1, read on the forward strand.
AATATAATTTATTTCGATCGGTAAGTTTTTGGTATCAATTTCAGAGGTTAATATCTAACGCATATCAAATCTGGATCGGAATTTGGCAAAATGTATAAGATAAAGTCACCTCTACGAAAACACGAGCGATTTGATTTTTGTCAAACTAACTCTTTTGTATTGCATGGAAACGATACTGGGATGTCATTACTGATTAGTGAGGGGCACAATCTAGCGGCTATCTAACCTGTCCATTCTCTGAGACTCACTTCGTCCACCTTATATGCCTTTTTTTGTCTTGTCATCTTTGTTTCAGTCAGTTACGTGCCATACATAATACACGCTTCAAGTCTCGAAAAGGACATAACTGACATATGATTATCCCGCAGTAGGTTGCCATTGCTTTCTGCGGTAGACTGTTTGCCAGCCAAGGCTAAAGAACCCAATCTATCGTGTTATTTAATGCATAACTGGAAGTAAGAGACGGATTAATACCTTTCCTAACGGTATTTGCGCGTAAGTGAATGAATTCAGCTGGAATTCAAACTCGGCTCCCCGATTTCTCGTTCCGAGCCGATATCCACTGCACCACAACGCACATCCTCATGCCTCTTGCTCTTTACTTTGAGGTTGATTTCGCTTTCTGATAACCATCATTCGAAAGTCCATGTTTAATATCCATTTTAGCGACATGTTCCGCTGTTTTTTTTTTAATAACAAAACTTTAGCTGACTCATCTTATCACTGTAAGAATCCATCTATTCTCCTCACAGCTATGGGTTAAATAGTAGGACAGATTATGTTGTGGAGCCTTGGTCGGCAACATGTCTACAGCAGACAGAAATGTCAACGACCTGCGAGAAAGTATCCCACCTAGACAGTCATGAATCAAAAGACACGATCGCTCAATCGTGTATCATTTATGGCAGTTATATCGTAAAACCATTGGGAAAGGTATGAATCCATCTCTTATCCTGCCATCTATGAAGGGCAGACTTGGTTCTATAGCCTTGTTTGGCAAACAGTCTATAGCAGAATAAATCCACAACCTACTGCGAGAAACGGTCCTGCCTAGACAGTCATAAATAAAAAAAGACATGATCACCCAATCGTTTATCATATATGTCACTTGACTGACAGACTGACTATCCAAGAACACACTATCATTTTGTAATCAGGAGGGGTGCTGTCATAGTTTTTGGATCCCCGGTAATAATTTTCCTAGTGATATTCCATTATTACGGATCGGAAACTGAATTTTCGCCTATCACGAGGAGATTCGTTGCCTTGAGCACCTTCTGGAAATTATGCTCAACTTATACTTAAGTAGAACTTGTGCATACGATCTATTGACGAAGATGCTGGTAAAATAATTGGTTCGAGCAGTAGTTCGACTCCTGCCATCTCCTACGTTTACAAGGGCTAGATAAGGCCGGAGTACTACAACCCTATATGGACAGGAGAGCCCAGTAAAGTCCACAGTATCTACTCGGCCTTGTGTGTGCCATTCCTTTCTTACAGAAGAAAACATTGCCAATCTTCCGCTATTCTATTCTTATGGAAAGATTTATAAATCTACCAATCGCCCGTGTATTGAATACTGCTGCCATATCTGGTCGGGTGCCCCTGCTGTTCTCCTCGGGCTTCTCGATAAGGTTCAGAGGAGGGTCTGTAATGTGATAGATACCGACTTGGCAGACCGCCTGCAGTCTCTCTCCCACCGGAGCGACGTGGCTTCCCTGTGTCTCTTCTATAAATACTTTCACGGCTTCTGCTCCGATGAACTTAGCTCACTGGTGCCCCCTAAATACGAATTTGAACGAGATACTAGATTAGCAACTAGATCCCACCCTTTTACAGTGAAACCGATAAAATGCAGCCGTAACTTCTACTCCAACAATTTCTTTCCTCGCACTTCCCGACTGTGGAATTCTCTTCCACACGATTGCTTCCCCGACGGCTACAATCTCCAGGAGTTTAAATGTAAGGTCAATAGACACCTCCTAACACACTAACCTGCTCCCATTCTATCAAACACTCTTCCCATCTGCCCAAACCTCATCCTCGCTATCCTTACTCATCTGTCACCTTCCTCCTGACATTCCCTATGTCTAACCACTCCTTCTCTTTACCTTCCCCTATGTAGCCCCATGCGCAATAGTGGGAGTGGAATGCCTTGCTTTGGGTGAGATGATTAAAAAAAAAAAAAGAAAAAAGAAAAAAAAGTGTTCTTGTGATTCTACATTCCTTAGTTCGACAAGTTCTATCATTCACGGCTAATAAACACCATTCCATGCTCGCGAACAACTTTCATTTTATTCATATTTTCCTTTGTTACACTCGAACAGTTTCTTCCACCAAGCGATACTCTGTAGAACGAAGGATTCTTCTCGATCATTCTTAACCCTGGAACACTAACCATTAATTAAATTACACCACTACTAAATGGCTATATCATACCCGATTTTGCAAATATTAAAAAAATATTAAATTTATTTTTTTTAATAATTTCACCCCAAGCAAGGCAGTTTTACTGCTACTGGTGCACAAGGGGTTACATAGTGATGAGAAAAAGGGGAAGGTTGTAAGGGTGTCAGAAAGAGGGTAATAGAAGGATGAGAATACTGGTGTGATGGGGGTGGAGTGGATTGAGAAAAGAGTCAATGAGATAGGAGATGACCATTGACTTTACATTTAAATTCTTGGAGATTGTAGCTGTCGGGGAAACTATTATACGGAAGCGAATTCCACATATGGGAAGTGCGAGAAAAGAAGCTGCCAGAGTAGAAATTGTGGTTACATTTTATCGGTTTCACAGTAAAAGGGTGGGACCTAGTTGTTAGTCTAGTAGTTCAAGTAGATCCATATATAGGGGGAACCAGTGAGCTAAGTTTATTGGAGTCGAAACTGTGAAAGTATTTGTAGAATAGACACAGAGAAGCCACATCACGCCGGTGAGAGGGCGACTGCAGCCGAGCTGCCAAGTCGGAATCGATCACATTACAGATTCTCTGTTGAGTTTTGTCAAGAACCCCGAGGTGAATAGCAGAGGCACCCGACCAGTCTGCTGTTTGTTGCCAGAATGAATCAGCGCATTGCACCTCGTAATATAAATCTTTATTTAAAATATTTTACATGCAGACACCTCAAAATTTGTACTTTGAGTTAATATTAATAGGAACTGAAAAACATATTTAGGTAAGAAAATTAGGTGCTAAAAATTTAATTGAATGGTAATCAAAATGTCGTCATTTGCGCTGGGTACTATATTCCAGTTGAATTTCTTGGATTCACTTCCGCACAAATACCCTTGGGAAAGGTATTAATCCGTCTCTTCCCTCCAGTTATGGGTTAAATAACAGGGAAGATTTCCTTGGTCGGCAACCAGTCTACCGCAGAAAGTAATGACAACCTACTGCGGGATAATATTCTGCCCAGTCAGTTATGTCTCTTTCGAGACACGATCGCCTAAGCGTGTATCACATATAGCACTTAACTGACTGATTATATACCCATGGTTAGTGTTCTCGGGTTAACCTGTGGAAGTCTAGGGTTAACCGTTATATTCTACATATTCTATATATCCCCATAAACTCTTACTCTGTATCCCCTCTACTTCGAGTGGCTTTTAGCCTTGTACAGTGAATTTTATGTCGAAAAGAAGCATAAAAGAACAGATCCTACATATATTTTCTCTTATCCCCACAGTGAAGCGGTATAAAACAAAAAGTAGGTATAATGTTGCGAGCAAGTTCACCCGTATCTAATCCAAAAATTACCTTGTTCCTGTAACGAATGTTGATATTCTACCTAAAACTTTTCATGTCTAACTGTAGGTTTGATTTTATTTTTAGAAAATTTTTGACTGTAATCTCGTCTTTATTCTATTTTTCCTTAGTATGTTAGTATCTTTCTTTCTTTCTTTCTTTCTTTTCTTTTCTTTTCTTTTCTTTTCTTTTCTTTTCTTTCTGTTACCTTGTGGGATAGGTGACACACTGTCTCTTAGTCCCCCATCTACCCATTTCCCCCATTTCCCCCATTTCTCTGACCAAAAGTTAGAAATATTTTTTTTTATTCAATTTGCCGGCAGTTCGACTTGGAAACACGACTTGAATAAGTATGCCATATTTTTTTTGTTTTGCTTTCTTCTTTGTTTTTGCCCAATATTTTTGCTTAATTTTAAAACTTTTCATGTCTAACTGTAGGTTTGATTTTATTTTTAGAAAATTTTTTGACTAGACTTTAACTAAGTTAAAACTTAATAAGTCAATTTTTGTTTTTTTCCCAAACTTCTTTCACTTTTTTTTCTTTTCTTTTTTTTTGTTCTCAATTGGAGTAGATAGACTTAACTATCGCCCGGTTCACACTCCACCCACGTCTTTTGAACAGGTGAAGAGTCTCATCCCTTGTTTCTTGTTTAGGATGTGGTTCCCGGCTTTCTTTTTTTTGTATTTTTTTTCCCAAACTTCTTTCATTTCTTTTTTTCTCTTTTTTTTTCTCAATTGGAGTAGATAGACTTAACTATCGCCTGGTTCGCACTCCACCCACGTCTTTTGAACAGATGAAGAGGCTCATCCCTTGTTTCCTGTTTAGGATGTTGTTCTCGGCTTTCTTTTTTTTTTGTGTTTTTTTTCCCAATCTTCTTTCACTTCTTTTTTTTTTCTTTTCTCTTTTTTCTTTTCTCAATTGGAGTAGATAGACTTAACTATCGCCCGGTTCACACTCCACCCACGTCTTTTGAACAGGTGAAGAGGCTCATCCCTCGTTTCCTGTTTAGGATGTGGTTCCCGGCTTTCTCTTTTCCAATCATTTTACTCTTAAGTAGCTCTATGCGCATCAGTGGCGTCACCGCCTTGCTTGGGGTGATATGATTAAAAAAAAAACACTCTATCTTTGGTTAAATGAGCGAGGTGCTCAGTGTTGGAATCTTCGGGAGCAAACATTTGTCATTTCTTTGTTTTGTTCTCTCCGAAGGCAAAAACACAACTGAGAGATAAAATGTCATTTTTCTGCTCGAAGAAAGTGGATGCCAGCTCCACGACCGGACCTTGGTATTAACTCGACCCCCTCCCATGGAGACGGGATATGTCACACGGCCGGTTTAAAGTGGTGAGCCCAGGTTAGTAGACATGTGACCAGACCCCACAAGAAACGTCAAACTGCTGTTGATATCCTAGCGACATTCTCTCTCTTTGTTGAAATGAGGAAGGTATTTCCGCACGGTTGGAACCGCCCTGACCAGGCATCCCATATTTGTTGTGTTCTGTTCGAAAGTAAAAAGACAATTGAATGTTGATTTGCGCCCTCCCACCGAAAGCATATTTCTTTTGTATTCCATTGGTGTGATGGATGTTTCACTTGAGCAGCTTCTTTACAAAATGGTGGAATCGACTCCCAAGAGGTTGCTTCCCCGTTCACTACGATCGAGGTAGATAACGGTTAATCCTAAACTTGAACAGATTACCTTATTAGTATTAAGTTGCGAACCGGCGATATTTCCAGTTACGCGATACTAATATAAATAATACGAATATCATACGGCCGTAGCACGTGGAGTAAAAGAAAAAAGAACAAGTTACATGGCAATAACAAACAGGCATTTAATAAAACACAAACAATTAAGAATGTTTAAGTACGTCCCAAAACAAGAAGAATGTTCATGTTGTCTAAATGGACGCGAAAGTTTTTAGCAAGACTAGATAAGAAACGACATACCTTTACGACAGCAATTGATCCTCGTGGCTATTACCACTAAAACCGGGAAGGGAACTGAACCCAGATAAAAAAGAGTTCCTCAAAAGGGAAGACAGCTGTTGTTCCTTTGAAAAATTGACAACTATTGTCTTCCTACAACATGTTCAAGTCAAGGGTTAATCGTTGTCTTCCGCACATATTTCCATAAACAGTGCCTATTACCTTTTACTGTATAACACACGTATGGCTCTTGGGTCTTATACAGAGTGAACATTATTAAAAAGAAATAGGTCACTGCTTTATGTTTTTTTAAAGATAAATTGATTTTTTTCTACGGCTTATTTGCAGGTTATCCAAAACATTTTTAGCTTGCAAGAATATTTAATCTTTTTAAATAATCATAATTTAGCGATACAAGTACTACTAATTAAACTATAACTGGGAAAAGCTGAGATGGATTCATACCTTTGCAAAGGGTATTTACGTGTAAGTAAATATAACTAAACTAGGCGGGAATTGGAACTTGCCTCACTGGTTAGAGATTATCCACTACACTACGTACATCTAAGCTCACAGAATTCCTAAGCGGTCACCCATGCTTGATGGGTCTCAACTTTGGCGATCTAACGGGAAATGGGGTTTCAACGTGATGTGGCCGTAAGCCTTCCAGCCTGAGGAACGTAAGCGGACTCTTTACTTGACTTAGACCCAAAACGAGCATGCAAGTATGGGAAATGCCACAGAGGTAACCATGCACGTATTACCCACAGGGATGCTGTTCGCCTATTGTTGTTCCCAACCGAGAGGGCTCAAGACGTAAGATGTGTAATTTAAACGCAGCTACGCGGAAGTAGCGATATGACACGACATAGGTTTCAATCAAGTCGATAATTTTGGAGGGGATTCGTAAGTTCTTTGCAGCTGACGAGGTGCGGTGCAAATGTTATTATTCTCGGAGGTGTCTTCGCTGATTAGACAAGATGTGAATATTACTGATGAAGATTTTACGCCGAAAGGTTTTCTTGGTGACGAAACAATTCTTGAATGAGATTTTTATCTTTCTTGACACGGATTTTCGTTCCTTCTTTTCTTTACCTTTTTATAATTCACTAACGATTCTTTACTTTTTCTCGAATCCTAATTAAAAAGAGCTCAAAATATAGTGACACCAATAGCATTTCCTTGATAGTTTAAAAGCCTGTATTTTTAGTATCAGCGCATGTTCAAAAGCCACCTAGTTAATGGTAATTTGCATATGAGAAAAGCAATATTATGTTTCCACTCTCTCTTGGTTGTCTTTTCTCTGTCTCTACGTCTGTCTGTCCATCGTTCTCTGTCTGTCTGTGTATCTATCTCTCTTACACACACACACACACACATATATATATATATATTGATGGGGAGTCTTTGTGAATTTTATTTGTGTAAAATCTTCTGTACAAAAAAGACGGAAGCTGATGATGGTCCGCCTGAAATAGGCCCATATTTCCGATTTACCATGAGATAACGTGTCTGCCTAATTTTTTTCATACATATAGATATATTGTCATCTGAAGACAGATCTGTTTCGCAGTATCACAGCTCATCAATACGGTTAGACGCCGATTGCTTTTTTACCCAGGATGGAAACCCGACCGAAATGGCGTCAGTCAGCGAATCTACCACTGGGCTATGGGCGTTCGGTGGAAGTAGGCAGACTTTTTAGCGCATATCATTATACGCGCCCAATAGCTAGTGCGCTCTAATTCATTTCACTGAATGAGCGATGCGTACATGCCAGAGTAGCTACTGTTTATCAAAGTCTACTATTTTTCCAGAGTGCTCAATCAGGGTGTGAGAGCGTAAATATTGTCATCCGCAGACAGATCTGTTTCGCCGTATCACAGCTCATCAGTACAGTTAGACTCCGATTGCTTTTTTTACCCAGGATTGAAACCCGACCGAAATTGCGTCAGTCGGCGGGCCATAATTATTAGGCCACCCCAGTGTTTTAAAAAATGATGTATTTCATACATTTTTTTAGTATTTATTGCCAAGTGAATAACTGTAAATGAAAATAGAATGGTTCTATTGTTAATATCGAAAAATAACGTGCATCAAATGAATTTATAAATATTTAATAATCACTTATATTGCAGTTTCATCAATAAAAGAATGAAGAAAATTTAGGGTGATTTCGACGAGTTCATCTTTGCTTCCTAACCTTGTAAAATTTTACAAATTAATAGTAACAAAAGAACAATTCTATTTTCATTAAAAATAATATGAAATACATAATTTCTATTAAAAACCTGGGGTGTCCTAATAATTATGGCCAGTAGCATATATATATATATATATATATATATATATATATATATATATATATATATATATATGTATGTATGTTCGCCAAAAAGTGTATGCACGCTTCAGGAAAGTAAAATCTTTTCTATTGAAACGTTTAAATTCCTTGCATTCACTTATGCGCAAATACTCTTGGGAAAGGTATTAATCGATCTATTCCCTTTAGCTGTGTGTCAAATAGCATGAGAGATTGGGTTCTCTAGCCTTGGCTGGCAACCAGTCTACCGCAGAAAGCAATGGCGACCTACTGCGGGATAATCTTCTGCCCAGTCAGTTATGTCTCTTTCCAGACATGATCGCCCAAAGCGTGTATCACGTATGGCACTTAACTGACTGACAAAGAGGAGAAAGTGGAAGTCACTGATCACCTACGTCCTGAAGGAACCCAGCACATAAAAATGAAGACGGTTTGGCCTTATGTAGTTTAGGCATATCAGTGTACTGTCGCCAAACTTTATTTGCCAACCAAAGCTAAGTGCTGGGCAACTGGTATCCTACCGTAGACTCTAAAGCATGTTTTGTATAACAGAAAACTGACTATAATGGTGGCCCTTAGACAGAGAAAATTTAATGCAGACGCTGTAATCCTTTGAAATCCTTTTGTTCAGAGTTGCCCAAGCAGTAATTCACCGTAATAATAGATTTCTAAAAGCTAGGGGTCTCAATTTTAAGCATCTCTTGTGACTGAAGAGACTAAAGGTAACTTGCATTGATCTCATGATTATTGAATATATTTAATATTACAATATCTATATATATATAGAAAAGGCAATGTGTGAGTCTGTGTGCGATTGTAAGCTATGCACGCCTATATTTTTTAAGCTTCGCCATCCAAACTTTCTAGGGACACATATCTACAGGTTGACACATACTTTTTGAGTTTAAGTTCAGCAATTTTCCCTTTCGCACTTTTTGGCCAGAGCAACCGATTGTTTACATTTGCTCCGTAAAAACATCTAAGATCTAAGATGGTTGCTAGATTACGTTACATAAATCAAATAACATGTGTCAAAAGTGACGAAAATATGTTTTTATTAAAAAAAAATAATACTTTATATTTAAGTTTTATTCCGACGTTTTAAAAATTCAATTGGTTAACAAACAAATGTGAATATTTTCCTCGTAATTTTAAACAAAAGAAATATTTAAAAAAAGAGTTTTTTCAAACAAAAACAAAAATATGTAAAAAAAAAAATGTACCAATGGTTAATTTAATTATTTAAGTCTATTTTTTTAGATTTAATATTTCATACTTCAGGAAATAAAATTAAAAAAAATAAAGCATTAATGTAACTTTTTCTCTAAAATAAAATAAAATGTTTACATTTTTAAATATAAATTCGAATGTTTACACTTTTAAATATAAATTCGAAAAATTCTGAACTGAGAGCAGAATAGCTTTTATATTTCTACATTTTTAAATATTCTTCGAAAATTTCTGAACTGAGAGCGTAATAGTTTTTATATTTCTAATTTCAGTAAAACAAAAGAAATAATTTTTATTTTTATGTTAAATTCATTTCGTCAACAAAAATGAAAATATTTTCTCCCGTAATTTTGAAACAAAAACAAACGCAATGCTGTTTACAATGTCACCCAAAACATCAAATCACGTTTACGCAAAACAAAGGAAAATAGATTTTTAATGGAATTTTTTAACAATTTTTAAACAGCAATTTTTTATATCATTATTTTTTTATATAACCGAGTCCTACTACTAAAATGTACTGAGTTGGACGGGCAACGCCGGGCTATGATGCTAGTATATACGAGTTTGTTTTTTTAAGTGTGTATTATATATATATATTCTCTGTGACAGGAATCGAACATGCGTCTCCTACATGAAACCATCATTATCTAATTTATTTCTGTGACCTGACAGAAATATGATTGACATCAAAAGCAGGACCGACAGGTCGATGTGGAAGGCAGAAAATATAAACAGAACCGACAGATGTGTGATTTCATCAAGGGCGGCCGACTTCAGAGGCAATAGTCAGTAAAAATGACTGACAGAATTGCCTAACCATAGATTACACAAGTAAGCGAAAACCTGAGAGAGCAAAAACGCGTAGAAGTTTCAGCTTATTTAAGTTCGGGTTTTTCGGGCCGAGATGAGAAATTTACAGTATTTTTTAGCCACACAGATTTGCGGTAATTCTTTGTTACAATAACTCATACCACCGAAGATGATCTCGGAAGGAGACTAAAAGTACTTGGGGACCTTGAGAAATGAATGATAATAGCATCTGTCAACGTTACAACTCATTGCTGACATCTTTTGACTGTAATACTTTTTTTATCTTTTTACATCTTTTGAATGTAATACGCAAAAGATTATCCGTGAGTATGAACGGATTTTATCAAAAATAAGCAAACAATATTTGCAATTTATTTAATCTGACATCTTTAAATATATATATTGAAACGTTGGTTAATACATTTCTGGTTTCCAGGTTGTTCCTGTTCTTAAGTGTGGTATTATAGGAACCTCACTTAACGCCGACCCATGATTCACATGCAAATAACTGATTACAACATTAATTATACATTCAGCTTCCGAAAAGATCCGATATCACATGCAAGGATGGTGTTAACCTGTGGTATGACTGTTGGGCACTTACTAACGGCGACAGAAGCTGGGATCGCTTTCTCTGTTCAATATTATTAAGATGTCGCCATCTTCGGTTATAGTTGATTCGAAGCCGGATATCAGGGTAAGATAGTTAACGATCCAACGGATTTTTAGTAGAATAAATGACTAAGAGATAGTAAAATAAGGCAGCAAACTGCATGCATACTGACTTCAGCAGTCTCACAAAGCTAGAAAGGGGCGTAAGACAAGGATGTGTCTTTTCACCGGACCTCTTCAACTTGTACAGGCATGGCAAAGGACGCGTTCCAAAAGCTGAGTAAAGTACTAAGACACAGGAAAATTTCACTAGAAACAAAGAGGAGAATACTGGATTGCTATGTGATGTCAGTTCTTCAATATGGCAGTGAATGTTGGACCATATCATCAAAGATGAAAGAAAAACTTGAGGGAACTGAAATGTGGTTCTAAAGAAGGAGGCTGGATACAAAGTCGGGGATCAGTTCCATGTTACAATCAATATATAAACTGAACCCTCACTTTGTGGTCACAGCTGTTTCTATACATTTATATTCCTGAGATCCAAAAGCACAAGGATGCATTCCAGAAGTTGAGCAAAGTATTAAGAAACAGGACAATAATCACTAGAAACAAAGAAGAGAGTACTGGAGTGCTATATGATGTCGGTTTTTCAATATGGCAGTAAATGTTGGACAATATCATCAAAGATGAAGGAAAAACTTGAAGCAACTGAAATGTGGTTCTACAGAAGAATGCTGGACATAAAGTGGGATATCAGTTCCATATTACAATCAATACATAAACTGAACCCTCACTTTGTGGTCACAGCAGTTTCTATACATTGATATTCCTGAGATCCAAAAGCTTAAGGATGCATTCCAGAAGTTGAGTAAAGTATTAAGAAACAAAACAATTTCGCTAGAAACAAAGTAGAGAGACCTGGATTTGCTATGTGATGTCAGTTCTTCAGCATGGCAGTGAATGCTGGACAATATCATCGAAGATGAGGAAAAACTTGAAGCAGCAGAAATGTGGTTTTACTGAAGGATGCTGCGGATATCATGGACCGAACATGTGAGCAATGATGAGGTTTTGGAAAGAATGGCATTGAAAAGAAAACTAATAGTGATCATCAGGAAGAGACAACTGAAGTTCCTGGGACATGCAATGAGGAAGGAGGCCTTGGAGAACCTGATACTGACAGGCCAGATAGAAGGAAAAAGAGACAGACGAAGGCAGCGGATAACGTATTTGAAGGGCCTGATCAGGTGGATGACGGAACAGGGGTGGCGTGGAGTAACAGGAGAAAACATATTAAGAGCCAGCAGGGGTAGGAAGGCGTGGAAAGCCATGATCGCCTACGTCCTGAAAGGACAGGGCACATAGAAGAAGATTACATGAACTGACAAGAAATGACTGAATAAAAGCCGCAGTGAATAATGATGTATTTTTTTTTTCGGGTTTTGGAGATTTTTAAAACAGGAAAATATTTTTAGATTTTAATTATTTTTTAGGAATAATAATGATTTACTGATGCAAATCGTACTAATTAACCCATAGCTGAGGGAGAAGAGGCGAATTCATACTTTTACGAAGGGTATTTGCGGGCAAGTGAATATAAGATCACGACTGGAATTGAAACTTTGCTTTCTGTTTTCCTTATCCGAACCGTTATTCCAGCTTTATTGCATCTGATATTCTAAAGCCGTTACCATTCATGGTACTAAGCAGTAAAAGAATTAACTATTCTGGGTGTCAGGAATGTAGTCACTTATTCGAAGTCGCTTTTCACAGTCGACATTCTGCTCAATTTCAACATTGACTGATTGAGTCGCTTAGCTTCGGTAAATATACGTGAACCGGCGTTTCAACATAATCTGGGACACGTAATGAGGAGGGAGGGCTTGGAGAATCTGATGCTCACAGAGAAGATAGAAGGAAAGAGTGACATAGGAAAACAGTGCGTGACATAATTGATGGGCTTAAAAAATAAATGCAGAGCTAGTTTTGGTAGAAATAGCAGAACAAAATATATTAAGAGCAACAAGAAACAGGAAGATGCGGAGAGCTATGACTGTCCACGTTCGGAATGGAAATCGCACAAAAAAGAAGATAGTTTTAAGTAGGAGATTGTTATGGTTCCCTCCTACGAGGAATGAACTCTTCTTCGTGTTATATATAAATTACCTGCGTGACTTCTAGAGGATAGTAACAGAACCTCAACTAGAGTTAGTTACGAGCATCAAGTAGAGCAGCTAACGAAGACAGTTAACGGCAGTTGACGACAGCTGCTAGTCAGCCAATAAGCAGCGTAATAATATCTTCGGACTTACTTATTTCTATATTACTTATTATTAACACTTCCTTTGAATATCTTGTTTATTGTTATACTATTCATTGATTATTCATTGATTACGCGAAAGCATTCGACAAAATACGACACAAAGAATTGATGGAAATGCTAGGCAACCTCGACATTTTCGGCAAAGACAAGAATAATCAAGAATCTCTACTGGCAGCAAACGGCCTGCATACGGACAGGTAACGACCTCAGTAGATACACAAAGATAGAAAAAGGCGTAAGACAAGGATGTGTCTTTTCACCGGATTTGTTCAACCTATACAGCGAGAATATTTTGAGGACCCTAGATGACACACCAGGATTTGTTATTGGAGGCCACAACCTGAACAACATAAGATACGCGGACGATACAGTACTGATTGCGGACACGGAAAGGAAACTGCAAGATCTCATACAGAAAGTAGCAGTGGAGAGTGACAAGAAGGGACTACAAATAAACTTTAAGAAAACTGAGTGCATGGTCATCAGCAAAAGATACAACCCAAAATGCCAAATAAAGGTGGGGGATAACAGAATCAAACAAGTCCAAGAATTTAAGTACCTAGGAAGTGTTCTAACAGGGGTTGGAAAGTGCGACACGGAGATCCGAAGGCGAATTGGCATGGCAAAGGACGCGTTCCAGAAGATGAGCAAAATACTAACACAGGAAAATCTCAATAGAAACGAAGAAAAGAGTGCTA
>JBBBDQ010002522.1:890000-958098 GCA_037127315.1 Ascarosepion bandense
TGCAAGTATTCTTGAATCTGATTGATTTTTGTTTAAATGATTATCTTAATCGTTTTACTTTTTCAATCATTTTCTATCTATCTATCTATCTATCTATCTATCTATCTATCTATCTATCTATCTATCTATCTACACTACCGGCCATAATTATTGGCCCACCCCAGTGTTTTAAAAAATGATGTATTTCATGCTATTTTTTTAGTATATATTGCCAAGTGAATAATTGTAAATGAAAATAGAATGGTTCTTTTGTTATTATTACTTTGCAAACTTTTACAAGGCAAATAGCGACAATTTACCTATCGCATCCTTTATATATATATATATATATATATATATATATACATATATATATATATATATATATATATATTATATATTATTCACAGCTCTACATATTATACTATCTATCTATCTATCTATCTATCTATCTATCTATCTCAGTTTGTTTAAATCTATCTGTTTCTTCATATATATCTATTTCAATGTGTGTCTATATATATATATATATATATATATATATATATATAGTTGTTAGTCCGTAAACTGTGAGGATAATCCAACAAGATTTCCTTAATATAAAATATTAATAGGTAAATCCATATAGAGAGCAAAGTAGATGTTAACCAGAGCGATATGAAGTTTATAAAGGAAAACTCAACACGTCATATTAGTTATAAACTATAGTACATTTCAATGAGCTTACACAGTTCATATCATAAGACCCTTTTACAATAAAAAAACGTTCATTCCGGCAGAAATTTTATGCCAGATGTAGGAAATATTGTAAAAGGATCTGATGATATGAGCTAATTAAGCTCATTGAAATGAACTATAGTTTATAATTAATATGACGTGTTGAGTTTTCCTTTATAAACTATATATATATATATATATATATATATATATATATATATATATATATATATATATATTAATGCAGGTTTCAGTGAATAATGAATAATATAGACAAGTTCTGTCTATTAATTTTGTGTAGGATCCGTTCATACCGTCTGATATGCTTGATGGTGATATCGTTGAAAGACAACAAAAAAATCACAGTAATTGTTGATTTTTTATCGGCTCACATAAGCCATTATCAAAGAGTAAATATTAACACACAATAAACATAGAACATCTAAGCTATTAACAATAAAGAGAATTAAATTGAAAATATAAGTCCATCTCTACCGTGGCGGATGGCCAAAGACAGTGACAAAATAGTGGCGTTGTGGTGCCTGATCTGATTACAGGCATTTGAGTACGTTATTGGAAATATCAAAATTGATTGTATTCAAACCAGGTTTAAATTGTTTAATGTAGATTGCTTCGAGGATTTTTAGTTTCTGTTTATTATTTTCTTGTTTAAGTATGTACGTGTTATCAACGAGCGTTTTTCTCAGAAGTGATGACGGAATATATTTGAATTTTCACTTAAGTGCAACGTCAGACGCCGTGAGAGCGAATTTGTAGTGTGGCTAACCTCAATAATATCTACATTGGCTATTAAATTGCACTTAAATGAAAATTCAAATATATTCCGTCATTTAAAACAACACGGTTATCAACGCACACTTCTGAGAAAAACGCTCGTTGATAACACGTACATACTCAAACAAGAAAATAATAAACAGAAACTAAAAATCCTCGAAGCAATCTACATTAAACAATTTAAACCTGGTTTTAATACAATCAATTTTGATATTTCCAATAACGTACTCAAATGTCTGTAATCAGACCAGAGACCACAACACCACTATTTTGTCACTGTCTTCGGCCATCCGCCACGGTAGCGATGGACTTATATTTTCAATTTAATTCTCTTTATTGTTAATAGGTTAAATGTTCTATGTTTATTGTGTGTTAATATTTACTCTTTGATAATGGCTTATGTGAGCCGAAAGCTTAGACCCGATAAAAAAATCAACAATTACTGTGAGTTTTTGTTGTCTTTCAACGATATCACCATCAAGTATATCAGACGGTATGAACGGATCCTACACAAAATTAATAGACAGAACTTGTCTATATTATTCAATGTAACCTGCATTAATTAAAAAATGCTGCCAAAATACACACAATTTAAATATATATATATATATATATATATATATATATATATAAATTTTTTGAGTTCTCTGGCATTTACTTTTTTATAAAAAGTGCTCGGTACAATAAATATTGTAGAGTATAATGTAATCATTAGTAACTCATTTCCAATTAAAAATAATCAAAATTCTACAATATAAATGTATTGAACACTTTTAACACATCTGTCTTCTGGTCTACGTATTAATTATAAGACCCCAAATGAAATTAAAATGGTTCTTTTGTTATTATTATTTTGCAAAATTTTACAAGGCAGCCAGGAAGTTTTTGCTTCGGCCAGCCAATAAGAAGAAGAGACTAGCATGGGGAAGAGAGCACAAAAACTGGACACCAGAAGAGTTCATTTCATGCACATGTTATTGTGCAAGTATTAACAAAGCGAATTTTCTAAAGAAAATATTGGTTTTTTGTTCATCCGACATAACTTTATAAATTTAAACGTGCAGTTATGAAAGATTTCGACAGCACAATCATGATAGAAATTTCGCTTAAAGGTAGAATTTCGAACTTGTCAGACTGGCTGGTTCTTTCTCGAGAATATGAGCCCGTATTGGATAAGTAAGCCGTACGTCTACTTAAATATGAGTTTCAACTAAAAATAAGTATAAACTTATAACATCAATCTATCTAATTCTGTCCATATCTATCTATCTGATTTTCTTCATATCTATCTATCTCAGTCTGTTCACATCTATCTATCTATCTATCTATCTATCTATCTATCTATCTATCTATCTATCTATCTATCTATCTATCTATCTATCTCAGTCTGTTCACATGTATCTATCTATCTATCTATCTATCTATCTATCTCAGTCTGTTCACATCTATCTATCTATCTATCTATCTATCTATCTATCTATCTCAGTCTGTTCACATGTATCTATCTATCTATCTATCTATCTATCTATCTATCTATCTATCTATCTCAGTCTGTTCACATGTATCTATCTATCTATCTATCTATCTATCTATCTATCTATTTCAGTTTCTGTTCACGTGTATCTATCTATCTATCTATTTCAGTCTGTTCACATGTATCTATCTATCTATCTATCTATCTATCTATCTATCTATTTCAGTCTGTTCACATCTATCTATCTATCTATCTACCTATCTATCTATCTATCTATTTCAGTCTGTTCACATGTATCTATCTATCTATCTATCTATCTATCTATCTATCTAGCTATCTATCTATCTGTCTATCTATCTATCTATCTGATTTTCTTCATGTCTATTATGCACAGGCTAATGGTGAAAGGCTTTTTTATTTATAAATATCTGGATTTGGTTGCCTTATAACGAAAGATTGGATGTGCGTTGTGGCGCAGTGGATATCGGCTCGGAACGAGAAATCGGGTTGCCGAGTTCGAATTCCGGCTGAATTCATTGCTTTCACTTACGCGCAAATACCCTATGGGTTAAATAACAGGACAGATTGGGTTCTATAGCCTTGGCCGGCAACCAGTCTACCGCAGAAAGCAAAGGCAACCTACTGCGGGATAATCTTCTTCCCAGTTAGTCATGTCTCTTTCGAGACATGATCACCCAAGCGTATGTCACTTAAATGACTGACTGAATATAATCGTTGGATTCATTATTAATGCTTCTACTGGTCATAAACTGGGGAATTGATTTACAATTGTTATGAAGTATTAAACTTATCCCCCACTAATTACTACGTAATGATTTAATACATCTCTTCTACCTCTGACTATGAGTCAAATAACAGGATATGTTGGGTTCTATAGCCTTGGCTGGCAACCCGTCTACCGCAGAAAGCAATGGCAACATACTGCGGGATAATCTTCTGCCCAGTCAGTCATGTCTCTTTCGAGACATGATCGCCCAAGCGTGTATCACTATGACACTTAACTGACTGATACCGAAAAATTAACCTTATTTATTGAATGACCCTTGTAGTTACTTATTGTACGTATTTTTTCGTTCATTTTTAAGCATATCAATTATTTTATAACATATCACTGTCCTAATTCTTTCTTTCTTTATTCATATTTTCTTTCACAGATATTTTCGAGCTGAAGGTGTTGCACAGACAAACAGGCACACACACACACACACACACACACACACACACACACACACACATATATATATATATATATATATATATATATATATCACGGTGGTCATATCGATCTCGAAAATATCTTAACCGGTTCTTTCTACTGCCACATCAAGACAAAATTGATTTAAGTATAAGGATCATATTTCCCTTTATTATTAAAATAAATACAAAAGTATTTTGTTTAAAAAAGGGAGGGAGGAGATTTAAGCACCTTTTGGCCGACACTTCGTGAGAAAATTAATTGTTGGCAGTATAAAACAAAGAAGTTGATAGGAAGAATTATTATCAGCGACCGAGGTTAAAAAAAAACTATAAAATATTTTTTCCTATCAACTTCTTTTTTTTATACTGGCGACGATTAAATTTCTGACGAAGTGTCGGCCGAAAGGCGCCACTTTTTTTTAACGAGATACGTCTGCATTTATTTTAATAATAAAGGGAAATATGATCCTTATAGTTAAATCATTTTTGTCTTGGCGTGAGAGTAAAAAGAACCTGTTTATATATATATAGTAACTAACCTAAAGAGCCAACAAACCTACCAAGGTTTCGCCTAACTTCAGTGAAGGTTGGCCAAAAAGGATACTGATAACAACAAGAACTCAAAAACCCACGTGACCAAAACAAAAAAGACACCAAACACAAAGGAGGGTGAAATTTTTTCTTAGGAAACAAAAAAAAAAAAAAAAAAAAAAATCGCCAGTTTTGTTATAGATTACTCGTCTTGGGTTTTTCTTTGTGCTACGTACTTTGACTGATGTTCACGTGCTTAGCTCTTTCTTTTTTTACATTCATTTTTTCCTTCCGCTTATATACGCGGAGGGTTTTTCGAAACGAGTATTGTGATAAGTTTCCATTTATATATATATATATATATATATATATATATATATTAGTCAGATTAATGTCAGATTAAACAAATTGCAAAACATTGCATCTGTTTATTTTAATAAAATCCGTTCATACTCACGGATAATCTTTCGTGTATTCTAACTGAAAGATGTCAGAAATGAGCTATAACACTGACAGATGTTATTATCATTCATTTCTGAATGTACCCCAGTACTTTCAATCTCTTTCCGAGATCATCTTCAGGGGTGTGAGTTATGGTAACAAAAAATAACCGCAAAAACTCAGTTGCTAAAAATTTGAAGAAGAAAAAAAATTACAGAAATACAGATACATTTTTTTTTATTTCTGCAATTTTCCCATATATATTGTGAGGAAAACCACATCACCTACTGACTTTCTTTTATTACTAGATTAAATTACATTTGCTCTTCAGTCAAACTCATGAATATGCATGAACACAGCTATAGCTAAATTTAAAAAAAATAAAAACATTTGCATTGATAAATCTCTCAAAGAAACGCGTCGGTTAAGATAAGTTTTCCTTTGTCTTTATATATATATATAAAGTATGTCAAAAATTTTCGAAATTTCCATTGGATGGCCATTTCAGCGAGAAAACTCTCGATTCATTAACAATTTATAAATTTTTGCCTTCGATCGTTGCTGATGAAGTGAGAATTTTCTCACTGAAAAGGCCATTCAACGAATGAAATTTTGCGAATTTTTTTACATACTATATATTTATTGTTCCTTAAATACATAATTCTATTTACATGGAGCCTTTCTGATTCAATTTTGATATTAATAAAATGAATATTGGTTTTTGTGATTTTACCTTATGCTCATCCGTTTTGGATTTCAAATATATATATATATATATATATATATATATAATTTTATTAAATTACGATATAAAAATCAAAAGTTTTAAAGTTTGGGCATCTGATGAAGCCTTGAATGAATAATGGAATCTATTTTCAATTAAATCCCTTTCATGAAACGTTTCTAATTGTCAAACATATATATATATATATATAATCACTGTCGATTCGTCAAAGAAGCATTTCCATCTGTGAAAATTATCTTCAAAATATTTAGTTCAGTTGAAAGCGTCAATGGTTCTTGATAGAATCAAGTCACATACAGATCTTATTGAGGCAATTTACTTTATTCACTACAGGGCCTGGCCTGTATTCTAACACTTTAGCTTGCTCGTGACTTTTCATGCGAGGGTTGAGACTAGAGCGGTTTCAGCAGTTTTACTAGTGGTAATTGTGAAAGATCTACTTATATCTTCAGTGTTGTGGTTAATGAATTCACATGTAAATGGATTAATGATTTATATAAATATAATATATGAGAAAGTCGTCTGAAAATATTTATAAGTGAGCAAAGATGCTTATCAAGTTTAAAAATAAAAGTAGAGACAGGGTAGTCATACAAGTCAAAACTGAGTGTTGAATGTCAGACGATTATAGCAATATGCAGACCATCGCTAGAATATCACTATAGGCTTGAAAAAGTTAATCACGATACAGTGTTGAATTCTATGTCCGCATTGTTTATAACTTCCAAGATTCTATCTATCTATCTATCTATCTATCTATCTATCTATCTATCTATCTATCTATCTCAGCCTTTCACAATCTATCCATCCATCTCTCTATCTATCTCAGCCTTTCAAGATCTATCTATCTATCTATCTATCTATCTATCTATCTATCTATCTATCTATCTATCTATCTATCTATCTCAGCCTTTTACTATCTATCTATCTATCTATCTATCTATCTATCTATCTATCTATCTATCTATCTATCTATCTAACTAGCTAGCTAGCTATCTCAACTTTTCACTATCTATCTATCTATCTATCTATCTATCTATCTATCTATCTATCTATCTATCTATCTATCTCAGCCTTTCACTATCTATCTATCTATCTATCTATCTATCTATCTCAGTCTGTTCATCTATCTATCTATCTATCTATCTATCTATCTATCTATCTATCTATCTATCTATCCCAGTCTGTTCACATCTATCTATCTATCTATCTATCTATCTATCTATCTATCTATCTCAGCCTTTCACTATCTATCTATCTATCTATCTATCTATCTATCTATCTATCTATCTATCCCAGTCTGTTCATCTATCTATCTATCTATCTATCTATCTATCTATCTATCTATCTAATAGTATTTACATTACCCCATTCTTTTCACCTCCCACGATATTTGCCAACTGAGCAATCACCTACTGCAAAATTAAAGTAACATGACATGAAATCAAATAAGATTACGGAAAAATTAAATCAAACAAAATTAGGAATTAAATCAAATTAAACAAGTCTTCATCATCGTATACTCACCCACAAAAAAATTGATAAATGAAAATCAAAGAAAAAAACACTTCCTATCCCCATTAATCTGACCCCGTGATTTGCTGGATGTCGAAAGAAAGCTGTTCTAACCAATCACTTTTAACTTGATAAAACGAAACAATTTTATTTCTCGCTTTAAATTTGATGAGAAAAAAGTCCAATGAGTGGTGTATATGTTCTTGAGAAAAAAGTCTCTTTAAGAGAAGTTTGTAATCATCGGTGATAGAGAAAAATAAACATCGAGTTAAAAAAATAAAGATTAAATTACACAAAGACTTCAATTTATATCGAGAAAATTGTCTTTTCTTAATGGCAACTGTCTTCTTTCCTTTCTTTTTAGTTCTTTTTCTACTCTTCAGCTTTCTCGATTTTTCTTCTTCTTCTTCTTCTTCTTCTTCTTCTTCTTCTTCTTATTATTATTATTATTATTATTATTATTATTATTATTCTTTTTAATCTTACTTTTTCCCCTTTCCAAAGCTTTTTTATTCCATCATCTTCTTCTTCCTCTACTCTTAAATTTTCTTTGCTTTCTTTCTTTTTCAGCTTTCTTTATTTCTTTTTTTCTTTTTTCTCTAAAATATTCACTGCTTTCTTTCTTTTCTTCAGACTTCTTTATTTTTTTCTTCTTCCATTTTTTTTCTTTAATCTTCGTTGCTTTTTTTTCTGTTCTTCTTCTTTTTCTCTCTAATCTTTCATTTTTCTTTCGCTTCTATTTGTCTTTTTCATATTATTTATCTTTGTAATTTCTCTTGTTTTCGATATCTTTTTCACCTTTCTTTATTTTTCTTCTTCTAAACTTTTCTTTTTTCCTTTTTTCTTCAGCTTTCACCATTTCTTCTCCTTCTTCTGTTTAATCTTTATTTCTTTTTCTTTCTTTCTTTCTTTCTTTCTTTTCTCTAATTAAACTTTCTTTATTTCTTCTAGTAAACTTACTCATTTTCTTTCTCTTCTCCATATCCTTCTTCTTTTTCTTCTTCTTTTTCAATGTAATATTCTTTTTTTCTTCACTTTCTCTATTTCTTTTTCTTCAGCTTTCTTTATTTCTTCTTTTTCTTCTAGTAAACTTACTCATTTTCTTTCTCTTCTCCATATTTTTCTTCTTTTTCTTCTTCTTTTTCAATATTATGTTCTTTTTTTTCTTTCACTTTCTCTGTTTTTCTTTAGCTTTCTTTATTTCTTCTTTTTCTTCTTTTTTAAGATAGATCAGGGGTTCCCAATTTTTTGGTCATTGCATAAATCATCCGTCGCTCACCTGAATAGTAAATATTCAAATTACAATAATTATGTCTAAGATGAGGTTTTTGTAACTATTTACACTACAGTGTTCGGAGAGTTGCCTTCATTTTATGGCCATATTCACGACGTTTCAGCCGTTGTAAGATCCAGTCTTCTTCAGAATCTGTCTACATTTCTGAGATGAGGTATTGTAACTATTTACATTATTTACATTGTTCGTACAGTCGTTCTCATCTCTCTTACCTTATTCACGACGTTTCGGCCGATGTAAGCTCCAGTCTTCTTCAGAATCTGTCTACATTTCTGAGATGAGGTATTGTAACTATTTACATTATTTACATTGTTCGTACAGTCGTCCTCATCTCTCTTACCTTGTTCACGACGTTTCGGCCGATGTAAGCTCCAGTCTTCTTCAGAATCTGTCTACATTTCTGAGATGAGGTATTGTAACTATTTACATTATTTACATTGTTCGTACAGTCGTCCTCATCTCTCTTACCTTGTTCACGACGTTTCGGCCGATGTAAGCTCCAGTCTTCTTCAGAATCTGTCTACATTTCTGAGATGAGGTATTGTAACTATTTACATTCACGACGTTTCGGCCGATGTACGCTTCAGATTTCTCCCAGGTGATATTATTTGGAATTTATTTACTCCAAGAGGGTAGTTTGTTCTCGTTTCACGTTCCACGCCTTTTTGGATATCGCAGTTTCATCTAATTCTACTGGATAATTGAACACTCCAAGTTTTTTGTTCCCTCGCTGTATTCAAGTATTGAACTCACTTTCGGATCACTCAACCAACGTTTCTTTTTATCTATTTTCCGCAGTAGGTTGCCATTACTTTCTGCGGTAGACTTGTTGTCAGCCATGGCTATAGAACCCAATCTGTCCTATTATTTAATCCATAGAAGAAGGGAAGAGACGGATTAATACCTTTCCCAAGGGTTGACGAAACTTTCTGATCGGTATGAAGGTAGCAATGTCAGCTTTCACCACGGAAGAGATCTCTGAGGCGCAGTCATAAACTGGGAGACTGAACATTTTTTCACAAAGTACGTCGCATAGGAAATCGCGAAATGCGTCCAAGTTAGCTCTTTGGTAGCAGTAGGAGATAGCCGAAAGTTCAAAGTAATCTATCTATCTATCTATCTATCTATCTATCTATCTATCTATCTATCTATCTATCTATCTATCTATCTAGTCTATTCATATCTATCTATCTATCTATCTATCTATCTATCTATCTATCTATCTATCTATCTCAGTCTATTCATATCTATCTATCTCAGTCTATTCATATCTATCTATCTATCTATCTATCTATCTATCTATCTATCTATCTCAGTCTATTCATATCTATCTATCTATCTATCTATCTATCTATCTATCTATCTATCTATCTATCTATCTATCTCAGTCTATTCATATCTATCTATCTATCTATCTATCTATCTATCTATCTATCTATCTCAGTCTATTCATATCTATCTATCTATCTATCTCAGTCTATTCATATCTATCTATCTATCTATCTATCTATCTATCTATCTATCTATCTATCTATCTCAGTCTATTCTATCTATCTATCTATCTATCTATCTATCTATCTATCTGTCTATCTCAGTCTATTCATATCTATCTATCTATCTATCTATCTATCTATCTATCCATCTATCTATCTATCTATCTATCTATCTATCTATCTATCTCAGTCTATTCATATCTATCTATATATCTATCTATCTATCTATCTATCTATCTCAGTCTATTCATATCTATCTATCTATCTATCTATCTATCTATCTATCTATCTATCTATCTATCTATCTATCTATCTATCTATCTACCTATCTATCTCAGTCTATTCATATCTATCTATCTATCTATCTATCTATCTATCTGATTCAGTTTTAATTTAATGAGGATTAAAATTTTATTTAAAATACTTAAAATAATGGTCGATTCTATCTATCTATCTATCTATCTATCTATCTATCTATCTATCTATCTATCTATCTATGTCAGTTTGCCTCGACATATTTGGATAAGACATTAGAGTTTTCAAGAATCTCTACAGGCAGTAAACGAATTCAGCAGATATACAAAGATAGAAAGGGGCGTAAGACAAGGATGTGTATTTTCATCGGATGTATTTGTTATCGATAAGATGTTAGATCCAATAAATACACAACTTAGATACGGTAAAAAACGTAATATATTGAAGAGAAATATGTACAAAGAAGTTAGTCGAATGTTGTACAATACGGTTAGTCGAATACGAGAGAATACTAGATAATACGAGACGTGAGACTTTGCAATCTTACCCTCAGGACTAGTTAGCTTGGATACACTAAAACTGTTATTGCTCTGTAGTCCACTAATGACTACTACTATATATAGTCTTAAGAAGAGTCCATATTAGTGTAAACAGGGAAGGTGCCCAATATCCACTTCCCAAATTTTTTTTTTTACTTGGAATATTCTTTTATTTCTTCATTTTTTGCATCAATAGTTAATTGCTCCATTGTTGTACTTTTTCTTTTAGACATCCTCTGTTGAGGTTCGACCTGGGGCATTTGCATATCAAATGTGTCATAGATGATGTCTAATGCCTCTTCCTTCTGAGGTGTGTCTTCCGTTAGCCTTTTTCTTATTTGATTTATATGCCACTTGTGGGCGAACCTAGGTCCGTTGATCATATAGATCATGTTTCCAATACGTCTTTTGATGACGCCTGGTTCCCAGAATGACATGTTATTTTGTAATTTTTGAAATAAACTTTTGTTTTGGCTAAAAGTTCGTTTTCGTCTGATGATTGCAGGTCCGTGTTCTTTTTTATTTGGAATTAATTTGTCGAACACCGACCTCACCTTTCGTGGAAACATCAATTCGGCAGGTGACAGTGTCGATGGTGCTGATTTATTTGGTGTTATTCTGTACACATGTAAAAACTTTTGAAGTAGCTTTTCTCGTTGGCGTACCCGACGCGTTTTTAGAGCCCTTTTTAGGGTGTCTACAAAGCACTCTGCCAGGCCATTTGACCTTGGATGATATTGGGGGGTTTAATATGTTCTACCTGAAATGACAGGCAGAATTCTTTAAATTTTTCCGAAGTGAATTGAGGTCCGTTGTCATTCACT
The DNA here is from genome assembly GCA_037127315.1 of Ascarosepion bandense. Taxonomy (NCBI): domain Eukaryota; kingdom Metazoa; phylum Mollusca; class Cephalopoda; order Sepiida; family Sepiidae; genus Ascarosepion; species Ascarosepion bandense. The sequence goes on from JBBBDQ010002522.1 coordinate 901,821, forward strand.
AGACAGTCGACAACGCCGGGGCGTAAGACAAGGATGTATTTGTTGTGGATCTGGGGTTAGATCGCATAGTAAAACGGTAGAAAACGCAATATATGGAAGAGAAATATGTACAGAGAAGTTAGTAGAACGTCGTATAATACGGTTAGTCGAATACGAGAGAATACTAGATAATACGAGACGTGAGACTTGGCAATTTTACCCTCAGGACTAGTTAGCTGGGATACACTAAAACTGTTAATGCTCTGTAGTCCACTAATGATTACTACTATATATAGTCTTAGGAAGAGTCCATATTAGTGTAAACAGGGAAGGTGCCCCAACAATATTTACCTTGTAGAGCGAGAATATTTTGAGGACCTTAGATGATTTTCCAGGATTCTTCATCGGAGGCCACAGTTTAAACAACATAGACGATACAGATCATACAGTGCTGGTAGCAGACACGGAAAGGAAACTACAAAACTTCCTACAGAAGGTAGCTGAAGAGAGTGACAAAAAAGGACTACAAATAAACTGCAAGAAAACCGAATGCATGGTCATCAGCAAAAAGAGCAACCCAAAATGCCAAATACAGGTGGGGAATACTAAAATCAAGCAGGTGCAAAAATTTAAATACCTGTGAAGTGTTTCAACAGAAGACGGAAAGTGCGACACAGAGATCCGAAGGCTAATTGGCATTGCGATGGACGCGTTCCAGAAGCTGAGTAAAGTATAAAGAGACAGAAAAATTTCACTAGAAACAAAGAAGAGAGTACTAGATTGATATGAGATGTCATTTCTCCCATATGGCAGTGAATGTTGGACAATATCAACAAAGATGAAGGAAAAACTTTGAAGCAGCTGAAGTGTGGTTCTACAGAAGGATGCTTTGGATATCATGGACGGAGCATGTGAGCAATGATGAGGTGTTGGAAAGAATTGAAACGAAAAGGAAATTAATACTGAGCATCAGGAAGAGATAACTGAAGTTCCCGGGACATGCATTGAGAAAGGTGGGCTTGGAGAACCTGATATTAACAGGCCAGATTGATGGAAAAAGAGACAGAGGAAAGCAGCGGATAACATATTTGAAAGGCCTGGGTAGGTGGATCACAAACCAGAAGTTGCGTAGTGTAACAGAAAGCGTGCCAAGAGCCACCAGGAATAGGGGGACATGGAAGGCAATGATCGCCTACGTTCTGAAAGAACAAGGCACATAGAAGAAGAAGAATATCAGTTTGTTGATATCCATCTCCGTTATGTCATTAACTACTATTTTTGATTGATAGATAGATGTGAATCCGTCAAACACCTAATCTATCTATCTATCTATCTATCTATCTATCTATCTATCGCAGTCTGTTCATATCTATCTCAGTCTGTTCATATCTATCTATCTATCTATCTATCTATCTATCTATCTATCTATCTATCTATCTATCTATTAAGTAATGAGTGAAATTTTTGTTGTTATGAAAATTCTAAGCATAGCTTATGCTTGCTTGGATGGAAACGGCTAATAAAACCATTACGATTTAAAACAATGAACATTACCGAAGGAGTCATGACAAGGGAAACATTATTCTTTTGGCAAATCGTTTTACGCACCATGTAATTTCATAACATGAAAGATACAACGGCAAATAGGTGCGATTATATACCAAACACTCGATGACCAGAGATTCGCAGTTGGTATTTCCTCTTAATCAGTTCTAACAGCTCAGTCTGTGTGTCTATCTATATGTGTGGGGTATGGCTTTTTACATTCTTTGAAAACCAAACTAATGACATTCCATCATCGCGATCAGACCCCGATCCATCAGCAACCATCATAAACGGGTGTTCTCTCAGGATGGCCCCGTAACTTGAGTGCTTATTACAGTGGTTTTTTCCCGTTCCCTCTTTTCCAGTCATTTATTTACTTGTGGGCCCCTAAAACAGAATAAATTAAACCAGCAAAAATAAAAGATATTTCTGTAAAAAAATATATTCACGTAAAATGTCCTGCGTTATTATGCTGATTAAGCTTTAAACTTACACATATAAAATTAAAAAAAACATTTCATTCAACCCTCCTTTATTTCAGTAAATCACTGAGTAAAAATGTTACGTTAACGTTTTAATAGTTGTAGGTATTGCACACAAAAACTACCCTTTATTATTACTGGCTTTATTTTTGAGCTTACGAGTGAATGTATGAATAAAAAATAGTTCGAAACTATGGATAAAATTATAGGGTGTGTGCCGCACATCTAGCATATTATGAGTATACGCCGATACGAATTAGAATCTTTTGGACCTCTTGAAATACTTTCATTGACCCCCTAGGGGTCCATGGGCCCCTGGTTGGGGAACTAGGGCTGATTAAGTCTTGAACTCAACTCAGACCTCAAGTGGGACTCGTACACATGATCCATCGCTAAAGATGCTGCAAAGAAAAATGGTCGGTTCCCAATATCGTTCTAGTCAGTATCTGACATCTCGATCTCCTATCTACCTTTCAGAGAGTCAGTTTGAGTTTGAGTTTGAATTTAATCAAATGGCATATCACCTTCAATGCAGAAAAGGTGGGGTTTTAAGGTATTTTTTAAATGTTCGGTTATAGTGAGAAGCTTGATTTAGTCAGATTTTAATGAATGTTTTTGTTTTTATTATTTTTTTTATCTTAGAAAACCTGAAAATGTCTTCTAATTTTGCATTCAAAAATGTTTTGTTGAGAATAATTTTTTTTCTTCCAAAATATTTATTTTTCTATAAAAGTTTATTTTTATGTCTATATTTCTATAAAAGTGTGTTTTTATGCTTTCATAGTGTTTTGACCACAGTTTGGGGATTAACTATTTGCCCATAGCTGGGGCCCTAACAGGTGCTACCACTCCGGGTCAGGGAGAACTTGAGAACAACAGCAATAAAGAGGTGGTTCCATGCTCCTCACAACCTCCCAATCAGAAGCCTTGCTGCCGGATGCAGTTTACCGTCATGCCCAGGACCTTCAGAGAGTCAGATCTGGCCGAAAACGCAGTGTTGCTGACATATATGGGCAGGAGCTGTACAGGCATCACTTTCCATTCTTGATAATGTCCAAAAGCGTCTCCGTGTCTAATCATATAATTACATATGTTTTTTAATTAACATATGTTGCGACACGGAAATTTCTGTTTTTCGACATTTCTATCTCGTCATCAGGCCACGTTAGTTGTGAAAATGATTTTCATTTGAATATAAGATTTAAATATAAGATATAAATGTATTGTTTCTTATATTTAAATGAGAATCATTTTCGCAACTATGATCTAACATTGCACGATTACGAGATAGAAATCTCGAAATAAAAATTTCCGAGTCGCGCTGTCTTTTTAATTAAAAAAACAAATTCAATTATATGATTATATTGTACTCTACAATATTTATTTTCCACTATACAACCACTTGCCCACAGACGAATTGTCGCAAACCTTTTACGGCTCTGTCTTTATTTTCAATCTAACAATTAAGTAGTGAATGAAATTTTGTTTGTTATTAAAATTCTAAACACAGATTATGCTTGTTAGAAGTGAAACGGCTACTATTACCATTACAATTTGAAACAATAAACAATGTCGAAAAAGTCTACAGTAATAGCGGTGACAAGAGAAACACGTTTTACGCGACATGGAAATTTTGACTTGGACCATACAAATGTCTTGAATTCACTTACGCGCAAATACCATTAAGAAAGGTTTTAATGTCTCTTCTCCCTCTAGCTATGAGTCAAATAACAGGACAGATTGGGTTCTATAGCCTTGGCTGACAACCAGTCTACCGCAAAAACAATGTCAAAGAGTCACTGAATGCTAAAGATTCAATCAATGATAAAGGCTTCTATTGGTCATAAAGTGAGGTATCGGTTTTCTATTGTTATGAAGTAATAAACTGATCGCCCACTAATTAATACTTAATAATATAATACATCTCTTCTCTTTCCAGCTATGAGTCAAATAACAAGACAGATTGGGTTCTATAACTTGTCTGGCAACCAGTCTACCGCAAAAACAATGTCAAAGAGTCACTGAATGCTAAACATTCAATTAATGATTAAGGTTTCTATTGGTCATAAAGTGGGGTATCGGTTTTCTATTGTTATGACGTAATAAACTGATCCTCCACTAATTACTACTTAATAATATAATACATCTCTTCTCGCTCTAGCTATGAGTCAAATAACAGGACAGATGGGGTTCTATAGACTTGGCTGGCAACCAGTCTACCGCAGAAAGCAATGGCAACCTACTGCGGGATAATCTTCTGAACAGTCAGTCAAGTCTCTTTCGAGATATGATCGCCCAAAGCATGTATCACGTATGGAACTTAACTGACTGAAATATACCGAAACACTCGATGAACAGAGGTTGTCAGCTGATATCTCCCCTTAACTAGTTCTAACAACTCAGCGCGTGTGTTTGGGGACTGGCTTTTCATATACAATGCTTCAAAATCCTTAAGAGACATGACTGACTGAGCAGAAGATTATCTCGTAGACGGGTTGCCAGCCAAGGCTATAGAACCTAATCAGTCATATTATTTAACCCATAATTAGAGGGACAAGACGAATTAATACATTTTTCAAGGGTATTTGTGCGTAAGTGAATGTAAGGAATTCAACTGAAGTTCGAACTCGGCGCCCCGATTTGTCGTTCCGACTCGATATTCACTGCACCCCAACGCACATCCTGTACAATTATTTGTACAACTCCAGAAATTGATTAATTTGTTTTCTAGAGTTTTTTAACATTTTTCTCGTTATTTAATGCCATGAAATATTTTTATCTTATATGAAATTCTTTTTTAGACAGCAATAATTCTCACACGGGTAATATTAGTGTTATGGATTAGCATAACAGAACATATATACAAATACGTGTATTAGAAGTCAGCAGATAGCAGTGTACACCCGAACTGTCCAAGTTACAATGCGTCTCGACTGCCTTACGACTGCCTCACGACTACCTCTGAACTGCCTCATGACTGCCTCCCTGGAAGTCACCCAGGTTGGTATTATATTGACGGAGGAAGAGTCCATTCCTATAGATAGGGCACCATAAGAACACACTGAAATCATCATAGTATTTAGTATTTTAAAGTTATCGCTAATGTTTCTTATCGAGATTTACAAACTCTGTGTTTCATTCACGGTAGCAAACCAATCGAGGAAGTAACAAAAATGTGGAAACTTAAAACTACAATTATCCATGCTGTGATCGGGACATTGGGTAGGATAAAAAAGGGTACCGGAAACGATGTGAGTACAATGTCGCGACGCATCATACATGTCTTACCAATTAACCCACCACGACAATCTTGACTTGTTCAAGTCTAGGGTTAACCATAGTCTTACCCAAATATTCTAATAGTGCTTTTCTTACTCTGTAACCATCTATCTAGTATAGCTCTTACGCCTTTAATAGACTAAACTTCATTATACCATCTTGCACATATACAAATCAACCGACCGTGAATAGAATGTTATTGTCGTATCTGGTCAGGTGCACCTGCTGTTCATCTCTTACGCCTTTAATAGACTAAACTTCATTATACCATCTTGCACATATACAAATCAACCGACCGTGAATAGAATGTTATTGTCGTATCTGGTCAGGTGCACCTGCTGTTCATCTCTTACGCCTTTAATAGACTAAACTTCATTATACCATCTTGCACATATACAAATCAACCGACCGTGAATAGAATGTTATTGTCGTATCTGGTCAGGTGCACCTGCTGTTCATCTCTTACGCCTTTAATAGACTAAACTTCATTATACCATCTTGCACATATACAAATCAACCGACCGTGAATAGAATGTTTTTGTCGTATCTGGTCAGGTGCACCTGCTGTTCATCTCTTACGCCTTTAATAGACTAAACTTCATTATACCATCTTGCACATATACAAATCAACCGACCGTGAATAGAATGTTATTGTCGTATCTGGTCAGGTGCACCTGCTGTTCCTCTCTTACGCCTTTAATAGACTAAACTTCATTATACCATCTTGCACATATACAAATCAACCGACCGTGAATAGAATGTTTTTGTCGTATCTGGTCAGGTGCACCTGCTGTTCATCTCTTACGCCTTTAATAGACTAAACTTCATTATACCATCTTGCACATATACAAATCAACCAACCGTGAAAAGAATGTTATTGTCGTATCTGGTCAGGTGCACCTGCTGTTCATCTCTTACGCCTTTAATAGACTAAACTTCATTATACCATCTTGCACATATACAAATCAACCGACCGTGAATAGAATGTTATTGTCGTATCTGGTCAGGTGCACCTGCTGTTCATCTCTTACGCCTTTAATAGACTAAACTTCATTATACCATCTTGCACATATACAAATCAACCGACCGTGAATAGAATGTTATTGTCGTATCTGGTCAGGTGCACCTGCTGTTCGTTTCTAACGCCTTTAATAGACTAAACTTCATTATACCATCTTGCACATATACAAATCAACCGACCGTGAATAGAATGTTATTGTCGTATATGGTCAGGTGCACCTGCTGTTCCTCTCTAACGCCTTTAATAGACTAAACTTCATTATACCATCTTGCACATATACAAATCAACCGACCGTGAATAGAATGTTATTGTCGTATCTGGTCAAGTGCACCTGCTGTTCATCTCTTACGCCTTTAATAGACTAAACTTCATTATACCATCTTGCACATATACAAATCAACCGACCGTGAATAGAATGTTATTGTCGTATCTGGTCAGGTGCACCTGCTGTTCATCTCTAACGCCTTTAATAGACTAAACTTCATTCTACCATCTTGCACATATACAAATCAACCGACCGTGAATAGAATGTTATTGTCGTATCTGGTCAGGTGCACCTGCTGTTCATCTCTTACGCCTTTAATAGACTAAACTTCATTATACCATCTTGCACATATACAAATCAACCGACCGTGAATAGAATGTTATTGTCGTATCTGGTCAGGTGCACCTGCTGTTCATCTCTAACGCCTTTAATAGACTAAACTTCATTATACAAATCTTGCACATATACAAATCAACCGACCGTGAATAGAATGTTATTGTCGTATCTGGTCAGGTGCACCTGCTGTTCGTTTCTAACGCCTTTAATAGACTAAACTTCATTATACAAATCTTGCACATATACAAATCAACCGACCGTGAATAGAATGTTATTGTCGTATCTGGTCAGGTGCACATGCTGTTCGTTTCTAACGCCTTTAATAGACTAAACTTCATTATACCATCTTGCACATATACAAATCAACCAACCGTGAATAGAATGTTATTGTCGTATCTGGTCAGGTGCACCTGCTGTTCATCTCTTACGCCTTTAATAGACTAAACTTCATTATACCATCTTACATATACAAATCAACCGACCGTGAATAGAATGTTATTGTCGTATCTGGTCAGGTGCACCTGCTGTTTGCATCTCTAACGCCTTTAATAGACTAAACTTCATTTGCTACCATCTTGCACATATACAAATCAACCGACCGTGAATAGAATGTTATTGTCGTATCTGGTCAGGTGCACCTGCTGTTCATCTCTTACGCCTTTAATAGACTAAACTTCATTATACCATCTTGCACATATACAAATCAACCGACCGTGAATAGAATGGTATTGTCGTATCTGGTCAGGTGCACCTGCTGTTCATCTCTTACGCCTTTAATAGACTAAACTTCATTATACCATCTTGCACATATACAAATCAACCGACCGTGAATAGAATGTTATTGTCGTATCTGGCCAGGTGCACCTGCTGTTCATCTCTTGCGCCTTTAATAGACTAAACTTCATTATACCATCTTGCACATATACAAATCAACCGACCGTGAATAGAATGTTATTGTCGTATCTGGTCAGGTGCACCTGCTGTTCATCTCCTAACGCCTTTAATAGACTAAACTTCATTATACCATCTTGCACATATACAAATCAACCGACCGTGGATAGAATGTTATTGTCGTATCTGGTCAGGTGCACCTGCCTGTTCGTTTCCTAACGCCTTTATGGAGCTAAACTTCATTATACCATCTTGCACATATACAAATCAACCGACCGTGAATAGAATGTTATTGTCGTATCTGGTCGGGTGCACCTGCTGTTCGTTTCTAACGCCTTTAATAGACTAAACTTCATTACCATCTTGCGCACATATACAAATCAACCGACCGTGAATAAATGTTATTGTCGTATCTGGTCGGAATTACCTGCTGTTCGTTTCTAACGCCTTTAATAGACTAAACTTCATTATACCATCTTGCACATATACAAATCAACCGACCGTGAATAGAATGTTATTGTCGTATCTGGTCAGGTGCACCTGCTGTTCGTTTCTAACGTCTTTAATAGACTAAACTTCATTATACCATCTTGCACATATACCAAATCAACCGACCGTGAATAGAATGTTATTGTCGTATCTGGTCAATTACACCTGCTGTTCATCTCTAACGCCTTTAATAGACTAAACTTCATTGTATATACTTGCACATATACAAATCAACCGACCGTGTATTCACCGACCGATGCTACAAATGTTATTGTCGTATCTGGTCAGGTGCACCTGCTGTTCATCTCAGCGTTCTCGACAGGCTTCAATGGAGAATATGTAATGTGATAGGTCCCGACGTGGCAGCTCGACTCCATCCACTTTCTCCTCGGCAGGATGTGGCTTCCATCTGTCTCTTCTACAAATATTTTCATGACTTCTGCTCCGACGAACTTAGGTTACTGATGCCCTCTTCTCAAGAATTTACTCGGGCAACTAGACTAGCAACAGGGTCTCACCCATTCACAGTTAGATCAACCAAATGCAGTCGACAATTCTACTCCCTCAGCTTTTTTCCTCGCACTTCCCGCCTGTGGAACTCCCTTCTGTATACTTACTTTCCTGACGGCTACAACCTCCATGAAGTTAAATGCTATGTTAATTCCCATCTCTTATCCACTTGAATCCAGTTCTTTCTACATCATCCCCTATATCCTGTTCTTTTCCGTTCTCTCTACCTTTGCAACTGTCTTCACACCTGTGTTCTTATTGTTCTCTTGCCCTTTCTCTGAAACCCCCTGTAACTGGTTCGTCTTTCTCTTCGTTCTCCTCCTGCCTAAACTTTTACTCTCTTATGAAGCCCCTTGCGCATCAGTGGCGTTACCGCCTTACTTGGGGTGAAAAAATTACAAATCAAAGAATACTGGAAATGTTAAATAAAAATGAAAATCTTCCTGTTCGGTCGTTTTTACCAAAACATGTTTAAAAGAAAAATTGCTTGTCCAATATATATATATATATATATATATATATATATATTTATATATATATATATATATTGGACAAGCAATTTTTCTTTTAAACATGTTTATATATATATATATATATATATATATATATATATATATATATATTGTAACTAAGTTGTTGAACTCGTAGGTTTATTTACCTTTTTGCTCATGCATTTACTTTTATAAAGAATGCTCGATACAAATGTAGAGCGTGACAGTATATATGTATATGTATATATATATATATATATGTGTGTGTGTGTGTGTGTGTGTGTGTGTGTGTGAACATCTAGATATCAAATATATATGTAAAAACACAATATGACTAAAGACAAAATGGAATACTTTCTTTGTCAATGCCTTTCGTTCTTTGGGGATATTTACCATAAAGAAACCCATCAAGGGATTTGAAATTTAAAGCACAGACTATTATCAACTAGACTGGAATAGGTTTTTTTTAATCATCTCACCCCAAGCAAGGCATTCCACTGCCACTATTGCGCATGGGGCTACATAGGGGAAGGTAAAGAGAAGGAGTGGTTAGACATAGGGAATGTCAGGAGGAAGGTGACAGATGATTAAGGATACCGAGGATTAGGGTTGGGCAGAGGGCAAGAGTGCTTGATAGAATGGGAGCAGGTTAGTGTGGTAGGAGGTGTATATTGACCTTACATTTAAACTCCTGGAGATTGTAGCCGTCAGGGAAGCAATCGATTGGAAGAGAATTCCACAGTCGGGAGGTGCGAGGAAAGAAACTGGTGAGTAGAAGTTACGGCTGCATTTTATCGGTTTTACTGTAAAAGGGTGGGATCTAGTTGCTAATCTAGTATCTCGTTCAAATTCGTATTTAGGGGGCACCAGTGATCTAAGTTCATCGGAGCAGAAGCCGTGAAAGTATTTATAGAAGAGACACAGGGAAGCCACGTCGCGCCGGTGGGAGAGAGACTGCAGGCGGTCTGCCAAGTCGGTATCTATCATATTACAGACCCTCCTCTGAACCTTATCGAGAAGCCCGAGGAGAACAGCAGGGGCACCCGACCAGATATGGCAGCAGTATTCAATGCACGGGCGGATGGTAGATTTATAAATGTGCAGGATAGATTTAGACGGAAAAAACTTCCGGGCCCTACACAGAGAACCGACTTTCATAGCAGCGTATTTAGCAATGGATTCGATATAGTCATTCCATTTGAGGTCCACTGAAAGTGTGAGACCAAGGAGGCGTAGTGTTTTACTCTCTGGGAGGCAAGCCTAGTCCATGCTAATGAGAGGTAGGTGAGATTGTCGATGATGGTTAATTGAGAGTAGCTTCGTTTAAGAAGCATTAAAATTTACTAGCCATTTCTTACCCCAGTCCAATATGGATTGGAGGTTTTTTTCTATCTCGGCTGCGAGGTTAGCTTTGACGCCTACACCAGATTTTTGTAGGAGGCGAGAGTAAACTGTGGTGTCATCGGCGTACAAACCTATTTGGGCTCTTATGGAATCAGGGAGGTAATGTAAAACAGGTTGACATATATTATTATTGAAATTAATTATACTGTAAATAAGAAGAAAGAAAAGAAAACAACTATTTAACGGAGATTTAAATTTGGATTATATTTAGGGGGATATCTAAATGTAAAATTTAAAAATTTATGACGACATTTGTTTATGAATTCTTTTCTTAAGTTTAAAAGCAAATTTTGCTTAGGATATTTTATTATTTAAATTTTTTCCAACTAAATACAGATTGCATCTATCGTAAAATGTATTTGGGATGCGAGCCGAACATGTTAGTCTCCAACTCATTGTTGGTTCGAGTGCCCTCTCTTTCATTTCTTCTGGAAAGAGAAGTTTGGAATGTTTGATTATGGTTGGAGACCATATAAGAGAATAGTAACGTTGTTTAAATTCTCCAGCCGAAATTCCAATGTAAACTTTTTTTTAATCGTATCACCCCGAGCAAGGTGGTAACGCCACTGATGTGCAGGGGGCTACGTAATAGTGAAAAGATTGGAAAAGAGAAAGCCGAAACCACATCCTAAACAGGGAACAAGGGATGAGCCTCTTAACCTGTTCAATAGACGTGGGTGGAGTGTGAACCGGGCGATAGATAGATCTAACTACTCCAATTGAAAAAGAAAAGAAACCAAAGTGAGAAGATTGGAAAAAAGAAAGCCGGAAACCACATCCTAAACAGGGAACAAGCTTCTTAACCTCCTTAGCATCCTTCTGTAGAACCACACTTCTGATGCCCCAAGCCTCTCCATCATCTCTGATAAGATCATCCAACATTCACTTTCATACAAAAGGAAAAATGGAATTGTTTTTGTTATTTATGGGGGAGATATTGGTTTGGTAGTTGATTTCGTAAGATTTACATTTGCCTTCCACCGGGTAGGTTTTGGTAGCCCTACAATTGCAAGATTTTAAAATAACAGTTTTAGCATTAGCTCTATCGAAATCTTTTAAGATCTTTCTGTTGTAGAAATTAATAATATTGTCCATATTGCATGTGCAGGAAAAAAACTTATTTTAATAGTATTTCTTGTTTTTTTTTTTTAATCATTTCACCCTGAGCAAGGCGGAAACGCCACTGATGTGCAGGGGGCTACATAACTGTAAAAAGATTAATTAGAAAAGAGTGAGGAGTACAAACTAGTTAGAAACGAGCAATAGAAAGCTGAGAATGCAGGTGCGATGACAGATACATAGGTGGAGAGAAAGGGAAGGATATACGGGGGTGGGGAGAGAGCTAGACTCCAGTGGTTAGTAGATGAGTATTGACATTGCATTTAAATTTCTGGAGCTTGTAGCCGTCAGGAAAGCAAGAATACGGGAGCGAGTTACACAGGCGGGAAGTGCGAGAGAAGAAGCTGCAGGAGTAGAATTGTCGTCTGCATTTGGCTAACCTGACTGTGAATGGGTGGGACCCAGTTGCCAGTCTGGTTGCACGAGTAAACACCTGTTGAGGAGGCACCAGTGACTTAAGTTCGTCCGAGCAGAAGCCATGAAAGTATTTATAGAACAGACAAAGGGAGGCCACATTTCGACGGTGGGGAAGTGGCTGCAGTCGAGCCGCCAGATCAGTACCTATCACATTACAGACTCTCCTGTCAAGAACACTGAGGAGAACGGCAGGGGCGCCTGACCATAAATAGAAGCAGTACTCCATGCACGGACGGATGGTTGAGTTGTATATATGCAGGATGTATTCAGGCGGAAAATACATCCTGGATCGACATGGTGACCCAACCATGTCGATCCAGGATCTTAGCAGTATATTTTGCTATGGATTCAATACAATGAAAGATTTTGTGTAGAGGGTTATTGGTATGAAAATACATGCTTACCAATTTCAGAAAATATTTCCCTATATTGATGTTAGTATTTTTCTGAAAGCCAATGCGTTTTCCCTAATCTTGAAGATTCATGTACACATAACAACATTCAAAATGGAAATGCCCACACTCAGCCCTACAGGATCTATCCTGTGGCGCAAGTGATACTTGGCTCTTCTCCTGCCTTAATTGCTTCCGAACAGGTGTTATTCGATATGTCACTCATTTTCCCAACTGCTAATGCAAGGAATTACAAAATATGGAATATCTTCTAGTTTACTCTAATATTAAAGATTCATACACAATTAATGACTTTGAAACCATAACACCCAAGATAAGGTTTTGTGTGCAACACTGGATAGATGTTGTGTAGCAACTAGATAATAATAATAATAATAATAATAATAATAATAATAATAATAATAATAGTATTGTGTTGATGTTTCGTACCAGATTGTTATTTCTTCAGTGTTTTACTGATAAATACGTATTTTGGCAATCAGTTTGTCGTAAAGTGCTCGATAACGATATCGTGAAAGAGCGTTAATAGAATTAATGTTGAGAAATTTTTCACTTGACCGAGCAGTGTCATACTGACTATGAAGCTTCCTGATGGATGAAATATTACCAAAAACGAATTTTTAATAAAAAAAGAATATATGTTTTGATTAAAGTAAAATATTACAAACAACATATTTTTGATAAAAAAAGAATATATGTTTTGATAAAAAAGTAATATATTAACAACAACATATTTTAATGAAAAAAGAATATATCTTTTGATAAAAGTAAAATATTACCAACAACATATTTTCATAAAAAAGAATATATCTTTTGATAAAAGTAAAATATTACCAACAACATATTTTAATAAAAAAAGAATATATCTTTTGATAAAAGTAAAATATTACCAACAACATATTTTAATAAAAAAAAGAATATATGTTTTGATAAAAAAGTAAAATATTACCAACAACATATTTTTGATAAAAAAAGAAATATGTTTTGATAAAAAGTAAAATATTAAGAAGAACATATTTTAATAAAAAAAAGAATATATGTTTTGATAAAAAAGTAAAATATTAACAAGAACATATTTTTGATAAAAAAGAATATATATTTGATAAAAAGTAAAATATTAACAACAACATATTTAATAATAAAAAGAATATATGTTTTGATAAAAAATTAAAATATTAACAAGAATATATTTTAATAAAAAAAAGAATATATGATTTGAAAAAAAAGTAAAATATTACCAACAACATATTTTTGATAAAAAAAGAATATGTTTTGATAAAAAGTAAAATATTACCAACAACATATTTAATAAAAAGAAATATATGTTTTGATTAAAAGTAAAATATTACCAACAACATATTTTGATAAAAAAAGAATATATGTTTTGATAAAAAGTAACATATTACCAACAACATATTTTTGATGAAAAAAGAATATATGTTTTGATTAAAGTAAAATATTACAAACAACATATTTTAATAAAAAAAGAATATATCTTTTGTTAAAAGTAAAATATTACAAACAACATATTTTAATAAAAAAAGAATATATGTTTTGATAAAAGTAAAATTTTACCAACAACGTATTTTAATAAATAAAAGAATATATGTGTTGATAAAAAAGTAAAATATTACGAACAACATATTTTTGATAAAAAAAAATGAATATATGTTTTGATAAGAAGTAAAATATTACCAACAACATATTTTTGATAAAAAAAGAATATATGTTTTGATAAAAAGGTAAAATATTGCCAACAGCGTATTTTTGATAAAAAAAAGAATATATGTTTTGATAAAAAAGTAAAATATTACCAACAACATATTTTTGATGAAAAAAAGAATATATGTTTTGATTAAAAGTAAAATATTACCAACAACATATTTTTGACAAAAAAAGAATATATGTTTCGATAAAAAAGTAAAATATTAACAACAACATATTTTTGATAAAAAAAGAATATATATGTTGATAAAAAAGTAAAATATTACTAACAACATATCTTTGATAAAAAAATGAATATATGTTTTGATAAAAAAGTAAAATATTTACAACACGTTTTTGGAAAAAAAATTATATATATATGTTTTGATGAAAAGTAAAATATTCACAACAACACATTCTTGATACAAAAAGAGAATATATTTTGATAAAAAGTAAAATATTACCAACAATACATTTTTTGATAAAAAAATCATTACCAACAACACATTTTTGTTTAAAAAAAAGAATATATGTTCTGATAAAAAAGTAAAATATTACCAACAATATATTTTTCGATAAAAAAAAACATTACCAACAACGCGTTTTTTATAAAAAAAAGAATATATGTTTTGAAAAAAAAGTAAAATATTACAAACAATATATTTTTGCTAAATAAAATTTTACCATCATCACATTTTTTGATTAAAAAAAAAAAAGTATTGCCAACAATACTATTTTAGATAAAAAGATACATTCCAGCCTACATATTTTTTCCATTTAACTCCATTCCATAAATTTTTGTTCGCCACTACTGCTGCTAGTTATTGAACTCACAACTTTTTGGAGATAACTAAGACACTAGTAGTAGGATGAGGATGACTCGTGTAACGAGAGCGATCTACTCCAGACATCGATATTAAGGGTTCGGATCAAAGTGTCAGTCACCTGAAGAATGTCGGAGCGTACAACGGTCGAAACGCCGTGAATATGACAATAAAGTTTAGGACAATTGTCTGACTAACATAAATAACATAAACTCAATAATATAGATAGATAATGCAGTGGATATCGGCTCGGAACGAAAAATCGGGGAGCCGAGTTCGAATTCCAGTTGAATTCGTTGCATTCACTTGAGCGCAAATAAGGTATTAATCCATTTCTTCCCTCCTGTTATGGGTTAAATAACAGGACAATTTGGGTTCTTTAGCCCTGGCCTACCATAGAATGTAATGGCAACCTACTGCGGGAAAATCTTTTGCCCAGTGAATCATGTCTTAAAAGGGACATGATTGCCCAAACGTGTATCACTTATGGAACTTAACTGACTGAGTGAATGCATTTTATAATTTATAATCAACTGTTTATTTTCATTCTTTCTTAGAACGGCGGCTTAGCAGTTATTTTTTATGAAATTCTTCTGCAGCATCTTTTTTTCTCGCACTTCCCGCCTGTGGAACTCTCTTCCATATTTTTGCTGTCCTGACGGCTAAAACCTCCAGAAATTTAAATGCAATGTCAATACCCATCTCTTAACCACTTGACTCCAGTTCTTTCCACATCACCCTGTATATCTTTTCTTTTCACTCCACCTTTGCAACTGTCCTCACACCTGCATTCCCATCCTTCTCTTGCTCCTTTCTCTGTAACTGGTTCATCTTTCCCCTTACTCTCCTCCTATCTAATCTTTTTCTCTTATGTAGCCCCCTGCGCATCAGTGGCGTTACCGCCTTGCTTAGGGTGAAACGATTAAAAAAAATATGAAGTTTTTTATTCATTGATGCTTAAAAATTAGAGGTAGATTAACAGAACTTTAAAAAGAGAGAGAGATACTGACCGACAGAGAGACGGAGATGAAGACAAACAGACAATGAAACAGAGAGAGAGAGAGAGAGAGAGAGAGAGGGGGGGGGGTACAATCGGTTCGGTTTATTAGCATCTTTTATGTCTACTCGGGTCGAGAGGGTCGGAGAAACTTGTGTAGAAAAAAGAAGTTGACACCTTGCAGTCGTCCACTGACCTTGATACACTTCATAATGACAGACATTACTTTTGGCTGATTCTCAATCGTAAACCTTTGTGACCCGTGCGGTTAAGGGACAATAAAAGTAAATAAGAAGAGACATTTTAAAGATTACTATAAACTAGCTCTCCCTTCTTTTTTTTATGGAAAATGTGGAATTTGCCAGAGTTTTCGAATTCAGGTTTCGCGAAAACTCGGTCAGGATGTGTTGGTTGGGACGGTGAGCAAAAGTTTTTCAAGACAAACCCAGAATTTTGTTTCTCTATAATTCATTGGGTATATCGTGAACACGAGTTTGAAACTGGATTATATACTAGCCGGATTTCGTTATCGTTTTGTGTTTGTCTTGAGAGATGAGATATGAAAGGGTAGGAGGATTGTCGGGGAATACCTTAAAGATATGGGGATAGGGAAGAGTAGTAAAGATGCGATAAATGCAGATTTAGTGACAGATACTATGAAGGATGTGCGTTGTGGTGCAGTGGATATCGACTCGGAACGACAAATAGGGGAGCAGAGTTCGAATTCGAATTCCAGTTGAATTCTTTGCATTCACTTATGCACAAATCCTTTCCGGGAAGGTATTAATCCGTCTCTTCCTTCGAGTTATGGGTTAAATAACAGGACAGGTTGGGTTCTATAGCCTTGTCTGGCAATCAGTCTACCGCAGAAAGTAATGGCAAACTACTGCGGGATAATCATTTATTTGCCCAGTCAGTCATGTCTCTTTCGAGACATGATCGCCCAAAGCGTGTATCACGTATGGCACTTAACTGACTGACAATATAATAGTTGGAATCATGATTAAGGCTTCTAATGGACATAATGTGGGGGATCAATTTTCTATTGTTATGAAGTAATAAACTGATCCACCACTAATTACTACGTAATGATATAATAAATCTCTTCTCCCTCTAGCTATGAGTCAAATAAAAGGACAGATTGGGTTCTATAGCCTTGGCTGGCGACCAGTCTACTGCAGAAAGCAATGGCAACCTACTGCGGGATAATCTTCTGCCCAGTCAGTCATGTCTCGAAAGAGACATCATCGCCCAAAGCGTTTATCACGTATGGCACTTAAGTGACTAAATGAAGATAATAGTCGGAAACATAAGCTTCTAACGGGCATAAAGTGGGGGATCAGTTTTTATTGTTATGAATTAATAAACTGATCCCCCATTAATTACTAATTATTAATACTACCCGTCGCTTCTCTCTTCAGCTATACTTTAAATAGCAGGATAGAAAATCTTCTGCCCGGTCAGTCATGTCTCGAAAGAGACATGATCGGCCAAGCGTGTATCACATATGGCACTTAACTGACTATGAAGGAATGAAAAAGAGAGAAATATGCAACGTTTTCTTATTCACGGGGATTATGTTAAAAAACCCTGCAAAGGAAAACTGAAAAAAGGGATATTACCGAATGATATATATTATCTATAATCTTTCTAATGCATACGTATATATTCTTCGGAACGAGAAACCGGGGAGCCGAGTTCGAATTCCAGTTGAATCCATTGCATTCACTTACGCGCAAATACCCTTGGGAAAGGTATTAATCCGTCTCTTCCTTCCAGTTATGGGTTAAATAACAGCACAGATTGGGTTCTATAGCCGTGGTCGGCAACCAGTCTACCGCAGAAAGCAATGGCAACCTACTGCGGGATAATCTTCTGCCCAGTTAGTCATGTCTCTTTCGAGACATGATCGCCCAAGCGTGTATCACGTATTGTTATATATCGCCGTATGACGACAAAACAACAAACACGCATATATAAAAATATAAGGTTATATTTTTATTAATGACGACGAACTGTGTGGAATAGAGAACAGGAGGGTGAGAGAGCGTGGACAGAATGGGTTGACGGGAGTGTAGTCTGCCTGTGGTGTTTCTCTCTGCTTCACTGGCCGTTCGCTGCTACTACTGGCGAATCCGTGTGTTGAGGTCTTTATATAATCCTCTAGAACCGGGACTTTCCTTCCGGTTTTGCCTCGCCCACGCCGCCCACGTAATTCTAAGAGACACCTGATCTGTTTGCCTCCGTATTCATTTCCGCCGCTGTCGGAAATAAGGTCAAATGACATCCGTTCCGGCTTCGACAGGATGTATTTCACAAACACCTGTCTTGTCGCTTCGCCGCCCACTTCACCAATGGAAAACACCATCGCTTGCATCACTTCCTCGAGTGGGGCCAGATTGTTATATTACACTATGATGAAGTTTATGAATCAAGTGTAATGCAATAATAATAATTAATAATAAAATAGAATAGTGAAAACAAGAAGATCTAATAAAAGCTATATGATGGCGAGGAAAGGTGTTCTTACCATTTATGTTATTAGGCATAAAACAATATTTACAACAATAATAATGAAATGAAACAATTATTATTTTTTTTTTTTTAATCATATCACCCCAAGCAAGGCAGTAACGCCACTGAAGCGCAGGGGACTACGTAAGGGTAAAAAGATTGGAAAAGAGAAAGCCGGAAACCACATCCTAAACAGGCAACAAGGGATGAGACTCTTCACCTGTTCAATAGACGTGGGTGGAGTGTGAACCGGGCGATAGTTTAGTCTATCTACTCCAATTGAAAAAAAAATTCAAAAAAAGAAAAAAGAGGGAAAAGATTGGAAAAGAGAAAGCCGGAAACCACATTCTAAACAGGAAACAAGAGATGAGCCTCTACACCTGTTCAATAGACGTGGGTGGAGTGTGAACCGGGCGATAGTTCAGTCTATCTACTCCAATTGAAAAAAAATACGAAAGAAAAGAAAAGTGAAAAGATTGGAAAAGAGAACGCCGGAACCCACATCCTAAACAGGGAACAAGGGATGAGCCTCTTCACCTGTTCAATAGACGTGGGTGGAGTGTGAACCGGGCGATAGTTTAGTCTATCTACTCCAATTAAAAAAAAATTCAAAAAAAGAAAAAGGAGTGAAAAGATTGGAAAAGAGAAAGCTGGAAACCACATCATAAACACGGAACAAAGGATGAGCCTCTTCACCTGTTCAATAGACGTGGGTGGAGTGTGAACCGAGCTATAGTTTAGTCTATCTACTCAAATTAAAAAAGAAAAAAGAAAAAAGTGAAAAGATTGGAAAAGAGAAAGCAGGAAACCACATCCTAAACATGGAACAAGGGATGAGCCTCTTCACCTGTTCAATAGACGTGGGTGGAGTGTGAACCGGGCGATAACAATAGACTGTAATAAAAGTTATCTGTTCGGATAAAAGATTCATTTTTTTTTAGATTTTAGTACTCACAATAAGAGATTAGCAACAATAACTATTAATAAAATTGGAAAATTATGACAATAGCCTTTAATAAATGTTATGTGACGGATAGATGATTTGTGCGTACCCTAAATATTATTAGACACAATAAGAGATTAGCAACAATAATTATAAAAAAATTTGAAAATTATGACAATAGACTGTATAAATGTTATGTGATGGATAGATGATTCGTTCTTACCGGATATCTTATTAGATAAAATAAGAGATTAGCAACAATAATTCTGAATAAAATTGGAAAATTATGACACTAGACTGAAATAAATGTTATACAACGGATAGATGATTTGTTCGTACCCTAGATATTATTAAACACAATAAGAGATTAGCAACAATAATTCTGAATAAAATTGGAAAATTATGACACTAGACTGAAATAAATGTTATGCGACAGATAGATGATTTGTTCGTACCCTAGATATTATTAAACACAATAAGAGATTAGCAACAATAATTCTGAATAAAATTGGAAAATTATGACACTAGACTGAAATAAATGTTATACAACGGATAGATGATTTGTTCGTACCCTAGATATTATTAAACACAATAAGAGATTAGCAACAATAATTCTGAATAAAATTGGAAAATTATGACACTAGACTGAAATAAATGTTATACAACGGATAGATGATTTGTTCGTACCCTAGATATTATTAAACACAATAAGAGATTAGCAACAATAATTCTGAATAAAATTGGAAAATTATGACACTAGACTGAAATAAATGTTATGCGACAGATAGATGATTTGTTCGTACCCTAGATATTATTAAACACAATAAGAGATTAGCAACAATAATTCTGAATAAAATTGGAAAATTATGACACTAGACTGAAATAAATGTTATACAACGGATAGATGATTTGTTCGTACCCTAGATATTATTAAACACAATAAGAGATTAGCAACAATAACTAATAACAAAACAGAACAATTATAACAATAGACTGGAATAAAAGTTATGTGATGAATAGAAGATCAGCCTTATAAATATTAAAAAATAAAAATAAAAAATATACTATTTTCTGAAATTTAGTCTTTTGTATACAAAAATATCTCATTTTAAACTGTAGGGTAGTTGTAATATATATATATATATATATATATATATATATATATATATATATATATATAAGCTTTCACACCCTAATTGAGCACTCTGGAAGAATGGTTGATTTTGAAAAACAGTAGCTACTCTAGCATCTACGCATCATCCAGTAAAGAATTAGACCACTCTAGCTACTGGTGTATGATGCATCATTCGCTAATAGTTCTTCTACCGAGCGCCCATAGCTCAGAGGTAGAATCCCCGACTGACGCCAATTCGGTCGGGTTTCAATCCTGTGTAAAAAGCAATCGGATGTCTAACTTTGATACAGCGAAATAGATCTGTCTGTGGATGACAATATCTCTCATTCAGTAATGAATTAGAGCACTCTGGCTATTGGGTGTGTATGGTGATGATATACACGCTCAAAAGTCTGCCTTCTTCTACCGAGCGCCCATAGCCCGGAGGTGGAATCGCCGACTGACGCCAATTCAGTCGGGTTTCAATTATATATGAGAAATTATGTCAAATCAGTAAAAAGGAGAGGATAACCCGACAAATTTATCTAATTAATATAAAAGATTAAATAGATAAAATCCAGTGAGCTCAATGGATATTATTCAGATCAATATTAAATACAGAACAGAAAACTCAACACATGTCTAAAGTGAATATAAATCCTGATTTATTTCGACAAGCGGGTGAGTGGCCATCTCCTCAAACCGCGAAATTTGAAGTAGTTTAATTTATATCAAAATATGTAAAGAAATGGGGTTAGCTCAGAAATGAATTTACTTCTAGTGATGTCTGGTTGTGTGAAGGGTTGAGAAGTACACTGCCTGGCATTAAAAAGCAGCGATCGTACCGGAAATGTCACAAAAGCTAACAATACACATACACCAGAACATATACATATACATAAATAAACCATAACTGAAAAATAATGTCAATACATACAAGCTAACACAAGGAAATAGAGATTATCATATACATAGACACATATGAGAAAACCATATACACTCCTGATCAAAATTTTAAGACTACTTAAAAATCTTTAAAAAGAAAATTTTTTTTACGGATAGATTTTAAGCTCCTACCACTTAAGGTTACCAATACTACAATCTAAAAGGTTATGGAAACAAAAAGCTACATTCCAAACATTTTATTTAGAAATTTGCATGGTACCCTCCAACGAGGAATGAACTCTTCCTCTTGCGATATACCTACGTGACTTCTAAGGACTAGGAAAGGGCAGTTCTTGAGCAGTCAACAAGAGCATCTACAAGCAGTAACAGAGCAGTCAAGTTGGCAGTTAGTTAGGAGTAGTTTTTTTATAATCGAATCGACCCAAGAAAAGCATTATAATACTGTCACTGTTTTGCATGGGGTACATAAAAGGAAAGTTATAAGAAAGAGTGACAGGTTATAGGTGTTGTCAGGAAGTGGGTAAGGGAAGAATGACTGTGGCCACAAAGTGAAGGGTCAATTTATATATTGATTGTGATGTAGCATTGATATCCCACTTTATATCCACATTATAATAGTATAGAAATGTTTTTTAATAATCATATCTCCCCAAGTCACTATTTTGCAGTGGGTATATAGGCGGAAACTTATGAGAAAGAGTGACAGGTTATGAGGGGTGTCAGGAAGTGGGTAAGAGAAGGATGAGAATACTGAAGAAATGAGATGAGAGCATGAGAGAGGATGCAAGTTAGTGAGATATGAGATGAATATTAACTTTACATTTAAATTCATGGAGATTCTATCTATCTATCTATCTATCTATCTATCTATCTATCTATCATTTTTCTTATTTTTTAATAATCATATCGCCCTAAACCAAGTATTTTACTGTCACTGCTGAGTAGGGAGTTACATAGAAAGAAAGTTATGAGAAACAGTGACAGGTTATAGGGGGTCTCAGGAACTGGGTAAGAGAAGGATGAGAATACTGATGAGAGCGGAGTGGACGGAAAAAGGAGCATGAGAGAGAGAGAGAGAGAGAGAGAGAGAGAGAGAGAGTGGATGCAGGTTAGTGAAATAGAAAAAGACTACTGACTTTATTCTAGGAGATTCTAGCTGTCGGGGAAGCAAGTAAACGATTGGGAATTTCACAGGTGAGAAGTGCGAGAAAAGAAGCTGTTAGAGTAGAATTTGCGTTAACATCTTATTGGTTTCACAGTAAAAGGGTAGGACCAAGTTTCTAATCTTGTGGCTCGAGTACGTGCAGTCAAGTACCGTAGTTTTGCAGGGGGTTACATAGGAGGAAAGTTATGAGAAAGATTGACAGGTTATAGGGGTTTCAGGAAGTGGGTAAGACAAGGATGAGAATACTGATGAGAGTGGAATGGATGGAGAAAGAAGGATGAGAGAGTTGATGCAGGTTAGTGAGATAGGAGATGACTATTGGCTTTACATTTAAATTCTTTAAGATTGTTACAGTCGAGGAAGCAAGTAAATGGTAGGGAATTCCACCAGCGGGAAGGGCGAGAAAAGAAGCTGTTAGAGTAGAATTTGCCTTTACATTTTATTGGTTTCACAGTAAAATGGTGGGATTTAGTTGCTAATCTTGTGGCTCGTGTACGTGCAATCAAATACCGCAATTAACGACAGCTACTAGTCAGGCAGCGTAATAATAACTTCGGACTTATTTATTTCTATATTACTATTTATTAACACTTTTTCTTGGATTTCTTGTTTCTTGTTATACTAATACACTATTTTGAACCTACCTTCTTGTTCCGTGTTTTGACTTCCGACACAAACCGGTCACTATAACTTTGCTGTGAAGTTTCGCCACAACTCCACATCAAATTGGCGACGAAGATCCACAACAGTATGTATGTATGTATGTATGTATGTATATGCGTGTGTAAAATACAAAAATGCATTCTGATCTACAATTATTTCCACTCAATAACCACTAGAATAATTTAAAACATAACCTTTGCCGCCCATCCAATAATAATAAGAATTATAATACAATAGACCAACCTATAATGCATAACTGTCCAGCATATATCAAAAGTCTAACCAAATCAAAACACACATGTTCTGATAATTGCGTTTAAATATAAAAACGGTCGATGCTGGGTGTTGACTTCAGTGTCCACTTATATATATATATATATATATATATATATATATATATAGTGTATCGAGGCAGCAAATAATTTTCTAAACATATGCTGCTAAATATAAGAGACAATGAATGTCTATTGTGTTTGATCATGAGCCGTTCTAAACGTCGTATTTTTGCTTTATTTCCTTGAATTTTTCACTTGTGGTAGAAGACTGTAAGATTCCTTTAATATGTACAATTTCAGTGTTGATTAGTTGTAATTCCTGTTTGGCTGTGTGCATTTGGTGTTTAATGAGGTTCCATTGAAATTTCTTGGTGTTAGGATCAGTTAATGCAGCGGCATCATGTAACTTAAATTTAGTGTATCGAGGCAGCAAATAATTTTCTAAACATAAACATGCACACAGCCAAACAGGAATTACAACTTATCAACACTGAAATTGTACATATTAAAGGAATCTTACAGTCTTCTACCACAAGTGAAAAATTCAAGGAAATAAAGCAAAAATACGACGTTTAGAACGGCTCATGATTAAACACAATAGACATCCATTGTCTCTCATATTTAACAGCATATGTTTATATATATATATATATATATATATATATATATATATATTATAAATAATATTTTAGAACATGTACAAATTATAATATCGACATTGAAAGGAAAATATCTCATCAGGTAGTGTCTACTACCTGACACTACTTGATGAAACATTGTCCTTTCAATGTCGAAACAAAATGTATACTTTGTCGTAGATTATAATTTGTACATATTCTAAAATATTATTTATATAAATATTTATAGTTCTATTTTTATATTGAGCACGGTTTATATTAATGTTTTGAACGTTGTTAATATTTTCTTCGTTCTTGGTAATATATATATACATATGTACAAAAAATGTTATTTTTATATATATATATATAAACGTCCGTCTTTCAAAATGGGAATAAAAAATATAAAATAAGAATAAAAAAAGAAAGAAAAAAGTTTGAAAAAAATTAAAATTAAAATTAAAATAAAAAATAAAAAAGACGGTTAATATTTGAGATATTTACGTTACAAAAAAACCTAGAGGTTTCTTTAATCAGATTAATTGTAATTTTTTTTTTAATTCTTTATCTACCTTTTCCCCTAAATATTCTTTTTCTAAAAGTCTCTTTTTTGTAATACTTTCACCCATGTATAAGGTTATTTTTGTTTTGACACGTATCGAGCGTTTCTAATATGAAATTTCTTTTCTTTTTTTCTGTTTTCTACCCTTTTTTCTTTCTATTCTTCTCTTTCTTTGTCTCTCGTTTTCTTACCTCCCTACTTCCCTTTTTTTGTTTAACCCTATTCTCAATTTAATACCACCTCTAACCCCTTTCCTTTGTAAACCAGACAAATCCAAATTTTCTATTTCTTCACTTACAACTCTATCTAAAAGTTAAAATCTAAAATTAGACATGAATTATTCCAGATTTTTTTGTAACGTAAATTTGTTAAATCTTAACCGTTTTTTTTTAATTTTTAATTTTTATTTTTATTTCTATTTTTTTTTCTAACTTTTTCCTAACTTTTTTTTCTCTCTCTTTTTATTCTTATTTTTTATTTTTTATTTCCATTTTGAAAGTCGGACGTTGCTGAGGAGACGTAAAATCTCTCTTAGGGATTTTACGTCGAAATGTTCATTCAACATTTTTGAATTTTGAAAATGTATTTTACTTTTTATTAGCTCTGTAATTTTAATTACATTGAGCTCTTCTCCTGTATCATTTTTAATATTAAAATTTTTAATATTAATTAGGATCAGGTTCTTGGGATTTACCTTCCTACTTTTCCGTTTTGGATTAAAGTATTTTAATTATATATATATATATATATATATATATATATATATATATATATATATATATATATATATATATCAGCCCTTTGCATTTTGTTCGATGCTGATATCTAAATCTTTTGTACACAATTTTATTTTATTTTTTGAAACAATAATGACATAAGTCTTATTAGTTAAGCCACGAATGGGGGGTTAAGGGGTGGATTCAAAACTTTCCCAAGGCTATTTTTGCGCGTAATTGAATATAATGAACTCAATCTAAAGACGTATTGACTTGGCCAAGGACGCATTTGAAAAGCTAACCAGAATCCTGAAAGATATATATTCTTTTTTTATGTACCGTTTCTTCAGTACGTCGGCGATCATAGAGACACAAATAAACAGTTTTAGCTGTTTAACTGATCCGGTAGCATTAGCCTTCGTTTCTGACGTAATTTTTCTGTTTCTTAATATATTGTTTATTTGAACAACATAAGGTACGCAGATGACACAGTGCTGATAGCAGACACGGAAAGAAAACTACAAGACCTTCTAGAGGAGGTAGCTGAAGAGAATGACAAAAAATATCAACTACGGGTCGGAGAAACTAAAATAAGACAAGTAAAGAAATTTAAATACTTGGAAAGTATACTGGAAGAGGATGTAAAGTGCGATGCTGAGATCCAAAGATGCACTGACATGGCCAAGGACGCATTTGAAAAGCTAACCAGAATCCTGAAAGACAGGAAAATCTCATTGGAAACAAAGAACAGATTGCTGGATTGCTATGTGATATCTGATTTTCTGTATGTCAGTGAAAGTTGGACGATCTCCTCAAGGATGAAGGAGTGGCTTGAGACAGCAGAAATGTGGTTCTACAGGAGATACCAAGAAGAAAAATATTGAGAGCGACATAACTCTTATTAGTTAACCCACGAATGGGGGGATAAAGGGTGGATTCATAACTTTCCCAAGGCTATTTTCGCGCGTAAGTGAATATAATGAACTCAACCAAAGACGTATTGCCTTGGCCAAGGACGCATTTGAAAAGCTAACCAGAGTCCTGGGAGAGAGGAAAATTGAAAGAAACGAGTGCTAGACTGATATGTGATGTATGTCCTTCACTATGGCAGTGAACATGGGACGATCTTTTCAAGGATAAGGGTGAGTTTCGAGGCATCAGAAATGTGGTTATACAGGAGATACCAAGACGAAAAATATTGAGAGCGACAAGAGATAGAGCCAAATAGAAGTCCGTTATTGCCTACGTCATGAAGTGATATGGCACATGAATAATAGTGATATATATATATATATATATATATATATATATATATATATATATATGTTTGTGTGTGTCTGTGTGCTTCATTAAAACAAAAGAAATTTGAATACCTAGGAAGTACCTTGACAGAGAATAAAAAGTGCGACATTGAGATCTGAAGACGCATGGTATGGCCAAGGACGCATTTAAAAATCTAAGCGGAGGAAAAGCTCTTTGGAAAAAAAAGGAGCAGAGTGCTGGGTTGCTATGTGTTATCTGTCCTTTTGTATGGCCGTAAATTTTAGACGATCTCGTCAAGGGTGAAGAAGAGACTTAAGGCAGCAGAAATATGGTTTTACAAAAGAATGTTGAGGTTATCATGGACCAAGCACGTGCCAACGACAAATTGTTGGAGAGGATGCAAACGAGAAGGAAACTCATGCTTAACATCAGGAAGAGACTGCTGAAGTTCCTGGGACACGTTAGGAGGAAGGAGGGTCTGTAGTAGCGTGTACTCACAGGAAGGATAGCGAGTAAGAGAGACAAGGGAAAACAGTGTGAGACATATTTGATAGGCTTGAGCAAATGGATGGAGGGCCAGGGTTTGCGAGAGATACCAAGAGGAAATATATTGAGCGATAAGGGACAGGGGCAAGTTGTAGTCCATGATCACCAACGTCCTGAAGGGATACGGCAGATGAAGAAGAAATGAATCTAAAAGACATGCCTGCATAGCTAATTAGTATTGAGAAAAGGTGGATTCATACCTAATCAGAATTTGAAAAACAATTAAGAAATCAAAAAATGGATATAAAGTGGGGGATTAGTTCTCCATTATAATCAATATATAAACTCATTCCTCACTTTGTAGCTCTGCTAGATTCTATCCAATTAAATCCTAGGTTTAGGGGCTTTGAGCAGGGTTTGGAAGAGATACCAACAGGAAAAATATTAGGAGCAATAAGATACAGGGGTAAGTGGAAATCCATGATCACCAATGTCATGAAGGGACATGGCACATGAAGAAATGAATCTAAAATCTATGCCTCCATAGCTAATTAGTATTGAGAAGTTGTGGGTTTATACCTCATCTAAATAAAGGGAAAATATTAGGAGCCATAAGGGACAAGGGCAAGTGGTAGTCAAGCATCATACTATGAACTAAAAAAGAATTGCAATTCAGGTTTTCGATTAACAATTCCAAGCTAATATCCATTAAACGATCAGCATATCGAAGCTTACAACGCCTGATATTCCGAAGCGGTCACCCATCTAGATACTGACCACGCTCTTCTTCTTCTATGTGCGCTGCCCTTACAGGATGTAGACGATCAGCATATCCAAGCTTACAACGCCTGATATTCCGAAGCGGTCACCCATCTAGATACTGACCAAGCTCTTCTTCTTTTATGTGCGCTGCCCTTACAGGATGTAGACGATCAGCATATCCAAGCTTACAACGCCTGATATTCCGAAGCGGTCACCCATCTAGATACTGACCACGCTCTTCTTCTTCTATGTGCGCTGTCCTTACAGGATGTAGGCGATCATGGCCTTCCACGTCTCCCTATCTATGGTGGCTCTGAGCAAGCCTTCTTCTGTTGCACCATGCGACCCTCGTTCCGTCATCTATCTGATTAGGTCCTTCAAATATGTTATCCGTTGCTTTTCCCTGTCTCGTTTTCCCTCTATCTGGCCTGTTAGTATCGGGTTCTTCAAGCCCTCTTTCTTCATTGCATGTACCAGGAACTTTAGCTGTCTTTTCCTGATGTGCAGTATTTTTTCCTTTCCGTTTCCATCATTTCCAAAACCTCACCATTGCTCAAATGCTCGATCCATGATATTCGCAGCATCCTTCTGTTGACCCATATTTCATTTGCTTCAAGTTTTTCCTTCATTTTCGATGATATTGTCCAGCATTCACTGCCATATTAAAGAAATGTCATCACATAGCAATCCAGTACTCTCTTCTTTGTTTCTAGCAAAATCTTCCTGTCTCTTAATACTCTACTCAGCTTCTGGAATGCTTCCTTTGCCATGCCACTTCGCCTTCGGATCTCTGTGTCGCACTTTCCTTCTTCTGTTAGAACGCTTCTTCATTTTCTTAACTTTAATGATCATAGGTGAAGCGGTTTTTCAACGGGAAGTGGGCGTAAGCCAAATAGAAAGAGAGAAATATTATGAAAATAATGAAAAGAGAAGTGAATAGGTAAATTGAATAAAAGCGAAACAAAAAGAAAAAGAAATACAAAAGAAAGGGAGAAAGGAGTGAAAGAAAGAAAGAAAGAAAGAAAGAAAGAAAGAAAGAAAAATGAGATAGGACTGAAAGATGGAAAGAAAGAAAGAAAGAAAGAAAGAAAGAGAGAAAGAAAAAAGAAGATCGAAGAGAAAGAAAGAAAGAGGAAGAAAGAAACAAAGAAAAAAGATAGAAAGAAAGAAAAAAGAAAGAAAGAAAGAAATAAAAAGAAGATAGAAGTGAAAGAAAAAAGAAAAAAGAAAGAAAAAGTAAGAAAGAAAGAAATAAAGTAAAAAGTAGATAGGAGAAAGAAAGAAAGAAAGAAAGAAAGAAAGAAAGAAAAAGGAGATAGAAGTGAAATAAAGAAATAAAGAAAGAAAGAATAAAAAGAGAAAAGGAGATAGAAGTGAAAGAAAGAAAGAAAGAAAGAAAAAAGTAAGATAGGATTGAAAGAAAGAAAGAACGAAGAAGATAGAAGTGAGAAAAAGAAAGAATGAAAGTAAAAAGGAGATAGAAGTGAAAGAAAGAAAGAAAGAAAAAAGAAAGAAAGAAAAAAGAAAGAAAGAAACAAACAAACAAACAAACAAACAAGCAAACAAACAAATAAAAAGAAAAAGGAGACAGAATTGATAAAAAGAAAGAAAGAAAAATGAAAGAAAGTAAGAAAGAAAGAAAGAAAGAAAGAAAGAAAGAAAGAAAGAATGACTGAAAGAAAGAAAGAAAGAAAGAAAGAATAACTGAAAGAAAGGGCAAAATCGAGTAGCTTTTAATCTCATCTCGCAGATGGCAAGGACGGAATCGTTATTTAAAGGGGCAGATACTTATGTCGGCCGTTTAGCGTCTGAAGTGACGATGGGTAAATCTTTATGTATTTATTTGTGTGTTCACACGATTTCGGCATTGCCACTCAAGCGCCTTCATTATCTTTTTCCGTTCACCTCGCCTTTGCTTGTTGATTCGGAAAAGACTTTAGGACCTTTCCTTT
Organism: Ascarosepion bandense; assembly: GCA_037127315.1. Taxonomy (NCBI): domain Eukaryota; kingdom Metazoa; phylum Mollusca; class Cephalopoda; order Sepiida; family Sepiidae; genus Ascarosepion; species Ascarosepion bandense. The sequence continues at coordinate 931,925 of JBBBDQ010002522.1, forward strand.
ATCTTGTCATCAGTCACTGCCCAGTTTTTGTTGACCGAAATGCTCGAGAAAAACTGATAATTTCCGAGGTAAGCGATTTACGATACGGCCATTTTTTTTGCAAGAATCATTAATTCTCTCTCTTTGCATCACGCTCGTATTCATTCTTTGTTTCTGTCCCTGTCTTTGTCTCTCTCACCCCTCTCTCTCTATCTATCTCTCTCTTTCTCTCTCTCTCTCTCTCTCTATATATATATATATAATTTCTTATTATTCGTATTTATAATAAAAATATTTCTTACCGCTGCACAAAAGCTGTCGTGTTTCGGTACTATCAACAGTAGTACATCATCAGGTGATTTATGGTCATAAGAGTTACGGACTGATATATATATATATATATATATATATATATATATATATATGTGTGTGTGTGTGTGTGTGTGTGTGTGTGTGTGTGTGTGTGTGTAGGAAAAACTGCTAAAAATTTGTAAGTTTAAAAATGTATTTTTTTGACAGTATTTGTTTATTTCTATTATTATATTTTATATTTCAGACCGTCCTCGGTCCTTCATAACAAAAGAATCATTTTATTTTCATTTACAATTATCTACTTGGCAATAAATACTAAAAATAGAATTTAATATATCATTTATTTTATAAAACTAGGGTGGCCTAATAATTATGGCCGGTATATATATATATATATATAGCCTTTGAGATTTTACTCGCTCGATGGACTCAGTCGATTAAAAAATCAACTAGGCGATTAAAGTTTATTGCTTTACTCGGCCGCGGTCGATTAAAAATCTCGCAATGAAACGTACCCTTTTAAATATCGAAAAAAGAAATCTGATTCCTTTTACAACCCAAAAGTATGTCATTGAAGATTCACAAGTCACTTAGAATGAGCTACACTGACCTTTTATTGTTCCTGTCAGTGTAAACATTCATTTAATTAACGCTTCCAGAGTGGAACTAAAATATCTCTGTTGCCCAGATTAAAGACGCTCACTCATTTTTAGAAACTCATTTAGAAAAATATTATCCTTGACTGAACATCTATATTTTCTCTACGCTTACGAAAGTTAAAAACGAAAATTTGAAAGAAAGAAAAATAATCACATACTTCTTTCAACTACATACTGGAAAACAAATTATGCAAGTAATTTTTTATAGAAAATCTTTGAGAAAATCAGATTCGTTATCTTTCTTTTTTTATTATGCGATGGAGGTTGTAGTCAAACAGAAGAAAAAATCTCCGAATTTAGGCACCTCCACTCAAATGCCCCAAAAACACACAAAAAAAGAAAAGAAAACAGTTCATTTCTCTAAAAACAAAGAATAATTATATATAAAAACAATTGAAATTCAAACAACAAAGAATAAGTATATATAAAAATACAATTGAAATTCAAACAACTCAGAATAAGTCAAACAGTCAAGTGCCACACGCGACACACACCTGGACGATCAAATCTCGAAAGAGACATGACTGACTGGGCAGAAGATTATCCCGCAGTAGGTTGCCATTGCTTTCTGCGGTAGACTGGCTGCCGACCAAGGCTATAGAACCCAATCTGTCCTGCTATTTAACCCATAAATGGAAGGAAGAGACGGATTAATACCTTTCCCAATGGTATTTGCGCGTAAGTGAATACAATGGATTCAACTGGAATTCGAACTCGGCACCCCGGTTTATCGTTCCGAGCCGATATCCACTGTACCACAACGCACATCCTCCAGAATAAGTACATATAAAAATTGGACGGTGACATTTGTGTGCAACAGGAGAGTAGTCGGAGAGACTTCACACACACGAAGAAGCTGTCGGAAGTCGAAAGTCAGCAGTGCACCCTCTGCAGCCAAAATTCCATACTTCTCATACTTTTAACATATTTAAACCTAAGTTTTTAATTTTTTTTTTATTTTTGACCTGATTTCAAGTAAAGTAGCATAAAATAGGATTACAAACACACTGAAACATTCCAGAAGCCTTTATTTCAAGAAAAAAATGCTTTCTTCTCCCAAACAGTGCAGAGCATGTTCAAGACAATGCCTTGACATTACATCATAGTGGCAGTATCAAACGCATTATGTCGGGGCTTGTTTTTCTCCCTGTGACGTGGAGCATGTTTTCAATGTGTTTTGCCTATGCATTAACCCAGTGTTCTCATTTGAGGACAGCAAATTTTATATTGCTATATATCCTATAAATGAATTTTTTTTAAGAAATAAGGCAAACATGATATAAATAAACTTTATTCACACAAGTCTTTTAATAGCAGTATACGGAGATCAAAATACAAGAAAATATTGGTAAGCATCTAAGTAGGTTTATGGAAGTGTATCTTTGTCAAATTTGCTGTGAATGTTTCATTAAAAATTAAATTTTTGATCAGTTTTTGTCATAAATTGATGAATCAATATGTCCTCATACCTATATATAATAATGGATTTATATAATGATTTATACCGATTATTTTTTACAGTTTTTTATCCTGTCCTCAAATGAGAACACCGGGTTAAAATGGGATAAAATTCCCACGCGATCATCATAATTTCGTCTTTTTACTCATACGGTGCTTGTTTTCCACTGGTCAAAGCTTGCACCCACGCGTTGCTTGTTCTCAATTGGTCACATCTTACGCCCACACATTGCTTGTCCCGAATGAGTCTTGGCTTGCACCCAGGTATTTTTGCTTTTCCGGTCGTTACTTTGTTGACTTTATCTACGGCCGGATGTCTCTGTCAATTATATCTGCCGGGTCTATCACCGTTTAAGGTAATATGTTACATTAACATGGGCTACCACCCTCGGTCAGGATGAATCTGAGAACAAAAGCAATTAAGAAGTGGTTCCACACTTCTCATAACTTCCATTCTCCAGCTCAGTGGCTTTGCTGCCGGATACAATTTATCGTCGTTGCTAGGAGTAATACAGTTTAAATTAAGCGTTAAATATGTAATGTTTCCCTCTAAATAAAACTCTACCAGAGAACTCTTAACTAATTAACAATACTTATGCAATACCTTGTCAAAGGTCTTTGCTATTTCGTTGATCGCCTTCTTTATGAATTTGTTGTGTCTAGTGCCTCACTAAATCTGTGTGTAATGACAAGTGTAACATCAGCAGTGGATCTAGAAGAGAGAAAACATACTGTTTGTTGCTCATGTTGAAGGCAAAACCTTCTTTTTGATAAACTCAATGAGTTTGCTGAGGAAATTTAGGAGGCTGATGGATGGATACTGTGACAAAAATGAGCGATTGCTCGCATTTGTGTTGGTTCACGGGGGAGATATAAGACCGGAATACCCACCAGGATGCTCCTGTTAACACCTCAACACCACATATAGCACCACAGCTAGATTTGTAAGATCGATAACTGGACTATGGAGCACTTGAATCTTGGTGTTGTTTGACGTGTTACGGTCGCAGAGGATCAGGTAAAAGCCGAACACAGATAACCCAGTGGATGGGAGGTCCTGTTCAGGTTGGTAATCGTTTAAAAACTGTGTATGACATTTGCACATAATCAAGATTGATTCGCCTACCCGCTCAAATAACTTATTGGATGGTGTCAGTAATACACGATGGGATAGATAAATTGTCGTCTAAAGCCCGCAAAATTGTAAATAACACTGACATCTCATGTTAACAGACATATTTACTACATTTAAACAAAAATGTTTTGAAATTTTAAAGAGTAAATTTATATAATAACATCGCCTCCAGACGACTTCAGAATCTTCTCACCTCTAAAAATATAAAATCGTGAAAATTTAGCTAACGCACCCTATATATATATATATATATATATATATATATATATATAGAACAAAATTTGGCTAAGCAGTTATTTCCTCACCACCTACCACTACTAACTCAGGGGTCAAGCCACATACCTCCCACTATCAAAGAGGAAATTAATACTAAAATTCTTCTAGCTTAAATCTATAAAAACCAATACTTCCTAATCCCCTTCCTTTACTAGAGATAACCACTGGGCTTAGAATTTTTCTCGTTCTCTGTTTAAAAGGGGTTGAAGAATGCATGTCTTAAAACGACATGTTGAAAATGGCTATTTCCCTGCTAAGTTTTATCTGAATTTACAGATATATATATATATATATATATATAATTTTTAATCCAAAAGGAAAAGCAGGTAGGTAAATCCCAAAATCCTGATCCTAATTAATATTAATTACATTAATATTAAAATTGATCAAGGTGGAGGGCTCAATGCAATTTATATTCAAATTACAGAGCCAATTGTATATATATATATATATATATATATATATATATATATATATATATATATATATATATTGTAATTTTGTTATTACAATGGTTTACCCAACAACACTGAGTTTTTGATTATTTGCTGATTGGTTCGGAACGCGCTATCTCTCGATGACATAGCCTGTTCTTGAGGCGACTATTGTCTGGAAGAATCGGCTTCGCTCGTCTTTTGCCATTGTCTTGAAGTGGTCCTATTCTGAGCAAATGCCAGTAATTCGACGTCTTATATCGATTCCGAACATGACCCGTCCATCGATCTCGCATAAGATTTCGCCCCGTATTCTGGGTTGAGACGAACGTTTTTTTTTCTAACGTTACGATTCGTGGGAAGAATGATAGTACAAGCATCAAGCATCATTTGCAATTTTGTAAAAAAAAAAAAGAAAAAGAAAATAGCGTAAAAGATACCGATGATTAATACGCAAAAATTAACGCATCCATACAAATAGATGGCCTTATAGAGTCATACAAATTGTAAGACTGATGATAGTTCAATTTGAATTATATTTCTACTATCAGTATCGCCCGGTGTTGCTCGGGTGTAATGAAAGCTTTAAAACTAATCCATGTTCCTGGAGCTCAGACTCTTTGGACGTTGGCACGAAAGACTAAAATGCAATAGTTGTTTCCAGTTAAAGCGAAACCGTAGACTGAAAGAAAAATGAATGGATGTAAGTCAAATTTTGATTTCCTGGTATCGATATCAAATAAGTTTTTTTCGTCGTAAACTGAATTATGAAGGCCAAATAAGTCCTCTAAGTAAATGGTATCATGGCTGAGACTAAGAACTACAATTATACCTACTTAGAGCCAAATCCGAAGCAAAAACTAAAATAAAAGGGCTTAAAAAATACAGATATACAGGCAGATAAACACACACACACACACACACACACACACACACACACACACACACACACACACACACACACACACACACACACAAACATCTTGCTTTATATATATATTATCGATTTTCTGCACTATTGTAAGAACTGCAACCTTGAAACTTCTGAATATCTATTCTTATGTCTTTGTCTATGAATGTATCAAATTTGATTAAAATTGGACCACTCCTTCTATAACCAGATTTTTCTATTATCGATTTTCGATATTTATCGGGGGTACCTCAACACAAAACCTAGCTAGGAACACTCGCAGATGCTTATAGTACAACTGTGTAAATTTTCAAGAAAATCGGTTCAGCCGTTTCGGAGTCTATAGTTAACGGACACACACACACACACATACATAAAGTTCCATTTATAAATAAGTGTAGATAGAATTGCTGTTTCAGAAATAAATAAATAAATAAATAGATTATTAGTCAGTTAATGTAAAGTAGAAATTAGTTTCAATAGAGTAATGATTAAAGTAAAAATTAATTGGGTAATCAATATAATTTAATTAAGTACATTCAAATAAATTTATTTAATCAAAGAAGCTGGTGATAATTTAATTTGAATTATATTTCGATTTATTTACTGCAATACGTGTATAAATACATGATTATTAGCCGTACAGCGAAAATATTTTGAGGACCCTAGAAGTTATGCCTGGATTCGTAATCCGAGGCCACAATTTAAACAACCTAAGATACGCAGATGATACAGTGCTGACAGCAGACATAGAAAGGAAACTACAAGACCTCCTACAGAAGGTAGCAGAGGAAAGTAACAAGAAAGGACTAGAAATAAACTGCATGAAAACCGAATGCATAATCATCAGTAAAAAGGGCAGCCCAATGTGCCAAATACAGGTCGGGGATACTAGAATCAAGCAGGTACAAAAATTTAAATACCTGGAAAGTGTTATAACAGAAGACGGAAAGTGCGACACAGAGATCCGATGGTGAATTGGCATGGCGAAGGAAGCGTTCCAGAAGTTGAGTAAGGTATTAAGAAACAGGACAATTTCGCTAGAAACAAGGAAGAGAGTACTGGATTGATACGTGCTGTCCGTCTTTCAGTATGGTAGTGAATGCTGGACAATGCCATCAAAGATGAAGGAAAAACTTGAAGCAACTGAAATGTGGTTCTACAGAAGGATGCTGGGAATATCATGGATCGAGCATGTGAGCAATGATGAGGTTTTGGAAATGATGGAAACAAAAAGGAAATTAATACTGAGCATCAGGAAGTGACAGCTGAAGTTCCTGAGACATGCAACGAGGAAGGAGGGCATGGAGAACCTGGTACTAACAAGATAGATAGAAGGAAAAAAGAGACAGAGGAAAGCAGCGGATAACATATTTGAAGGGACCTGATCAGGTGGATGACGGAACGAGGATTGCATGTTGTAACAGGAGAAAGTGCGCTCAGAGCCACCAGGTATAGGGAAACGTGGAAACCCATGATCGCCTACGTCCTGAAGGGACAGGGAACATAGAAGAAGAATATGTATGCCAACTGTTTATAAGAAAGTATAATGTGGGTATAAAATGGGGGATCAAGTCTTTATTACAATCACTATATAAATTGATCCCTCATTTTGTGACCATGCTAGTTTCTATACATTTATATTCTAGATTTATGGGCTTGAGCTAGTGGATGACAGAGCGGGGCTTGGGTGATGTAACAGGAGAAGGCGTGCTCAGAGCCACCTGGGATAGGAAAACGTGGAAAGCCATGATCGCCTCCGTCCTGAAGGGACAGGGCACATAGAAGAAGAATGTAAAGATGATGATTTATTTGTTATTATTTGTTAGTATTATTGTTATTACTTGGTTTTTGTATGATATAATAAGTGTCCATAATGGTATTTGTATCGCTACACGTCTTTCGAGGCTAAAGTTGACTCTCTTCAAGCGAATAAACTTGTGACTTTATATATCGAGATCCGTTTGTTTTTCTGATGGCCAAAGTATCGTGTGTATATAGATAAGTGGTGACCAGGTCAGAAAGTTCTTATGCGTGCGTATTTTTTTCTTTTCACATTTACACGTTAAATCTCTTCCGTCCCCTTTCGTTGGCTATAAAAAATTTTTACACTGACTTGCGAAATTTTATTTCGTTTTTATACTTCAAAATTGTTTTCAGCGATTTTGATTCAATTCTATTCTACTCTACGGGTCATCTAGTTCATTTTGTTGTATTATTTAGGAATACTATTTTTCGAAAAATTTCGCGAAATTATATATATATATATATATATATATAATGATTTGCAATGTGACACTTAAATGGGACTCAAATTCAACACTATCTTGACAAATATTCAGTCATAATTGACCTATCGATACAAGGTTACTAACCATTACAAAACATAGAAATACTATCTACTAAGCGTAACTTTGATATGCCACAAAGCCGAAGGTTTTGAAGACGGAATGAGGACCGAAGTCACTACTCAGTCATAACTGATCTCACGAGAAAAACTTGCTAACCATTACCCCACGTAGAAGTATCCGCAGAAATTTGCCAAACGAATCATGGAGCACTAAGGGGAAGAGCAATTGGTCTTTAATCTTATAAATATTGGTTTTTAATCTTATAAATATATCTAGACTAGCAGTATAGCCCGGCGTTGCTCGGATGTAAGGAAAGCTTTAAAACAAATCCATAGTCCTGGAGCTCAGACTCACCCTAAAGAATATTTGTGTGAAGTTTGTTTAGAATCGGATAAAAATTATGGATTTATATAAAGGACATAGAGACAGATAAACAGACACACACACACAAACATCTTGCCATTTATATATATATATATATATATATATATATATCGATTTTCTGCACTATTTTAAGAACTGCAATCTTGAAACTTCTGAATATCGTTTCTTATGTCCTTCTCTACAAGTGTATCAAATTTGATTAAAATCGGACCACTCCTTCTATCACCCGATTTTGTCGATTATCGATTTTCGATATTTATCGGGGGTACCTCGACACAAAACCTAGCTAAGAACACTGGCAGGTACTTATAGTACAACTGTGTAAATTTTCAAGAAAATCGGTTCAGCCATTTCGGAGTCTACAGGTAACGGACACACACACACACACACACACACACACACACAGAGTTCCATTTATAAATAAGTATAAATATACACGGCCTAGTTGGATTGTATATCCATTTTGTTTTTGAAAATTATATTTTAATAATACTTTTATTGAAAAATTATGACAAAGTGCAAAATGTTTTTGTGTGACGGGTTTCATTCTTAACGATTTTCTCTGATCATTTGGGCGATTGGCAAGTCCCAGTCAATAAATATATATGTCTATGTAAAACAAAAAAGAACAAGAAACAATTTTCAACCGCTTTGTTAAGTCATTGCGTCCATTTTGTCGCTTGCTGCATTTGTTTTAAAATCATTTCTTTTGTTATTGGAAAGTTTTACATTTAAAAACACTTAGTTTTACGTCTTATATTATGTTTTTTGGTGCGACAAAATGGCTGTAAGTGGACGAAAAAGCATTTTAAATGAAGCTTACCCTCCCCGGAGTCATACAATCTTTTCGTAAACACACACACACACACACACACACACACACACACACACACACACACACACACATTTCAAGTTGTATCCGTTCATAAGCTTGTCTATAGAAAGTGATTAATTTCCAAACGTATAACAACGATGTGTGTATAATTTGATTTGTTTGTTTAACAGCACATCAACATTTTATGGGTGATTTAATGCCGACAAAATGTTATTCTCTTTACATTCGGACTATTGTCCTCGTCTTTGTTGCCATTTGCACGAGGTTTCAGCCTTTGTAAGCTCCGGCCTTCTTTAGGTGCTAGGAATTTCGAACCGAACCCTTTATTACAATCACTGGGGTATATGAATACCATTCCTTGCCTAATGCATCTCTTTACAGCTATGAAGTAACAACAGTATAAGATACGTTATTCTACTTTCACAATTGAATACATGGCAGATGATACTCAACTTGTGTTCATATACACTCTTGTGAGAACATGATTACTAGAGGCGGGGATATGTGTGTTTTATGTTGTCATTTTGTTAATGTTATATTTTGAAAGACAATTTGATTTAAAAAATTGTCGGATGCTTTATGGATTAATGTAATGCCGGATGCTGTATGGATTAATGTAATGTCAGATATTATATCGATTAATGTAATGTCGGTTGTTATATGGATTAATGTAATGTCAGTTGTTATATGAATTAATGTAATATCGGATGTTATATGGATTAATGTAATGCCGGATGTTATATGGATTAATGTAATGTCGGTTGTTATATGGATTAATGTAATGTCGGATGTTATATGGATTAATGTAATGTCAGATATTATATAGATTAATGTAATGCCGGATGTTATATGGATTAATGTAATGTCGGATGTTATATGGATTAATGTAATGTCGGTTGTTATATGGATTAATGTAATGTCAGATATTATATAGATTAATGTAATGCCGGATGTTATATGGATTAATGTAATGTCGGTTGTTATATGGATTAATGTAATGTCAGATATTATATAGATTAATGTAATGCCGGATGTTATATGGATTAATGTAATATCGGATGTTATATGGATTAATGTAATGTCAGATATTATATAGATTAATGTAATGCCGGATGTTATATGGATTAATGTAATGTCGGTTGTTATATGGATTAATGTAATGTCAGATATTATATAGATTAATGTAATGCCGGATGTTATATGGATTAATGTAATATCGGATGTTATATGGATTAATGTAATGTCAGATATTATAGATTAATGTAATGTCGGATGTTATATGGATTAATGTAATATCGGTTTTGATATGGATTAATGTAATGTCGGATGTTATATGGATTAATGTAATGTCGGATATTTTATGGTTTAATGTAATGTCGGATGTTATATGGGTTAATGTAATGTCGGGGGTTATATGGATTAATGTAATGTCGGATCCTGTATGGATTAATGTAATGTCAGATATTATATGGATTAATGTAATGGCTGTTGTTATATGGATTAATGTAATGTCGGTTGTTATATGGATCCATGCAATGTCGGTTGTTATATAGATTAATATAACATCCCGCTGGGGAAAAAGTGGCTGGAGTCGAGCTGTCAAATGTCAGATATTCAGGGCAACAGCACGATCCTCGCCGGATTTATCTAGATCCTGGTATATGTACTTCGTGATGGTCGTCAGAATATCGGCCGTAGACCTGGCAAAGCGGAAGCCGTACTGCATTTCTGATAATAGTTTATGGGCTTACATATCCGATTAGAGAACATGTCAAGCTATCTCTTGAGAAAGAAAGTTTAAAATTACGTAATTCATGTCAATTTTGCATCACTGTTTAAATAGATGATTACAAGCAGCATTTTAGACTCTTACGACTGCAAATGCACAAATGCCTTGTAAACAAACAAAAAATGTACCCGCTACAATGAAGTTGTTTCAGCAGACAGAACTGTACAGAAGGGATTCGCTAAGTTCAGATTTTCAATCTGACATTAGCTCATATTCTTATAAACGTTATATTTGTTGACCATGTTCACCATAGGTTATGAATATAGAATACAGCGCAGTACGTTATCTGTTCAATGAAACAACGTCAAAGATTAACACTCACTCACTCTACTGAATCGGATTATATCGCCAATACTCGGGAAAATATGGTCGCCTTTTATACACGTCGCATTGAATATTTTGAGTCTTCTGATTAAATAACCCTTCTGTTGGTGAACTATAAAATGAATCAGCCCATGGCTGGCTCACCAGTATACAAAGGTACCCAAAAAAAACTCCAACATTATTTAATCGCTTTCGTTCGTATATATTAATTTTACTATTAAAAAAAGAGACATTTACACAGACATATATACCCACTAGATATTGGGTTGTCTGGAAATTTCATACCAATGTTCGGTCGTTCATATTCCAACACGTTAGAACACTTTAAATTTATCGACAGGTATAATTTGCTTCTTCTTTTTCTTCTTTTATGTACCTTGTCCCTTCAGAACGTAGGCGATGATGGTCTTCCACGTCTTCCTATTTCTGATGGCTCTTAGCACGTTTTCTCCTGTAACGTCTCTCAGCACCCGTTCTGTCATCCACCTGACCAGGTCCTTCAAATATGTTATCCGTTGCTTTCCTCTGTCACTTTTTCCCTCTATCCGGCCTGTTAGTATCAGGTTCTCCAAGCCCTCCTTCCTCGTTGCATTTCCCAGGAACTTAAGTTGTTCCTTCTTGATGCTCAGTATTAATTTACTTTTCGTTTCCATCATTCCCAAAACCTCATCATTGCTCACATACTCGGTCCACGATATCCGCAGCATCTTTTTGTAGAACCACATTTCAGCTGCTTCAAGTTTTCCCTTCATCTTTGTAGATATTGTCCAAGATTATTGCTTACATTTCCGATAAGAGCGCACCTCAATCTACCTCTTTTTTTTTTAATAATCGTTTCAGCTCCAAGCAAGACAGTCACTGGTGCGCGTGGCGCTACATGAGAAAAGAGCGAAACGAAAGAGGAACAAGTTACACGGGTTGTCGGGGAATTGATATCAGAAAGATGGGAATACTAGTGTGAAGAGGGTTACAGTTTCAAGAGGGTTACGCGTGAGTAGAAAGAAAAGGAAAAAGAAGAAGATTTATCGGGAGGAAAAAAATAATAGAAAGATGGAAGTCTAAGAAAATAAGAGATGGCAATTGACGTTACAGCACTCAGGGAAGCAAGTATACGGAAGGAAGTCCCGCAGGCGGGAAGTGCGAGAAAAGAAGCTGTTAGAGTAGAAGCGGTGGCTACATTAGCTGTTTTAATTGTAAAAGTGTGAAACCTAGTTGTTAGTCTAGTAGCTCAAGTAAATTCCTGTAGAGGGGGCACCAGGGAGCTGAGCTTGTCGAAGCAGAATCCGTGAAAATATTTGTAGAAGAGACAGAGAGAATCTACATCCTGTTAGAGAGAAAGTGACGAGTCGAGCTGCCGGATCGAGATCGTTTACATTACAGATTCTCCTCTGAATTTTGCCCAGAAGCCCGAGATGAATAGCAAAGGCACACAACCATATATGCATTCAATGCAAGGACGGATGGTATAAAGATTAAATTTACTTAATTAATGTCACAAATGATGGAAATAATATTGAAGAAGTGATGTTTTAACTAGCAGTATAGCTCGGTGTTGCTCGGGTGTAATGAAAGCTTTAAAACTAATCCATGGTCCTGGATCTCAGACTCTTTGGACGTTGGCACGAAAGACTAAAAAGCAATAGTTGTTTCCAGTTAAAGCGAAACCGTAGGCTGAAAGAAAAATGAATGGATGTAAGTCAAATTTTGATTTCCTGGTATCGATATCAAATGTTCTACACTATTGTAAGAATTGCAACCTTGAAACTTATGAATATCGTTTTTTATGTCTTTGTTTATGAGTATATCAAATTTGATTAAAATCGGACCACTCCTTCTATAAACCGATTTTTTCGATTATCGATTTTCGATATTTATCGAGGGGTACCTCGACACAAAACCTAGCTAAGAACACTTGCAGACGCTTATAGTACAACTGTGTAAATTTTCAAGAAAATCGGGTCAGCCGTTTCGGAGTCTATAGGTAACGGGCACACACACACACACACACACACACACACACACACACACACACACACACACACAAAGTTCCATTTATAAATAAGTTTAGATAGATAAGCAGAAAAAACCTTTAATACAAAAAAAAAACAACAAAAAAAAAACAAATAACCAAAAAATGACAGTGCTTTACTTGTATATAATATCAGTTTTCTTACGTGACAGAAAATGCTGGAGAAAATGGACGGAGATGAAGTAGTGAACTAAATTAACAGGAACGTGGCTCTACAGAAGGATACTGAGAATACCATGGACCAAACATATGAGTAATGAGGAGACTTTAGAGAAGAGAGTAACGAAAAGGAACATTATACTTAACATCAGGAAGAGACAGTTGAACCTCAAGTAGTCTTCGGTTTTAGATTTAGATATTCCAATTCAATAAAATGTTAAAAATTTAATTTCTTAAAAATATACATTTTACTTATATATCTAGACTTTAGGGACACCCGGTAGAATAGGGAGAACATATATATATATATATATATATATAATAATAATAATAATAATAATAATAATAATAATAATAATAACTAAATAGACTCTGTAAGTATGCAGGCCGTAAATTTATACTAAAATAAACCTCCGAAAAAACCATTAACAAACAGAACCTAAATCCGTTACAATCCGGTGTACTAAGACGTCGGATAAATGGGGAGAAAAAAAAAGAAACCCGCGGAACAAGAACAAAACATTCAATACTCTGCAGTAAAGAAAAAACCCCAAACGGAACCAAACACAAGAAACAGTGCTCAATACAAAGTACGAAAGAAAAGACACAATAGTAGAGCAAAAACACACAAAAATCTAGAGTGAGCCAAAACCTACCGCGGTTGGCCCTGATGATCCGTAGTGTGAAACCGCGGTAGGTTTTGGCTCACTCTAGATTTTTGTGTATATATATATATAATGTAAATAAGTTGACAATAATTTTATTGAAGAATGTACATAACTATTAACGAAAGCGAAAAAGGTCAGGCATTAATACGAACAATTAGTCAGTCAGTTAGGTGCCATACGAGATACACGCTTGGGCGATCATGTCTCGAAATTGACATGATTGACTGGGCAGATTATCCCGCAGTAGGTTGCCATTGCTTTCTGCTGTAGACTGGTTGCCAACGAGGGCTATAGAACCCAATCTGTCCTACTATTTGACTCATAGCTAGCGGAAGAAGAGATGCAATATATTATTACATAGTAATTAGTGGGGGATCATTTTATTACTTCATAACAATAGAAAACCGTTCCCCTATTTTGTGACTAGTAGAATCCTTAATCATGATTCTAACTATTATACTCAGTCAGTCAGTTAAGTGCCATACGTGATACACGCTTGGGCGATCATGTCCCGAAAGTGACATGACTGACTGGGCAGAAGATTATCCCGCAGTAGGTTGCCATTGCTTTCTGCAGTAGACTGGTTGCCAGTCAAGGCTATAGAACCCAATCTGTCCTATTATTTTACTCATACCTAGAGGAAGAAGAGATGTATTATATTATTACGTAGTAATTAGTGGAGGATCATTTTATTACTTCATAACAATAGAAAACCGATCCACCACTTTATGACCAGTAGAAATTTTAATCATGATTCCAACTATTCAGTCAGTCAGCTAAGTGCCATACGTGATACACGCTTTGGGCGATCATGTCTCCCAAGAGACAACACTGACTGGGCAGAAGATTATCCCACAGTAGAATGCTTTCTGCGGTAGACTGCGTTCCAGACAAGGCTATAGAACCCAGTCTGTCCTGCTATTTAACCCATAACTGGAAGGAATAGACAGATTAATACCTTTCCCAAGGGTATTTGCGCGTAAGTGAATGCAATGATATCAGCTGGAATTCGAACTCCCTCCCCGATTTCTCGTTCCGAGCCGATATCCACTGCACCACAACGCACATCCGCGAACAATAGCGACAATATAAGTCAATTACGGTTGTGGTGTGGTGGATATCGCCCCGCAACGGGAGACTGGAGAGCCGAGTTAGAATTCCAGTTGAATTAGTTGCATTCACTTACGCGCAAATACCTTTGGGAAAGTTATTAATCCGTCTCTTCTCCCTCTAGCTACGGGTTAAATAGCAGGAGAGATTGGATTCAATAGTTTTGGTTGGCAGCCGGTCTACCGCAGACAGTAATGGCAACCTACCACGAAAAAAAAATTCTGACAAATCAGTCATGTCTTTTTAGAGACATGATCACCCAAGCATGTATTACGTAAGACACTGACTGTTGCGGATGTCCGTTGTGGTGCAGTGGATATCGATCCGGAAAAAGAGATCAGAAATTCGTTGCATTTACTTACGAACAAATATCCTTGGTAAATCAATTAATCCGCCTCTTAGCTCTCCTCATATGGGTTAAATAGAAAGGCAGATTGGGTTCTACAGCCTTGATTGGCAACTAATCTACCCTAGAAATAAATTGCAACCTACTGTGGGAATATTTCTGACTAGACAGTGATGTTTCGAAATGACATGATCTCCTAAACGTGGCACTTAACTGAAGACAATTACGTATTTAATAATAATAATAATAATAATAATAATAATAATAATAATAATAATAATAACAATAAACTTGTCTATTATAATAATAATAATTAAAAACTTGTCTATTGATATGGCTTGTCCAGCGGATTATAGCATAGCAACAAAGGAATTCGAAAAACTGTCAAAATATAAAAACCTGGAAATTGAAATAGAAAAATTGTGGAAATTGAAAACAAGAGTTGTGCCAGTGATAGTAGGTGAACTTGGAATGATAAAAAATGGAACAAAACAGCACATTGAAAAAATCCCTGGAAACTCCAGCTTAAGAGATATACAAAAAATTGTCTTGTTAAGTACAGCCCATACACTAAGGAAAACTTTGTTTATGTAACGCTAGGGATGATAGGGAGATAGAAAAAAAACATGAAATGGAGCCATAACAACACGCTACGACCTTCCTTAGGTCTTCCCGCAGACTTGGTTGGTAGTGCAACCATAGCAGAAATCGTAATATGATGAAAAATGACATCATAATAATAATTGTGTTGACTGTGATGTTGCTGATAAGGGAAGAAAAAAATTAATAAAAAATTAATGATGACAAAAATTTTAAAAATAGTATAAAACGAATAAAATGGACGATGGTTTCGGGGCGAATAAATGAATACAGGTGAACGTTTAGAAGAGACTATGAAAGCCCACCTGAGGCTGACGGTCTGAACAATTACAAATTGTAAGTCTCTGTAAGTTTAACTTTAATGACTGAGTAGTTCTTTGCTGAATTCAATTTGGTAAAAGCTAAAAGGCGTCGCGCTTCCACGGAATCTTGACAAATACGTCCTTTTATCCAACAAAACCAGAGACTGATTGAATTTAAATAGGTGTAAAGTTTTTCCGTTCTTCTGTTTACCATTTTTTAACATAGCATTTTTGCACTTGTTCTATTTGTCGATGACAAATTCGGTTCATTTTCTTTATCTAATTTTCTATTCTTTTTTATTAACATTTCTATTCTTTTTGATTAACATTTAGCATTTAGTCAATTTCTTTCTAGATTGAAGACAATTTTTGAATTTAAAAATTTTTCTTTCAAAATATGCTCTCTGTAGATTTATCACTTATTTATTCAAATATATATCGAGTCTATAAAACCATTTTTTTCCATTTTTTTTTCCTTCCTTCCTTAATTATTATCCAAAACATTCATACTTTTCGCACCATTGACTCGCTGTCTTTTTTCTCTTGCTTCACTTTTCTTCATTGTTTTACTTCTATTTTCCTTCTCTTCTTTAGAACTTCTTTACCTCTTTCCATCTTCTTCTTCTGTCTCCTCTCTTCAATATTCTTCCATCCCCGTCTCTCATTGCATTCCTTTCGGCTGCAAATCTTGCATTCGCCATTAATTGCATTGTCTTCATTTAGACAGAAGTATTACTTTCGTAAAACTTTACTTTCAATTCTTTCCTTACTTTATGAAGTGATTTTATTTCTTAATTCTCCGACGTGAAAATAAAGAAAAAATACCACAAAAACTCCAAATGAGTAAACAATAATAATAATAATAATAATAATAATAATAAAAGGTTCTCACTTTCCATCGCATGCATCGTGCAATGACTGATGTTGATCGGCTGTATGCGTCTAAATCCGAAGAAGGTAGAGGATTAGTTCAACTAGAACTGTCTTACATCATAATAATAATTGTAATGACTGTCAGCCTCAGGTGGGCTTTCATAGTCTCTTCTAAACGTTCACCTGTATTCATTTATTCGCCTCGAAACCATCGTCTATTTTATTCGTTTTATACTCTTTTTAAAATTTTTGTTATCATTAATTTTTTTTCCCTTATCAGCAACATCACAGTCATCACAACACTCGGACTTCAAAGATATCGGGAAGTGACTGAATGATGATTTGTGTCAAAGAACAGGAAAGTAATAAGAAACTGTATTCAATAAGAAAGGAAGTTAACAAATTCAAAAAAAGAATTTCAAGTACTGAAGAAATGCAAGTAAACCTTAATACACCTACTGCGGCGACAAGAAACTAAAATAAAAAATAAAACCAGATGTTATTTCCTAAATACAGATACAATAGTAAGATAAGCCTCTTAAAGTTCAACACTCTGCCTCTTTCAAACAAGCTGATTAAGAAAAATGTAAGCAGGGACCAAGCGAGTCTCCCTGAGAGCAACACACTACGCCTCCTCAGCCTTACCCTCTCCTCAAACCTCAAATGGAACCACTATGTTGAATCCATAGCTAAATCTACTGCTAAAAAGATTGGGTCACTATGTCGATCCAGGATGTTTTCTTTTTTCTGCCTGAATCCATCCTGCATACATACAAGTCAACCATCCGTCCGTGCATGGAGTCCTTGCTGCAATTTATGGTCAGGCGCTCCTGTCATTCTCCTCAGTGTTCTAGACAGGCTCCAAAGGAGAGTCTGTAATGTGATAGGTACTGATCTGGCAGCCACTTCCCCACCGTCGAAATGTGGCCTCCCTTTGTCTGTTCCATAAATACATTCATGGCTTCTGCTGGTGCCTCCTCAACAGGTGCTTACTCGTGCAACCAGACTGGCAACTGGGTCCCACCCATTCACAGTCAGGTTAGCCAAATGCAGACGACAATTCTACTCCTGCAGCTTCTTCTCTCGCACTTCCCGCCTGTGGAACTCGCTCCCATATTCTTGCTTTCCTGACGGCTACAACCTCCAGAAATTTAAATGCAATGTCAATACTCATCTATTAACCACTGGACTCTAGCTCTCTCTCCCCACCCCCGTATATCCTTCCCTTTCTCTCCACCTATGTATCTGTCATCGCACCTGCATTCTCAGCTTTTTATTGCTCCTTTCTAACTAGTTTGTACTCCTCACTCTTTTCTAATTAATCTTTTTACAGTTATGTAGCCCCCCCCCCCCCGCTCATCAGTGGTATTTCTGCCTTGCTCAGGGTGAAATGATTAAAAAAAAAACACCAAGCAAGACAGTCTATTGCCACTGGGAGAAAGAGTGAGAGGTTACAGGGGGTGTCGGAAATTAGATTAGAAAATGGTTAAGATACTGAGAGTGGAGTGGAACGAGCAAAGAGCATGAGATAGAGGATGCAAGTTAGCAAAATAGGAGATGATTATTGACTTTACACTTAAACCCCTGGAGATTGTAGCAATTTAGGGAAACAAGTAAACGGAAGGGACTTCCACAAGAGGGAAGTGCGAGAAAAGAAGCTGTTGTAGTAGAATTTGTTTTTACGTTTTATTGGTTTCACCGTAAAAAAGGAGACCTTGTTGCTAGTCTTGTGTCTCGAGTAAATTCATACATAGGGCGCAACAGATAGCTAAGGTCATCGGATCAGAAGCCGTGATAGTATTTGCAGAAGAGACACAGGGAAGCCACATTGCGCCAGTGAGAAAGTGACTGTATCTGAGCTGCCAGGTCGGGATTGATCCCATAACAGATTCTTCGTTGGATTTTGTCAAGAACCCTTAGGTGGATAGCAGGGGCACTCGATCAGATAGTTAAGGAATATTCAATGCACGGGCAGATGGTAGATTTATATATGTGCAGGGTGGTTTCAGACGGGAAAAACTTCCTTGCTCTACACAGAAACATGACCTTTTAAGCAGCGGACTCAGCTATGGATTCAATGTAGTCGTTTCATTAGAGGTCTATTAACCCGAGGAGGCGCAGTGTTTTGCTCTCAGGGAGAATAGCCTGATCCATGCTAATGCGGGGTTAGGAGCGATTGTCTATGATGGTTAATAGATAGCAGCTTCGTTTTGAAGGCATTAAAATTTACAATATCAACTAACCACCATAGACAATCACATCTACCTCCCATTAGCATGAGACAGGCTAGCCTCCTAGAGAGTAAAATACTACGCCTCCTTGGCCTTACACTTTCGGCGGACCTCAAATGGAATGACTATATCGAATCCATTGTCAAACTGCTGCTATGAAAGTCAGCTCTCTGTGCAGGGCCCGGAAGTTTTTTCCCACCTGAATCTATTCTGCACATGTACAAATCTACCATCCGCCCGTGTATTGAATATTGCTGCTATATCTGGTCGGGTGCCCCTGCTGCTCTCCTTGGGCTTCTTGACAAAATACAAAGGAGGATCTGTAACGTGGTTGATACTGACTTGGCAAACCGGCTGCGACCACTCTCTCACCGGCGTGATGTGGCTTCCCTGTGCCTCTTCTACAAGTACTTTCATGGCTTCTGCTCCGATGAGCTTAGATCACTGGTGCTGCCTAAGCACGAATTTACACGAGATACTAGATTAGCAACTAGGTTGCTTTTACAGTTAAACAAATAATATGTAACCGTAAATTCTACTCCAACAGCTTCTTTTCTCGCGCTTCCCGCCTGTGGAACTTCCTTCCACAAGTCTGCTTTCCTGACAGCTACAATCTCCAGGTGTTTAAATGTAGGGTCAATAGACACCTCCTATCACACTAACTCCCAATTATTCTCAGAACACTCTCATCTACCCAACCCTCATTCTCGGTATCCTTACCCGCCTATGACCCACCCTCTGACATTTCCTATATTTGATCATCCTTTTCTCCACTCTATGTAGCCCCCTGCGCAGTAGTGGCAGTGACATGCCTTGCTCGGGGTGAAACGCTTATAAAAAAAAAAAATTAAAAAAATTTCAGTTGAAAAAGTGAAGTCAAGAAGGTGCAATGTGTTTTAAGGAGAAGCAGGAAAGTTTTCCCTATGGTGGTTAAAGGAGAGTAGTTTCATTTTGGGGGCATTTAAAATTCACGAACCATTTTTTGAAAATTCTGTTAGTACGAAATGCAGATTCTGTTATAAATATCCATAAACAAAAACCGTTTTATATAAAATTCCACATTGTTAGCATCCACTGAATATAAAACCCGGCATAAGAGAGTAGGCCAATATCTGCACTGGAAAATATACAACATCTACGGGAAGGAAAAAGCAAGAAACTGGTATTAACATTAATTCAGACCCGGTTACACAGATAAGATCAGTAACAATTTAATTGGACTTTACAATAAACATAAACAAAGCAATCAATTTTTGTTGGTTGTTTTGTTTTTATGGCATATCAACCTCGGCGGGTCATTTATTGCCAATTAAATTTTATTTATTTATTGCTGGTAATACCTTTTTCTGTCAACAATTTATTGTTGTTTTTATATAATTTTTTGTGTGTAGTAATACTTTTTTATTTTTCGAGTATCAAGATTCATTGGGATTTGTTTTTAAGGGTAGGATCCCCAAGTCCTACCCTGTTATTTAACCCATAACTGGAGGGAAGGGACAGATTAATACCTTTCCTAAGGTTACCAGTGCTTAAGTGAATGCAGAATATTCAACTAGAATTCGAACTCGGCTCACCAATTTCTCTTTCCGAGTCGAAATCCACTGCACCACAACGCACATCTGTCACTAAACGCTTACAGCATCTAGTATTCCCAAGCGGTCACCCATCTAAGTAATGACCAGGCTCAACGTTGCTTAACTTCGGTGATCGAGCGAGAACCGGTGTATTCAACGTGATATGGCCGTAAGCTCAAAGCAATCGAAGCTAATCGTCCAGAAATCGTGATCAAAGACAAACAAACAAAGCGTTTTCTTATTGACATGACCGTTCCTGCTGATTGTAATGTATCTTTGAAGATATCAAAATACAAGGATCTTGATGTAGAAAGCTAAAAATGTGGCTCATGATGAGATCAATAATTCCGGTAGTATTTAGAGTACTCGTAATATTGGGAAAAGCTTCCGATAGAGCAGATGTTTCCAACCAGTGGGTTTCGACCCCTGGGGGTCGTGAAGCCTTAGCAGGGGTCCGCGACGCTTTGGCAGGGGTTCGTGACGCCCTTGGCAGGGGTTCACGACGTCTTGGCAGGGAAAGCGTGTAGCCTTGTCAGAAGTAGCTTGGGATAACATTAATTGTATTTCATCAATTACATTTTTCAAGATATTACATTTTTTTTTGTTTAGGTGCAAAGTGAAAGTTATGACAAACGCTTTGAAGGTTGTTATTTCTAAGCCTTTAAAACAACACTTTCCACTTTTGTCAATATAAAAACAAAGAAGAGGAACAGATTGGATGTTGGAGATGGCATGAGACTGACTCTAACAAACACTCAGCCAAAGCTTGCTGCTGAAATGCAACATCAGGCATCTCACTAGCTGGGTTGGATAGCTTTTGAAACCTATGATAATGTTATTTTATGAAATATATGTTCTTTTTTGTGAATTCAGGCTGGACCAAGGTGCTTTAATTTGGTAATAAATAATTACAGAATTTTAAAATATTTTTTTAGATGTTTCTTTTCCTGTCTTTCACAGAAAATGAAAAGAAAGTTAAGCTGATGATAGTAAGCCCTAAGTAGGGAGTCGCATAGGTTTCAAACGTTTAGGTAAGGGGTCGCGAGTGCCAACAGGTTGGGAACTACTGCGATAGAGTCATTGGTAATCCCTGGTAATCAATACCTTTTAAGAAATAAACAAAAAATTGTAGTCACAAAAAAAGATCACACATTACAAACAACTTTATGTATTATGTGCGTGTTTTTTGTTTTTTTTGTTTTTTTTTTTACCAAAAATATCAGTGAAAAATGTCATGAAACCATTTCTCACCTTAGGTCTCTGGTTGGGACCCGGAAGAAAATATTACACAAATTCAAGGAAACAACAACAGTAACAATAACAATAATAATAATAATAATAATAATAATAATTATAATAATAAAAATATTAATAATAATAGAGACAACCATGTATTCAAATGAAATCTAAAATTACAAAATAAATCTAAACGTATTTATAAATGGAACTTTGTCTGTGTGTGTGTGTGTGTGTGTCTGTGTTTGTGTGTGTGTGTGTGTGTGTGTGTGTGTGTATCTGTTACCTATAGACTCCGAAACGGCTGAACCGATTTTCTTGGAAATTTACACAGTTGAACTATAAACGTCTGCGAGTGTTCTTAGCTAGGTTTTGTGTCGAGGTATCCCCAATAAATATCGAAAATTGATAATCGAAAAAATCTGGTTATAGAAGGAGTGGTCCAATTTTAATCAAATTTGATACACTCATAGACTAAGACATAAGAAACGATATTCAGAAGTTTCAAGGTTGCAGTTCTACAATAGTGCAAAAAATCGATAATATATATATATGTATATATATATAAAAGGCAAGATGTTTGTATGCGTGTCTGTTTATCTGTTGTATGTCTGTATTTTTTCAGCCCTTTGATTTTCGTTTTTGCTTCGGGTTTGGCTTTAAGTAGGTATAATTGTAGTTCTTAGTCTCAGCCATGATACCATTTACTCAGCGGACTTATTTAACCTTCAAAATTCAGTTTACGACGAAAAAACTTATTTGAGATCGATACCAGGAAATCAAAATTTGACTTACATCCATTCATTTTTCTTTCAGTCTACGGTTTCGCTTTAACTGGAAACAACTATTGCTTTTTAGGTCTTTCGTGCCAACGTCCAAAGAGTCTGAGATCCAGGACCATGGATTAGTTTTTAAAGCTTTCATTACACCCGGGCAACACCGGGCTATACTGCTAGTAAAATATAGTTAATTAATAAAAGTTTGATTTGAACAATTCTCTTATGCACCGTATTTTTTCAGGAGACCAGAGATCATGGCTCAGCCCAACCTGTTTTAGATCGAACTTATCTTTTTTTATTTTCTATCTTTCATAATCCCTATATACAAACCGTTCACCCGAACTCGTTATTTAGGATTTTCGTAGTTTTCCTCTGTCGCTGTTGCCTTCAAAATTTCTTATGAATGTCAAAATGTTAAGCACTTTTTCCTAATTATGTAACCGAGAATTTTAAGCGTACTTTTGGTGTCCATTTTGCCTAATCCTTCGTCGTTGTTCACATGTTAAGGCTAAGGTAGCCTCAGCATCCTTCTGTAGAGACACATTTCTGTTGCCTCAAGTTTCTTAATCTGTGAGATGAATTGTCCGGCATTCATTGTAATATCAGTCAATCAGTTAACTACCATACGTGATACTCGCTTTGCTATCATGTCTCTTTTGAGATAAGACTGCCTAGGAAGAAATTTTACAATTATTTCAGTCGTTGTACGCGCCGGCCTTTTTCAGGTGATAAGAATTTTGAATCGAAATTTTATTGTCTATACTTCTGAGATAAGGTAGAATTTGCATTATTTTCTTCGTTTACGACGTTTCAGTCCTTGTACGCCCCGACCTTCTTCTGGTGGTAGAAATGTTATCTTTATTTGTCTGTACTTCTGAGATGAGGTAATATTTGCATTATTTACTTCGTTCAGGCTGTTTTCCTCATCTTTATTGCCATGTTTACGATGTTTCGGCCGTTGTACACTCCGGCCTTCTTCAAAGATGCTAACAATTTTGAACTGACACCTTTATTTCTATTACTGGGGTATATAATTCTCATTCCATGAGCGATGCTATTTCCGGGTGCTATGTGACTTGACCCAAAGATTTGGAAGTTCAATACCTGGTTACAGCAGTAGTGACCAAATAAATTTTAAATTTTAGTTAAAGCGAGATAACTACATGACATCCGGAAGTGGCATCGCACATGGAATGAGAATGATATATCCCAGTGATCGAAATAAAAAGTTCAGTACAAAATTCCCAAACCTGATTAAGGACGCAGCATACAACGGCCGAAACGTCGTAAACATTGCAATAAAGATGTGGTCAACAGTCCGAACAATGTAAGCAATACTAGAGACAAACCTCTCTTGGCTGCTTATAAATGATAACAACAACAAAGATGACGACTATAGTCTAATTGTAAATATGTGCTGTGAAGGCTTCTTGTATAGACAAGTACCTGATGAAGGCTAGAAAGCACTACAGCTGTAACGTCGTGATAACAACAGCAAAGATGAGAACTATAGTCTGAGTGTAAATACTGTTTAGTGTTCTGAAGGTTTTTATAGATGCATGATTATTTTTAAAATTTATGGTGTAGTGGTTTCCCGTTGCTTTCTCCACGGTGTTTTATCGAGACACTACCTCTAGTTAATTTGCCTGTGACTCCTCGAAAGTTCTTCTGTTTTTTTTTTGTTTGCTTGTTTTTTTTTTACTTTCTGTATTACTGGGTTGTAAACATTGAGTAGGGTAGCCAGTTAAGTCGCTGACACCCTGATAAGAATTTTGAATCGAACTTTTTATTTGTCTATACTTCTGAGATAAGGTAGAATTTGCATTATTTTCTTTGTTTACGAAGAAAATAATACAAATAGTATGTTCTCTTTGAAAGAAATTTTTTTATTTATTTTTTATTATATCCATATTTGTGTCCTGCGGAGGGATGTAAATTTAGTCCCACTTGTCAATTGTGAATAATGGCTTTACAGATCAAAATTAGTAGGGTAGTAGGAGTCAGTGCTGCATTGTCATGAGATGTCTGTCCTTTCAATATGGCCGCGAATTCAGCAGAATCTCATTAAAGATGAAGCAACCAAAATGTGGTTCCACAGGAGGACGCTGAGGATACAATGGACGGATCACACGAGCAACTTCGAGGTTTTGGGGAGTATGAACCCAAGAAAGAAACTGATCAAGCAGGTGCAGAAATTTAAATACCTAGGAAATATTATGACAGAGGATGAGGAGTGCGACACTCTGAACCGAAGATGCATTGGCGTAGCCAAAGACGCATTCAAAAGCTAAGCAGAGTATTGAGAGACTGGAAAATTTGGTTGAAAACAAGCAAAAAAGCACTGAATTCTTATATGAAATCTGTCCGCCTATATTGCAGTGAATGATGGATAATCTGCTCAAAGATGAAAGAGAAGAGGGACTCGAAGCAACAAAGATGTATTTCTACAGAAGGATGCTGAGGATACCATGAACCGAACATGTGAGCAACGACAGAATTTTGGAATGGGGTACAAACGAAAAGGAAACTTTTACTTACCATGAAGAAGAGACAGCTGACATTTCTGGGACACGTTATGAGGAAGGAGGGCTTGGAGAATCTAATACTCACAGGACGGAA
Source organism: Ascarosepion bandense (assembly GCA_037127315.1). Lineage (NCBI taxonomy): Eukaryota > Metazoa > Mollusca > Cephalopoda > Sepiida > Sepiidae > Ascarosepion > Ascarosepion bandense. Next base: position 957,297 of record JBBBDQ010002522.1, read on the forward strand.
ATAGAAACGGTGGAGTGCGATTCGAGAGATACTTGATGAGCATGAGAGATAGGGGTAAGTGGAGGTCCAAGATCGCCTATGTCCTGAAAGGACACGGCACAACGAAGAAGAAAGAAAATAAAAAATAGGTAAGAGAGGTATTGTTAGTGGTCAGGAATTAATTCATGAGAAATGAACTGCTGCATCATTGCAAATACATTGCTAATTATACCTTGAAATCAGGAATTGTCACTTATTAAAAATTAATCCAAGCATCACACATAGAATATATATGATGTAAAGTATTATTAATCAGGTGGCTATAAAATTTCACTAATTGTCAAGTAGAAACGTATTGTCAGTGGTCATGTATAAATGCATATATATATATCAGAAAATAGCTAACCTAGAGAGCCAACGAACCTACCAAGGTTTCACCAAATTGAATCTTCAGGGCAATCCAATTTGGTGAAACCTTGGTAGGTCCGTTGGCTCTAGGTTAGCTACTTTCTTATTTATCTGCTCTACTTGTGTATTGAGCGCTTAACGTGTTAGGTTACTCGTCTCGGCTTTTTTTCTTTCGACTAGTACTTTGACTAATGTTCAAGTGCTTAGTTCGTTTCGTTTTTTGTTTCCATTTTTTCCCCTCCGCGTTTATACTCGGTGGGTTTTTCGAGACGTGTTCAAAGACAAATGTACAGATATATATATATATATATATATATATATATATATATATATATATATATATATACTCTGGCTTGTACGCATCGCTCATTCAATTATGAATTAGAGTACTCTGGCTGTTGGGCATGTACAATGA
>JBBBDQ010002523.1:0-152312 GCA_037127315.1 Ascarosepion bandense
CTTAATATTTGGCATAATCTAAATTTCTGTCTTTAACAGGTAAAAAATTATTTTGAATTTACCATTAGTTTTCTTCTATTTGTTTGAGTTAGTTGCACCATGAGTAGCTCTGTCGTATGGAACGGCATGTCAATAATCTCCATCGCTTACACTAACGTACGTGGTCTCCGCACTAACTTCCTCAGTGTTGATTCATTCCTTCACACTAACTCACCTGATATCTTGGCCCTATGTGAGACTAACCATAACCCTTCTAACCCCTCTTCTGAGTTTAACGTTCCTGGCTACCTTCCCCTTTTCAGGAAGGACTCCAATGTTCATATGCATGGGCTTGGTGTGTATATCAGCGAATACCTTCCCCTAGCTAGGGCGACATCCCTTGAATCCCCCGATCATTCTTTCATGTGTAAGGACAATAGACACCTCCTAACAAACTAACTTCCATTCTTTCAAACACTCTTCCCACACACCTATCTATCACCCCCTTCTGAGATTTCCTATATCTAACCACTCTTCCTATTTACCTTCCCCTATGTAGCCCCAAGCGCAATAGTGGCAGTGGAATGCCTTGCTTGGGGTGAAATGATTAAAAAAAAATATATATCATCTAAGAAATTCGATGCAAGACGCACATAGATTTCAAATTTTATTTTCGAAGTCGTACAGCATCAGATGTGAGCGCTATTTATGAACATAAAACGATAACAAACGAATTAAAACTGTTTGATTGTGAACTGAATAAAAATATTTATGTTTAAAAATCTGTGACGGGACGTTTCTTCAAGTATTCAGCAATTTTGGGGGAATTCGCAACTCTTTTGCGCAGTGCAGTCAATTTTGGGCAATTCTTCAAGAGTTCCGAATTATGCTTGAGAGAATTCTCCAGTGCCGCAAAGCAATGTAAATCTGCCAGAGTCATCTGCAGAAAGAAAAATAGACATAATTAAAAGTGTATCAGTTACTTTTTCAAAATTTCGAGGGTTGACTGAAAGGAAATTCTTCAATCTTATAAAGCATGTTTAGGACGAGATATAAAAACAAAGTATATTCATTTCTATTAAAAGTGTATCAGTCACTTTTTCAAAATTTCGAGGGTTGACTGAAAGGAAATTCTTCAATCTTATAAAGCATGTTTAGGACGAGATATAAAAACAAAGTATATTCATTTCTATTAAAAGTGTATCAGTCACTTTTTCAAAATTTCGAGGGTTGACTGAAAGGAAATTCTTCAATCTTATAAAGCATGTTTAAGACGAGATATAAAAACAAAGTATATTCATTTCTATTAAAAGTGTATCAGTCACTTTTTCAAAATTTCGAGGGTTGACTGAAAGGAAATTCTTCAATCTTATAAAGCATGTTTAGGACGAGATATAAAAACAAAGTATATTCATTTCTATTAAAAGTGTATCAGTCACTTTTTCAAAATTTCGTGGGTTGACTGAAAGGAAATTCTTCAATCTTATAAAGCATGTTTAAGACGAGATATAAAAACAAAGTATATTCATTTCTATTAAAAACGACAAGGATTGATTAAAAAAAAATTCTCTAATCCAATTAAATAAATTTTCAGATAATGTAACATTATGCAAATTTGTACAAGAATGAAATTTTTAATTCGTTTAAAATTTACGAGAGTTGAATGAATTGTATTTTTTCAATTCTTCAAAATATATGTGAGACCATTTTCTATACTATAATAATGACCGTTATATATATATATATATATATATATATATATATATATATATACTAACCACTGGACTCTAGCTCTCTCCCCTCCCCTGTATAACCTTCACTTTCTCTCCGCCTATGTATCTGTCATTGCACCTGCTTTCTCAGCTTTCTATTGTTCCTTTCTAACTAGTTTGTATTCCTCACTCTTTTCTAATTAATCTTTTTACATTTATGTAACCCCCTGCACATCAGTGGCGTTTCCGCCTTGCTCGGGGTGAAATGATTAAAAATATATATATATATATATATATATATATATATATATATATATACATAAAATCCAACGAATCCACTTCCAGAGTGCTCAATCAGGGTGTATATAATATATATATATATATATATATATATATATATATATATATACATATATATATATATCTCACACCCTGATTGAGCACTCTGGAAGTGGATTCGTTGGATTTTATGTATGGTTGGTAATTATTATTTACTACCTCAGAGCTACGGGCGCTCGGTAGAAGGAGGCAGACTTTTTAGCGCGTATATTATCATTATACACGCCCAATAGCTGAGAGTGTTCTAATTTATTGCTGAATGAACGATGCGTAGATGCCAGAGTAGCTACTGTTTTTTAAAAGTCTACCATTCTTCCCAGTTATTTGTGCAACTATAACTGAATGGTAGACTTCACGCTAAAACGTCTGCCTCCTTCTACCGAGCGCCCGTAGCTCTGAGTTAGTAAATAATAATTACCCACCATACATAAAATCCAACGAATATCCATTATACTTCCACCTCAAATTATCCCCCAAGTATAATTAAACATACACCCTCCTCCATAGAATTTAGAATTAGTAAAAACTCTTCCAGTGAAGAAATATTTAATAAACATAAAGTCTTTACAATAAGCCCCTAAAAAATAGTGGCTACAAAAACCAAAACATCAAGTATATAACAAATTATAACCATAACAGGAAAAATAGAAATAGAAAAATCATTTGGTATGCACCTCCTTTTAACCGAATGGTAAACACCAATTAGGCAAGTAAAATTTTTAACAAAAATACACTTAAACTCAGTTATAGTTGCACAAATAACCCTGAAAAACTCATAATCAATCATAACAAATATATCTTAAATCAGCACGTTGATCAAAATAAAATTAACTACCAAAATAATAAAGAGAACAACAACACAAACTTATGCAATCGTAGAAACTCCAATAATTGCCCACTACAAAATAGGTGAAAAATAAATTCAGTTGTCTATCAATGCAATATAACACCAACTGAAAACCCAATTGTAAATAAAGTCTACATCGGATCTACAAAAAACACATTTAAGCAAGGCTGGTACATGCATTTAACTTCATTCAAAAACAACATGTATCGAAACCAAACATCCCTTTCTGCATATTTTTTGAAATTAAAGGGCACAAATAAGAAACCCAAAGTAAAATGGAAAAATTCTGGAAAAAACTAGAACCTGTAACTCGCTTAACGACATTTGCACTTTATGCCTCATTGAAAGGCTGCACATTCTAAGGTACCCCAACAATGGCGAACTATTGAACCGTAGAGATGAATTAGCAGTGTTATGTAAACACCGAAAATATTTTTCTTTAAAATTTAATTAACCATAAGGGATTTGTCAAAACTCGTGCTCTAATATAAAAATCAACTTACAGTTAAAATCATTTACCTATTTGAAGTATTATATGGCCCTACTAAAATATCTCATTCACATAAAATAATCTTCTCTCAAAGTTAATTAATATCTATGTTTAATCCACAAAATAAAAAAACGAATATTATATTAACAAAATAAAATAAACCCATACAACACTAAAAGGTCACTCCAGTCCATCCACTCATAGAAGTAGTAAAATAAAAAATGTCTACCCATTTTTAAAAAAACCTAACATCCCAATATAAGAATTACTTAGACAAAACTAAAAAGTGACCCCGCTCTCCTAACCCAAAGCCGTATCTCTATGGTTACAAACTGCCGACAGACCGGCTTCATCATCATTTATCCATCACACCCAGATGGTGCATATGGCAACAACTTTTTGTTGCTGTTTCTGTAACAAACTACTTTTTACGGGGCAGGATTGTTAGCCCTGCACGCAACCCCCAAACCTAGAGGACCGGTGGACCATTCTTGGTCCTTACGTTTACAGCACCTGGTACTCCCAAATGGTCACCCATTTAAGTACTGACCAGGCTCGATGTTGCTTAACTTCGGTGATCAGACGGGAACCGGTGTATTCAATACGATATAGAGACCGGCTTAGACATAGTAAATTCCCATCCCACACATAACTTACATATCACATTCCCAAGAATGAATCTTCCACCATTTATTTTCATTTCCACTAATCACCAGACGAAGAGCACTTGCGCTCTGAAACACGAGAATTTTTGTGTAGTGATTCTATGCTTTTATAAACCATTGTAGCAAATCTACCATCCGCCCGTGTATTGAATATTGTTGCCATATCTGGTCGGGTGCCCCTGCTGCTCTCCTTGGGCTTCTTGACAAAATACAAAGGAGGATCTGTAACGTGGTTGATACTGACTTGGCAGACCGGCTGCAGCCGCTCTCACACCGGCGTGATGTGGCTTCCCTGTGCCTCTTCTACAAGTACTTTCATGGCTTCTGCTCCGATGAGCTTAGATCACTGGTGCCGCCTAAGCACGAATTTACACGAGATACTAGATTAGCAACTAGGTCCCACCCTTTTACAGTTAAACAAATAAGATGTAACCGTAAATTCTACTCCAACAGTTTCTTTTCTCGCGCTTCCCGCCCGTGGAACTCCCTTCCACAAGTCTGCTTTCCCGACAGTTACAATCTCCAGGTGTTTAAATGTAGGGTCAATAGACACTTCCTATCACACTAACTCCCAACTATTCTCACAACACTCTCATCTACCCAACCCTCATTCTCGGTATCCTTACCCGCCTATCACCCACCCTCTGTCATTTCCTATATTTAATCAGCCTTTCTCCACTCTACGTAGCCCCCTGCACAGTAGTGGCAGTGACATGCCTTGCTCGGGGTGAGACGCTTATAAAAAAAACAAAAAAAAAACTATAACAATATAAAGATGTACTTTGTATCGAGCACTCTTTATAAAAGTAAATGCTGAACAGTGGGTTTAAAATCTACGTGTTCTATCACTTCTTACACTATATATATATATATATATATATTGTGTGTATTTTGGCAGCATTTTTTCATTAATGCAGGTTTCATTGAATAATATAGACAAGTTTTGTCTATTAATTTTGTGTAGGATCCGTTCATACCGTCTGATATACTTGATGGTGATGTCGTTAAAAGACAACAAAAAATCACAGTATTTGTTGAATTTTTTATCAGGTCTAAGCTTTCGGCTCACATAAGCCATTATCAAAGAGTAAATAATAACACACAGTAAACATAGAACATTTAAGCTATTAACAATAAAGATAATTGAATTGAAAATATAAGTCCATCCCTACCGTGGCGGATGGCCGAAGACAGTGACAAAATAGTGGTGTTGTGGTCCCTGGTCTGATTACAGACATTTGAGTACGTTGTTGGAAATATCGAAATTGATTGTATTCAAACCAGGTTTAAACTGTTTAATGTAGAGTGCTTCGAGGATTTTTAGTTTCTGCTTATTATTTTCTTGTTTGAGTATGTACGTGTTATCAACAAGCGTTTTTCTCAGAAGTGTGCGTTGATAACCGTGTTGTTCTAAATGACGGAATATATTTGAATTTTTATTTAAGTGCAACGTCAGACGCCGTGAGAGCGAATTTGTGGTGTGGCCGATGTAGATATTATTGAGATTGTTAGAGATACATTCTCTAAATGGACATATGAATTTATATACTACATTGGTCTTTTGCAAATCACTAACGGTGGGGGAAGAGTCGTTGCGGACAAATGAATTAGATGTAGTGGATTTAATGTAATATATAATGAACTTAATTCTTTTGTTAGAGTCTGTCGGAGAAATATTAGTATTTATGAGTTTTTTTAGGATGTTTTCATCTAGTTGGTAGTTGGAGTGCATCTGGCTACGGTATAAGAGAGTGATATGTTTAGGATTGGTTGGGTTAGTATCATGTGTTGTTTTTTCCATGTTAAGCTTTTTAAGAAAGTAATGTATTTGTTCATCAACTATGTAGTTGGGAAAATTATTATTGATGAGTGTCTGTTTTATGTTTTTTAGTTCACTGTAGAAGATCTGATTTGTAGATGAATTGACAATTCATCTACAAATCAGATCTTCTACAGTGAACTAAAAAACATAAATAAATAGCTTAAATGTTCTATGTTTACTGTGTGTTATTATTTACTCTTTGATAATGGCTTATGTGAGCCGAAAGCTTAGACCTGATAAAAAATTCAACAAATACTGTGATTTTTTGTTGTCTTTTAACGACATCACCATCAAGTATATCAGACGGTATGAACGGATCCTACACAAAATTAATAGACAAAACTTGTCTATATTATTCAATGAAACCTGCATTAATATATATATATATATATATATATATATATATATATATATATATATATATAATAATAATAAAATTAATAATAATAAAATTGACTCTGTACGTATTCAAATCTTAAAATGTTACACAAGTAATTTTTAAGAACCACGAATATATGTATATATATATATATATATATATATAGTGTAAGAAGTGATATATATATATATATATATATATATATACACGTTTCATTAAAAAATGACTGACCAGGAATTATCACTTCTTACACTATATATATATATATATGCACGTTTCATTAAAAAATGACTGACCAGGAATTATCACTTCTTACACTATATATATATATATGCACGTTTCATTAAAAAATGACTGACCAGGAATTATCACTTCTTACACTATATATATATATATATGCACGTTTCATTAAAAAACGACTGACCAGGAATTATCACTTCTTACACTATATATATATATATATATATATATATATATATATATATATATATATGCACGTTTCATTAAAAATGACTGACCAGGAATTATCACTTCTTACACTATATATATATATATATATATATATGCACGTTTCATTAAAAAATGACTGACCAGGAATTATCACTTCTTACACTATATATATATATATATGCACGTTTCATTAAAAAATGACTGACCAGGAATTATCACTTCTTACACTATATATATATATATATATATATAAATATATATATATAAATATGCACGTTTCATTAAAAAATGACTGACCAGGAATTATCACTTCTTACACTATATATGCACGTTTCATTAAAAAATGACTGACCAGGAATTATCACTTCTTACACACTATATTTATATATATATATATATATGCACGTTTCATTAAAAAATGACTGACAAGGAATTATCTTTAAGTTTTTTATATAATTTTTCATGTGTTTTTAATCTTGTTAATTTTTTCTTTTCAAAACTCAAATTGTATGAGAATTGTCCAAAAGTTTTGTACTTTCGATCGCTTTTGGCTATAAATATGTTAAATTTTATGTACGTAGATTTATGTATATGTAAAGTTCTGAACACGGTAAGTACATTGTTACCGTGTTCATCTTTGATGTTATTAAGTGTAGGATTTTTCGCTATTTTTAGTAATGCTTCTATTATATTTAATCTTATTTTGCATGCACGTCCCTTGAAAAGGATTAACCAGTATAAAAATATTCCCAGGGATTGAGATTCCATTACAAGTAAGATGTCTGGTCGGGAACAAATTTAATTTAGGTGTTGACAGTTTGGCCGATGAAAGAGGCCGTAAAAAAACAATGTGCCATTTAAAAAGGTGAGTAAAAGGTTACTTGACGAAAAGTTAGGGGTTCTAAACAATACAAAGGGAATTTAACTAGTAAAATTTATTTTGATTAAAACAATTCACCAGTGTTGAACGATTCGCCTGAGAAAGTCAATATTGTATATTGCGTGAGAAATGATAGTTGTTTTAATATTGAGTAATATCAGAGAAGGCGAGAGAACCAGCCCATTGAGAAAGGAGAAAGGAATAGTTGAAAGAGCGTTGCTTGCAACCATTGCCGAGAGAAGGGTAGACAACCAGTTCGGAAATATAATTTGCCTCCACCTCTGGTGAGCCGATACGAATAAAATTGAATGCGTGAAGAGACATATAAGATAAATCAGAGATTCGAGTGGGGAGGGCGGACGAACATTGACCTCACGAGACTACTGCCTGATGTAACTCCGACACACCAGCCATGAACCGGACTTGCCAAGAAATTACAAAAAAATCAATGAAACAAACTTCGTTAACTGTACTTCAGTCAAACTATAACAGTTTAACCAAATGTCGTGTCTGATTTGGGGACAGTTTTGTTTGACAAACCTGCATGTATACAACTGACAAAATCATTGCATAATATAATCGAGACAAATCCTAATATACTTTTTTATTATTCATCATTCTCCAAGTAATTATTTCATTTCTTTTTATTATTGCTGCGCGCCTTCACTCTGTTCGAATCGATCCGAGGCAGGATATTGAAGACAAGTCTCGACCTGTCTGCGATCAATCAATCACAACGTGGGGGCAGAACGGACCGAGGGCTAAAGAAATCAACTCATTGATCAACCATACTATTGAACATTTCGGTTCGAGAAGGAGAGACAAAAAGAGCTATTTGCAGTTTTTGATGAACGATTAGGCCGATAAGAAGTGGGCGTTACAAATGTGAATAAAGCCAAAATGAAAATTTATCTTAACCCATGCGTTTGATCCTTCGATAGACTGTATAAAGGTAAATCTAAGGATTTTATTTGGACCTTGAATATGTTTTCGCTGATTTTTCATGAAAAGCCTATATACAAAATTAGTAAGAAACATGTCACTGAAAGTATTGTCCATCGCTAGCTATTACTTTTCTCCATAGATATTTCAGACATATATTCCGTAGGATGTTCATGAACATCCACTACGGAATCTGTAGTTTTGTGGTGATTAGGTGGGAAAAGTTTAATAGATGATTACTTACCGAAGCCCCTACAAAGAAGCCGTTACCGCCACCGTTGCTGATTAAAAGTTCTTCCAGGAAAGGCAAAATTCTTCCGTGTGTTTTTTCGTACTCCTTTTCTACAGAGTCCTGAAAGAATACAAGGTATAAAAGGATGCAGATATTAATTTGTGGGGAAGGGAGTTGCAGAAAATCGGTAAACGAACTTAGTCGTACTCACGAGAACGATTTATAAAGACAATATGAAAGAACAACGAACGCTTAGAAAAGAAATTTTTAAACGAGATTTCTAAAGCGAATTATCGCGTGATTAACTTTAAATAACTTTTTTTTTAAAATTTCTCTCCAAACAAAGCAAGGAAGCCACTATGATACAATGGGTTACCGAGTAAGAAAGAAAAAGTTAGAAAAAACATTATTAATAAGCGAGAACAATAAAAGAAGAGGAATTGAGAAACCGGAAGAGAGTTCCATAAACAAAAAGCGCGAGAAAAGAATAAGAATACCAACATGTCTATTTTAAACTCAAAGGTGGAGTCACGAAGTTTTTTTAAAACGATCACTGAGAATATTTACACATAATCTCTTCCTTTAAAAAAATTAGAAAGCATTAACGAAAGAAGAGATATGAAAGTTAGAAATGTTTCACTTTAAATATTTCAAGTTAAAAATCCATACAAAATTCCATGCAAAAACAATACTGTGAAAGCATTGTCCATAAAATTTTTGATATATAGAATTACTATTACATTAGTGAATAAATAACGTAGAGAGTTGAGATAAAGGGAGATAAATATGACATAACTCATGGAACAAGGACAATATGCCTCAGTTATTGAAATAAATTGTTTGGTTCAAATTTTTATTCTCTTTGAAGGAGGTTGAAGCGTACAGCGACTGAAACGTTGTGTACATGGTCTAATTTAGTATTTATTTTTGGCTATATTTCCTACCATTTCATTTTTATAGCAACTTTCATGACATTTTTATTTCCAACCTGGGTTGTTTATTTGAAGATCGTGGACGCAAAAATGCCTGGAAAACAGACGCAATCGTCTAAAGGCATCCGAATTTCTTACATGAAGCCTTTTCTTTCGTTATTAATGTTTTGCTAGTTTTTCTTTCATCTTATTTTTGTTGCTTTCTATCTCAACTTTCAAGTCATTTAACGGTTGTAGATGTAGAAATGTATTGTAAACAGGCGTAATAGTTTTAAGTTGGTTGAAGTGCTTGTTGTTATTATTATTCATTTTTTTTAAGCAAAACGTATTTTAACGCATAATAAAAGTCAAAAATGTTTAAATAAAGTATTACTTACTTTCGTATCTTCTGATCCGAATTTAATTTTCTCCATGATGTTATAGATATCTTGCAAACAATCGACAATTTCATAAATTCGAGCTGTTTCGAGTGGTGTCTTGCCGCCCAACCCTGAAATTGAATGGAAGTCCAGTTATGTAATGAAACTGGCGAATATAATGTTTCTTAAAGAATAAAGAATAAAACAAAAGGTTTAAAAAATACAGAAAAAAGAGATAACCATTTAAATTTTAATTTTCAATATGGCGGTAACTCAAAAGAACTTGAATTATCTAGTAAATGAATATCAAATTTAAGTTAAAATTAGTTGAAACCGAATTTCAGTAACGATACGTTTAAAATAAAAACCAAGAGAAACATTCGAATTGAATCGCTGTACTTCCAAAGATTCAATGGATGACCAATCAAATTTTTGACCAGAAGATTTGACACATTTTTAACTTCAAGACGATTTCGTTTGCCAGTACAAATTACGTTAATCACAGAAAACTCTCTTTCAGCCTCCGCAGAAATTTCAGCAGTTGTATTCATCATAATTGTATCGATGATATGGCTATTAATATATAAGATTATTTTTGGACAACCCAACAACCGGTTTCTTCAGCATTTATTATTTAAAAACCGGTTGGATAGCATTAATATATATATATATATATATATATATATATATATATATATATTGTAATTTTGTTATACAATGGTTTATAAAAGCATAATATCACTACACAAAAATTTTTGTTTCAGAGCAAAACTGTTTCTCTTCAGGTGATATGTTAAAAGAAATCGCTTTCACGATTTATGTTTGAAAATAGAGAGTGGTAGTTAGAGGAAATGCAGTTAGGTGTGTCAAAATTTTCAGTCAAAATTTAGAATTATGTAACCATGGAGATTTAATATTTGGGTTATGAGAGTGGAAAGGATGGCTTAGATGTAGACAAGACACATTTTAATTTTGTCATACATAGACTTTTTTAAAAGGGTAGACAATAATTTTAGTCAGGAGGTTTAATTTTAGTTATTTTATTGAACAATAGATTTTTTAATACTATCTATGAGTATGAGTTAGAACATGGATTAAATATTTGTGCTATTCTTAGTTATGTTGTATTAAGAACAATTATGTAGTATTGTGTGGGTCATTAATAATGAATATAATATTCATTTTTATTTGTTATAAGTTATAAATGAAGCATAGTAATTAAATAAATTTTAAAGAAAATTATCTTGCCTGAGTAAGGTACCTCGTGGGACCACATAATACTTAAATAGGTAAATAATTTTTTAGCAGCAAATTGGATTTTTTAAAAATTACTTCATAAGTAAAAGGGCTGAAATGTTTATGTTATATTATGATTAAATAATTATGGTATATTAAAGTATATTGTAGTTAAGAAAACTAATTTAGTATTGTGTAGGTCTTTTATTTAGTATAATAATTATTAATTTTTAAGTTATAGTAGAGCATAAGTTATGAATGAAACATTGTAGTTTTTTTATATTAAAATAGAATTATTTTGTCTGTGTAAAATACATTGTGGGAACATAGATTATTTAAATGAGCAGACAGAAATTTTTTACAGCAGGCTGAACTTCAGGGTAGATGTTTTTTGTTTAGAATCAGGGTTTTAATTATGTCATGGTGTGCGGTGAGATTGTATAGTGCAAATAAACCAATGAGATTGGAAGATTACGCAGAGTCTAATGAACCCATCGTAATGTCAAATTGGTTATCAGCGTTATTTTTTATCCATTGTTCTTGATTATGGATAAAAACGGATGTCTTGGTGGCCATTATAATAATATTATAATCATATATTCATCCTTAGTTAAGTCTGAATAATATGTGGCGAATTCCAGTGCCAAAGTGAAAAATTATTTGGAAATTGACCTTCTATTTAGAAATAGAAAAATCATATGGTATACACTCCCTTTCAACCAAATGGTCAATACCAAGTTAGGGCTGAAAGTTTTCATATTAACAATATGCCAAGTTTGATTTACCAATTGGTCATAGGAAGCAATAATAGCAAAGCAAATTTTAGTTACACTAATTTTTCACTTTTTATCAACTTTTAATTAATTAGAAACATTTGATATAGATTAATTAAGAATTTTTTAAAATAAAAAAAAAGAAAGAAACGAAAATTACCAAATTCAAGAGCCAGATAGCGAGCAATCGCCATACTTTGAGATATGTAGATTTTTCCATCAATTTCCAAAACTGGGAGAGCGTGACTGTACATCTCTACAAGAAATGAAAGAAGAACATAATTATAAGGACATTAAAGATGTTCCAGAACAGGCGTTTGCAATAAGGATTTTTTTCGTAATTGATCCCCTAGTACAAAGCTTAGAATTCATTTAAGGTAGAGTGTTACTGAATGAGGTTTTTATTTTGAACAGTGTGTGTTACGTCTATTGTTCTGTGCACTCTATAAATTTTAATAAATACTATGCCAGAGAGAACATTTTCTTTATTAAGGATTAAAATAAAAATGGGACGTCTATTTTTCTGTGCATTGTGGTGCAGTGGATATCGACTCGGAACGACAAATCGGGGAACCGAGTTCGAATTCCAGTTGAATTCCTCGCATTCGCTTACACACAAATACCCTTGAGAAAGGTATTATTCTCTCTTCCCTCTAGCTATGGGTTAAATAATATGACAGTTTGGGTTTTATAATCTTGGCTGGGGACCAGTCTACCGCAGAAAACAATGGCAACCTACTGCCGGATAATCCCAGTCAGTCAAGTCTCTTTCGAGGCATGATCGAACCAAAGTGTGTATCACGTATGGTACGCAACTGACTGATTTGAAAGAAAGTTATCTACTAAAAAATTAACGTTTCAATATATATATATATATATATATATATATATATATATATATATATATATATATATCTGTGTGTGTGAATAAAAATAAAATGAAAATTTAGCTGTTGAACTTTATTAAAGTAATTGTGAGTATTTTATTTTGTGAAAATAATTATATACAAGAGAAAAGAAAATGTTATACATTTTTCAAAGCTTTTTATAATAGGGATACTCATGAATATTCATAAGATTAACGGAAATGTCATGCACGTTTATGGGCATAAGCTAATAAAAATCCAATAAACAAAACTGAGTAAGTAATTCAAGAACATAGAAGATGGAAATTGACGTTGCATTTAAACTTTATGGAGAATGTACATATCAGGGATGCAAGGAAAAGGAAGGGAATTTTACAGGCGGAAAATGCTAGAAAATAAATTATTAGAGTAGAATAGGCGGTTACATTTAACTAATTCAACGGTAAAAGGGTGGGACCTAAATGCCAATCTAGTAGCACGTGTAAATTCATGTGGTCGGGGCACCAGGAAAAAAGCTCACCGGGGCTGTTGCCATGGAAATATTCATAGAAAAGACAGAGGAAACCCATGTTACGTCAGTGAGAAAGTGACTGAAGTTGAGATGCCAAGTCAGGATCAATTATATAGCAGATCCTTCTTTGGATTTTGTGGAGATGGATAGTTGGGGCGCCCAGTTAGATATGATAACAGTATACAATGCACGGACGAATGGAGAGTTACAGTTGTTCCCAGTTCCAGCTTGACCCGGGGTGGTAGAACCTGTTATGGTCCCAGCTATGGACAAATTGTGAACTCCCAAAGAAAAAAAAATCACTATGAAAGTATAAAAATATATTTTGATAGTAGAATTACCAACAATAGATTTTATAGCAAAATGACCAACAATACATTTTATCTGTAGTTGAAGATATGCAGTTGCGTTCAAAATATATTAAGCTGAAGTTATAAAATCATGGTCAAAATATTTAGATTTTGGTATTGAATAACTCATATAGGTGTCAATATGCCACTAAACAGAACCAAACAGCCAACACGAAAGAACTTGTTATGGTTTATAAAATGGCGAGTCTTTTAAAAATAGAAAAAGGTAGACACACTGAAGCCAAGAATTCAAAATTGGGCGGCAAAATAAGGAACCGTTTCTTTTGTTAGGAGTAGGAGTAAGAGTAGGAGTAGGAAGTAGGAGTTAAGGACAGTAGCTTTGTGATGCGAGGGTAGCATTTGGTAGTTTACCCACTTCTTCAGCTGGTAACGACGATATTACTGTATAAAACTTTGTTTTCGACGCTGTCACATTTCGCAAGTGAAACTGGGCTTCTGCTATCGTAAACCATCCATTTACAGCAGTTTCCATGAATTCCGGTGCCTTTATATTGACTTGATGAGTCATTTCCTCTCCTGTTTGCTCTATTTATCCTTTTATATGTGTATATATTTTGTATATGAGGTTGCTTTCTGTTCATCACGTCGGGATCACCACTGTTGTATTGCTTCGTTTTGGTGTAATTAGAAGATAACACAAACTTGAATTAATGATGTTTGTTTTTGGGATAAAACTTTAAGTTTTTACATCAAGTTACAACCTTTAAATTTTGTGTGGATACAGGAGCAGACTAGCTAAATTCTCTTCACTGTAGGATGATAGTAGTAAACGAGCCTATCCCTTCTGGACTCTAGTGGTCAACTGACTAGCATTTTCCTCTTTTCAAATCTTCTACACAAAACTACTGTCCTTAACTCCTACTTCTTACTTCTTCTCTTACTCCTACTCCTACCAAAAGAAACGGTTCCTTATTTTGCCGCCCAATTTTAATTCTTGGCGTCAGTGTGTCTACCCTTTTTCTATTTTTAGAACACTCGCCATTTTATAAACCATAACAAACTCTTTCATGACATTAAATTATATAATATTCTACAACTTCTTAAGGAAATAAAACTGTATTTCAAAATATAACTAAAAAAAACAAAAAATCAAACACAACATAAAATTCACATATCACTGTCTCTAGAAATTATGTCCACAAAAAAATTATATGCACACAAGCTGCGTATCGTCTACCATGTATTCGATTGTGAAAGTAAAATAACATAAATCATATTTTTATAACTTCAAAACTAAAAAAATTCAACATTAAATGACACAAAAAGATGTTCTGCCTTTAAATAACAAAAGAAACAAAACAGCAATTGAAGGGATGAGTTCGAATTCCAGTCGTGTTTGTTACGTTCGCATTGACTCTGCGATCCAGACTATGGTTAATTTGAAAAAAAAAAATGTTGAAAACATAATAATGTAGAAAAAGACCAATTTAGGGGCATATATAGAAGTGGTTAGCGAGAAGAAGCGGCTAAAGTGGAATAATAATTGCTTACATAGGAGATGCAGGCTGGGTAAGAGGCAATTTATTAGGATAGGAGAAGAAGATAATGATTAAGCCTTGACTTGAACAGGTTAAGATTGTAGTGATCGGGGAAATATTCATTTGGTAGTCGGTTGTACAGAGTAGTGGTTAGCAGGAAGAAGCGGCTAGAGTGGAACAATAATTGCTTACATAGTAGATGCTTAAAGAGTAAGAGGCAGTTTATTAAGATAGGAGGAGAAGATAAAGATGAACCCTAGACTTGAACAGGTTAAGGTTGTAGTGACTAGGGAAACATCCTCTTGGGAGCCGGTTCCACAGAGCAGTGGTTTGCGGGAAGAAGCAGCTAGAGTTGAATAATAATTGCTTACATAGATGCTTAAAGAGTAAGAGGCAGTTTATGAGGTTAGGAGGAGAAGATAATGATTAACCCTAGATTTGAACAGGTTAAGATTGTAGTGATCGGGGAAACACCCTCTTGGGAGTCGGTTCCACAGAGCAGTGGTTCGCGAGAAGAAGCTGCTTGAGTGGAATAATAATTGCTAACATCGTAGATGCTTAAACAGTAAGAGGCAGTTTATGAAGATAGGAGAAGATAATGATTAAGCCTAAACTTGAACAGGTTAAGATCGTAGTTATCTGGGAAGCATTCTCTTGGGAGTCGGTTCCACAGAGCAGTGGTTCGCAGGATGATGATGTTAGAGTGGAATTTAACACTCACCGATGGTAGGGGAGAATAAATATACTTGTCTGGTACATCCCTTGAGTTAAAACAAGCTTACTACCCAGTCACCGCGTATAGGGGTGTCTGGGTAAATTTTGAACCCTGGCCCGAGTGTACGCGTTAAGACCCCGCGTAATATAACTTACCTCAGTGGGATGCAAGCCAGGTAGGTAGAGTTACATCTACCTGCCTGGCACATGTCTGACAGGGTTTTATCATCTCTCAGTAGCGTCTCTGTCTTGGGGCTGTGCGAGGTTCTGTTCCGAGGGCAGATAGGCAGTTGAGAAAAATAAAATACTGACAGTTTCCCAATCCCGGTAAATGGTTGCTCAAGGCTGCACCACTTCATTGAACTGGACGGGTAGATCAGTGATCGCCGCCAAGGCTAGTACAATCAACAGTTGCTGATGCTGGACAATTTTTCTCTTTAGCCCGAGCTAAAGTCGATACTGTGAGGCACCCCAGCGCGTGCTCATATTCCTTGCAGTATACTCGACCTTGTGTCACTCATGTTTCAGTGGAGATAACTCCTTGCCTGGCACATGTCAGGAGTTAAAACAAGCTAAGACAAGATTAGTACCCATTTCCAGCATAGGTCACATCACGTCTCAGAGACTAGGTAAATATTATACGGAGGAAATGTGGGTGATTTGTTTATTCGAAGTGGCATGGTAGGGGCTTGCCGTATACTTGATACTGTGTTAGAATAAATTTTGATTAGAAAATACATCAATACATTACTGTTTCAGATCTTTAGTAGAGGACAGATGATTTTAACATGGAAAACAGAGTTCTTTAAGATAATGTTCAAGAAAATGAGTCTATCACTTACTTGGTTTCTGATTTGGCCATTCTGAAAACTCAATTCTGTTGTCGATAAATTTTTGTCCAGCAGCTGCAAAGAGAATCCTGGTTAATTCAGCTCGGCCCTTCACCTGGAAATAATGAAGAGTGTACTTAGTCATTTTGTATATTGGTTCACTAACCAGGTAAGAGTATTCTTGTCCCACTACAAAATCCAATATGTCGATTTTTTCTCAGAGCGCAACAACTATATAAGATTTTTTTTCTTTTTCTCCCTCTCTCACTGAGGAAGGGGAGATGACAGAATATATAAGAAAGGGAGAAAAAATTCTTTCTACTTCAATTCAGCGTCACGCTCAGTCACCCCCCTTATATTTACTTTTTTTTTTATTTTTTTAAACAAGCATGACATGGTGGGTATTCATAACGTTCTTTCTGTTGTGTTATTCAACGAACAAGGTCAGGTGATCTTTATAGAGGAGGAGGCGAGGAAAAGCCTTTTTTTATTTAAAAAATGTGATGCAGCAATTTAATAAAAATTGGTCTATCTATCTATCTATCTATCTATCTATCTATCTATCTATCTATCTATCTATCTATCTATCTAAGTCTTCCCCTATCTATCTATCTATCTATCTATCTATCTATCTCAGTCTTTCCATATCTATCTATCTATCTATCTATCTATCTATCTATCTATCTATCTATCTATCTATCTATCTCAGTCTTTCCATATCTATCTATCTATCTATCTATCTATCTATCTATCTATCTCAATTTATTCATATCTATGTATATATCTATCCATTTATCTTTATTTATCAGTCTCATATCCTTTTCTTGTAAAATTTATAGCTTATAAATAAATAAATTAGATGTATTTTAAATTCTGGGACGTGCTTTTAAATGAACCTTTATGCATATAAATCGACATGAATTTGTGGTGATACCGACCGAGTAAAAGCGATGGACCGGATGTTTGTGCTCTCACGACAAAAAAGCAAATGACCAAAAGTCGTCCGTGCGCAGCCGGCTTCGCGCAGATGTTCCGGTTGAAAACTAAAAATTAATTAAATATTAAATTTACAGTTCGTGAGCTTGCGCGAATTTTATTTATCGGCCAATGGGAAGCCCAGAATCAAATACGGATTTGAATTCTCAAATGATCTGCTGCAATCCAAAAAGTCGAAATAAAAAGCCGATACAGAAAGCATCGCCAAACAGACCGACGCAGGCCGACGCACAGGGACTGACTCGAGAGAGAGGATTGTAATCAGTATTCCCCTTGACCAAGTCAAGTGGCTTACTATCCTAGCCTCCCTTCCCTCTCCTCTTACCTTTCGCTGTCTCAAAACTACTTACTGACCTAAGGAGCGAATATATCAAAGATATTCCTTACTTACAAAGCTCCCACATTCCTAAGTATTAATTATCTTTCAGCATTTTATTGCCATGAACATTTTAACGTCCGTTGGACCTATACTTCAAGTATTACTTTAATTGTAAAAGCCTTAATTGATAAATGAATATATATATAAAATGTTATTTTTCAACTCAATTTGCCTTTCTTGAATTATAATCTTTTTATGACTTATAGTGGGCTATCTTCAACAAGGCCAAATTCCGTTAACCTGCAACAATACACAACTACCCTTCACTAGAACGGACTGTCCACTATAAACTGGAAAAGAATGGATGACCCGCTACAAATTAACCTGCCAGCTGTGTCTCGTTGAATAATAACAATCGTATTGTGTGATTTTATTTTATGTTTTTTAACCTGTTCTCAATTCCGGCAAAAATGAATTCCTTCCCCCGCCCCCCAAAAAATAGAAAAAAAATCTTTTTCTTTAACCCTTTTCGTCCGTACGCCATGTTAAATATTGTTATGATCTCTCTCTCTCTCTCTCTCTCTCTCTCTCTCTCTCTCTCTCTCTCTCTCTCTATCTATCTATCTTAAATCGCTGAAAAAACCAAAAACAAAACAAAGGAAAAAACAGCATATGAAAAAAAAAAAGAAAAAAGAAATGGCCCCAAACTTAATAAAAACAAATTATTCCATCAAAATGTTTATGTTATTAAAAGGAAAGATCAAAATATTTTTTAATTATTTAAAGTTTGTTTTCAAACCTTCCTAACACGTTCGAAAATTTGGTAAAAGTCTTGTTTTAATTTTCGTTACAACTGCATCGCTACGAGAGTTTACAATGGATAATGTAATATTACATAAATTTTTTTTCCGGTGAAATATACATTAAATTAGAAATTCTTGCAAAAATCAAATAACTGTCAGATTTTAATGAAACCTTTAGAACTTATTCACCAATAAATAAAATTATGTTTGAAATTATTATTTTTAAAATATCTTGGTAAAAATATATATATTTTTTAAATCTGTTACCATGCCACCACGTAAATTAATGAAAATTAAAAACATTAAATTTTGTTGAAAAAATTGGTTTTATTAATTAAACACAGGGAATGTAAATCATTTATTAATCTTTCAAAAATTTTCCCTTTATTTCAGAAAATCTGCTCGCAACAGTAAAATAAAATATGCAATAAAACTATGACATTATTTCATTAGATATGCTTTTAATTGCTTTAATAAATTATAAATTAAGGACATCGTAGTCTGAAGAAAATTCTTTTTTGATTTTTTCATTATTTTTTAATTATAATAGTTTAAAAAGTTTCAAAAATAGTTTTAAAATACTTTAAAGATTTGTTGGCGTTAGTTATTAAGTTATTAAGTGATGACTATATTTACTTATCAAAAATCGAAATGTTTAATGCAAATCGTCGGACCTTCGTATTTTTAAAAAAAATAATTTTTTTTGTGTATTTGAAGTTCTTTTTTGTATGGTAATTTCTGTTTGTACATTAACAGGTCATGTGTTTCACGATTTCTTCTCCTTACAGGGAAAAAATGGACAATTATGTTACTTGTAATCATCCTTCTTTAATCTATATGACGGGTTTAGGGTTAGGGTTAGGTTCTACGTGCCTGATATATTTGCTAATATGTTGGCTAATTGCCACTGCTGCGGTTTGTGTGTTGTGGTGCACTGGATATCGACTCGGAACGAGAAATCGGGGAGCCGAGTTCGAATTCCAGCTGAATTCATTGCATTCACTTACGCACAAATACCCTTGAGAAAGGTATTAATCTGTCTATTCCTTCCAGTTATGGGCTAAATAACAGGACAGATTGGGTTCTATAGCCTTGGCTGGCAACCAGTCTACCGCAGAAAGCAATGGCAACCTACTGCGGGATAATCTGCCCAGTCAGTCATGTGTCTTTCGAGACATGATCGCCCAAGCGTGTATCACGTATGGCACTTAACTGACTGACTGAATATAATAGTTGGAATAATGATTAAGGCTTATATTGGTCATAAAGTGGGGGATCAGTTTATTACTTCATAACAATAGGAAACCGATCCCCCACTAATTACTAAACAATAATATAATAGGTTTCTTTTCCCTTTACCTATGAGTCAAATAACAGGACAGATTGGGTTCTATAGCCTTGGCTGGCAACCAGTCTACCGCAGAAAGCAATGGCAACCTACTGCGGGATAATCTGCCCAGTCAGTCATGTGTCTTTCGAGACATGATCGCCCAAGCGTGTATCACGTATGGCACTTAACTGACTGACTGAATCACCCTAGACGATTAGCTTTTCTTTTCTTATTGTCTTTTATTTTTTTACTCTTAAAAAGTCGGAATCAGTTATTCATTTCTTTCGACTCTGTTTCATCTCGTTAGCAAGGCCCAATTTGTACGTCCAAACTGTTTGATGTCCTTTCCGCCCTTCTCTTATGTTTTGCGCCTTTTTAAACCAATCACCTGGGGGAAAAGGGTCTCTAAATTCTATTCCATGGGTGATAGTGTCTTTTGACTTCTTCGCTCTATGTCGGTCAGTCAGTCCCCATCACTACCGGCACTTCAGCTTAGTGTGGAATGGGGGCGTTGTCTTTCTGGTTTTATTCATCTCTCTACGTGACACTCTCATAGTTAAAGAAAAAATAATTTCATTTTTTTCTTTTTCCTCATACAAACACAAGACGACGCCTTCATTTTTTTTTTCTCGAAGATGGTTTGGTTATTTCTAAATCCTAGATAACGCATCTGCGGTCATGTTAAACTTTCCTGACATGTGTGTGTAGTTTGCGGCTTTTGTCCTTTATACAAATACCAACAGGTTATGGTCCGAATGTCCAATAGTTTTCTCTACTGTTGCGGATATATATATATATATATATATATATATATA
Source organism: Ascarosepion bandense (assembly GCA_037127315.1). NCBI lineage: Eukaryota > Metazoa > Mollusca > Cephalopoda > Sepiida > Sepiidae > Ascarosepion > Ascarosepion bandense. The sequence continues at coordinate 21,071 of JBBBDQ010002523.1, forward strand.
TATATATATATATATATTATAGTGGGTTGCTCATCTATTCTTTTTCCGTTAGTAGAGAGTGAAAATACTGTTGCTTTTATTTTTATTTATTTTTTATTTTTACGTTATTTTTACTCAAATTTCCAGAGTTTATCTGCGAGGTAAGTGTATGAGAAATCGTTTGTCTTTTATCACAATAGGCGCCTATTCACGTCTGCTTGCAATAAGTGCAAGAGAATCCTGAATGACGCCAAACGGTTGTTCGCTGAGAGAATGCGACAGCGCATAGCTGACCGCAAGTTCGGCTCCAAGGACTTCTGGCGGATATGCAAACGGGTGCTTAACAACTGCAAATCCTCTATACATCCTTTAATCCATGAATTTGAGGTTCTCACATCATCTGCGGACAAAGCTGAGTGTTTTGCCCACAGATTCTCATCCAACTCCAAGTTTGACTCATCTGGAGTATGCTCACCCGACTTTCCCGTTAGAACTGAGGCCCAACTTCACGACGTACATATTACTCCAAAGGTAGTATCCCGAGTAATTTCAAAACTTGACCCCCATAAGGCGAGCGGTGACGACGGAATCCCGGTGATAGTCCTTAAGAGGTGTGCCCCTGAACTCTCCCCTGTTCTCTCTAAACTGTTTAACTACTGCCTTTCTGCTTCCTGTTTTCCTGCATGCTTTTCAGTCGTTCCTGTTTTTAAGAATTGTGGTGAACCCTCGGACACATCTAACTATCACCCTATCAGTCTTCTACCGATATTCGGGAAAGTGTTTGAGGCCATAATCACTGCTGAAATAGTTCAACATCTTACTGCCCACAAACTCTTCTCTGACAAGCAATATGGCTTCCGCTTTGCCAGGTCCGCTGCCGATATGCTTTACGGAGTACATGCTCCAGACCCTCGATGAGTCACGCGAGGCTCGTGCAGTTGCTCTGGACATCTCCAAGGCTTTTGACAGGGTCTGGCACTCTGGCCTCCTTTGCAAGCTACGGGGTTACGGCATTACCGGACACCTGCTTGACCTAATCCAATCTTTTTTAAACAACCGCAAAATGAAGGTCGTTTTGAATGGGCATGCCTCTTCATCCTACAGCACGAATGCTGGTGTCCCACAGGGCTCTATCCTGGGCCCGACGCTCTTCCTTATTTTCATCAACGACCTCCCAGATGAAATCAAGTCCCAAGTAGGCATCTACGCAGATGACACTACAATATACTCCCGCACCAGTAAGAAACCTGATATGGCGGACATAATCTCGCTGCTGACCTTGAACGTGATCTACACTCTGTGATGAATTGGGGCAAGAAGTGGCTTGTCAACTTCAATGCGTCCAAGACCAAGCTGTTGTCTGTCAACCATCACAGGCAACCTCTCCTGCCTCCCATAAGCATGGACCAAGCGATTCTCCCTGAGTGCAATACACTGCGCCTCCTCGGCCTTATCCTCTCTTCTGATCTCAAATGGAACCGCTACAACGAATCCATAGCTAAATCCACTGCTAAGAAGGTTGGGACACTGTGTCGATCCAGGATGTTTTTTCCGCCTGAATCCATCCTGCATATATACAAGTCTACCATTCGACCCTGCATGGAGTCAATTGCTTTCTGGTTGGTATAGAGCAAACATCCGGGCCCTCGCTTTTGCTCGGTAGGTATCACCACAATATATATATATATTATGTTTCAAGCTTTCAATTAGAGCTAAGGTTTCTTTTTCAGTCGTGGAACAGGCTTTGATTTCTTCGGCGTGTCAGAGAATAATCCCTCGTAGTTGTGTGAGACTCGCTATCTCTTCCTTCTCTTATGTGAGCTAGTCAGTTAAGTGCCATACGTGATACACGCTTTGGGTGATCCTGTCTTGAAAAATATATGATTGACTGGGCAGAAGATTATCCCGCAGTAGGTTGCCATTGCTTTCTGCGGTAGACTGGTTGCCGACCAAGGCTATAGAACCCAATCTGTCCTGTTATTTAGCCCATAACTGGAAGGAAGAGACGGATTAATATCTTTCCCAAAGGTATTTGTGCGTAAGTGAACGCCATGAATTAAACTAGAATTCGAAATCGGCTCTCCGGTTTCTCGTTCCAAGCCGATATCTACTGTACCACAACGCACATCCCTTCTGTGGGTAGATGTTCTAATTTTTACTTCTAAGTAGTTGAACATCTTTGAGTTCCTTAACCTATGTGACAGGTCTTGGCTTATACTTAGGTTCTGCGTGCCTGATATATTTGCTAACTTTTCCAGTTGGCTAATTGCTACTGTTACTGTTTCTTCTCTCCATCAATATGTTTTACTCATATTAATAAGGCAATGTTATCTATTAACCATCATAGACAAGGCAGCGGATAACATATTTGCAGGGCCGATCAGGTGGTTGACGGAACGGGGGTTGCCAGGAGTAAAAGGAACAAACATACTAAGAGCCACAAGGGATAGGGAGACGTGGAGAACCATGATCGCCTACGTCCTGAAGGGAAAGGGCACATAGAAGAAGAAGAAGAAGTTGAACAACTCTGAGTTCCTTAATCTAGGTGACAGTTCTTGGCTTATACTTAGCTTCTGTGTACTTAATATATTTGCTAACTTTTCCGGTTGGCTGATTGCTACTCTTACTGTTTCTTTTAATTTATCGTCGTAAACTTTCGTCCCAGTCCTTTCTGTTGATCTATGCAGTAGATTTTCATCATAGTTTTGAGTGAGGAATGGAAATGCTCCATTGCTCCCTGTGTTTCGGGGGTCATAAGCAGTCGATTGAATAAAATTTATTCTGAATTACTTTATCACGTGCTGAAACACTTTCGTCTTAATATTCGACCATTGATTGGTTTGCGTTTCTTTAGGTAACCCAAATTTGGTGAAAAAACTACTGTGTCCCTACTTCTTTCTTCGCTGAAATATCACGGAGGGGGATGGCTTCAGGGAATCTCGTAGTGGTACATAAGATAGCGATTATATACTTATTACCCATTTTCCCTTTTCGGTAAGGGTCCAAGACAGTCAACTATGATTCGACTAAAGGGTTCTTTCAGCGTAGATGTCGGTTGCTATGGCATCGTTAGTATTTTTCACTTGTTGAAATTCCCTGAAAAATTTAATTTATGATTTTTGAAAGTTTATTAAACATTTTATACTTTAAGTTTTCAGATGCACTTTATCGAGTGATGGAAACCGTGTAAGGCCAAAAAACAGCATTTCCATAAATAAAAAAAACATCATCTGTTAAATTTCGAAATAATTATTCAGAGAAATGTTCGCAAGACGCGGATCTGGCTAAAAAGAAAGAAGGTACGATAGAAGTTCTTAACGTCCTCTGCCGATACCTCATTAACAATGGACTATTCCGTTTTGATTGCTTAGACAAAGAAAAAACGTACGAATGAAAGAATAACAGAAAGGAAGACAGAAGTGTTTTATGGCTGCTTCATTTTGTCAATTTCAAACTTTTCATTTACTCTTTCTTACATGAGAATAAAAACAATACATACGAATGAAAGAAAGACAGAAATAAATAAATAAATAAATAAATAAATAAATAAAGAAAGAAAGAAAGAAAGAAAGTGCATATAGAAGTTGTTAACGGCTGTTCAAATGAAACAGAAAAAAATATAAATTTTAAATGTTTTCATTTGTATCCACTTCTTAAAATAACGATCAGCATTTTTTTTTTTTAATCATTTCACCCCGAGCAAGGCGGAAACGCCACTGATGTGCAGGGGGTTACATAAATGTAAAAAGATTAATTAGAAAAGAGTGAGGAGTACAAACTAGTTAGAAAGGAAAAATAGAAAGCAGGTGCGATGACAGATACATAGGTGGAGAGAAAGGGAAGGTTGTACAGGGGTGGGGAGAGAGCTAGAGTCCAGTGGTTAGTAGATGAGTATTGACTTTGCATTCAAATTTCTGGAGGTTGTAACCGTCAGGAAAGCAAGAATACGGGAGCGAGTTCCACAGGCGGGAAGTGCGAGAGAAGAAGCTGCAGGAGTAGAATTGTTGTCTGCATTTGGCTAACCTGACTGTGAATGGGTGGGACCCAGTTGCCATTCTGGTTGCACGAGTAAACACCTGTTGAGGAGGCATCAGTGACTTAAGCTCGTCCTAGCAGAAGCCATGAAAGTATTTATAGAACAGACAAAGGGAGGTCACATTTCGACGACGGGGAAGTGGCTGCAGTCGAGTCGCCAGATCAGTACCTATCACATTACAGACTCTCCTTTGGAGCCTGTCATATTTATAATTGTTATTGCAATATTTTATTAAAGTTGGTAAGCTTAAATATTTTACCGATATGATCAGGCAATTTATACGGATATTTTACTGTTGGAGAACTCGCCACGAACTTATACAATCATTTACTTAAGAATAAATATTCATCAGAAAATTTAAGTTGGGAAACAATTACATTTTTACGGGTTTTTCTCGTAAACTTTCATTTTTGACATAATCGAAATTTCTGTTTTTAACAGGTAAAAACTTATTTTGAATTGTTACCATTAGTTTTTCTTCTATTTCTTTGAGTTAGTTGCGCCATGAATAGCTCTGTAGTATAGAACTCCATGTCGATGATGAAAAAAGACAAGTCAAACAATAATAATAATAATAATAATGACAATATATCATTTAAAAATTCTATGTGAGACGCACATAGTTTTCAAATTTTATTTTCGAAGTCGTACAGCATCAGATGTGAGCGCTATTTATGAACATAAAACGATAACAAACGAATTAAAACTGTTTGATTGTGAACTGAATAAAAATATTTATGTTTAAAAATCTGTGACGGGACGTTTCTTCAAGTATTCAGCAATTTTGGGGGAATCCGCAACTCTTTTGCGCAGTGCAGTCAATTTTGGGCAATTCTTCAAGAGTTCCGAATTATGCTTGAGAGAATTCTCCAGTGCCGCAAAGCAATGTAAATCCGCAAGAGTCATCTGCAGAAAGAAAAGTATACATAATTAAAAGTGTATCAGTTACTTTTTCAAAATTTCGAGGGTTGACTGAAAGGAAATTCTTCAATCTTATAAAGCATGTTTAAGACGAGATATAAAAACAAAGTATATTCATTTCTATTAAAAGCGTATTCTTCGTTATTTTCAAAATTACGACGGTTATGTAATTCGTACAAAAAATGAAATTTTTATTTTGTTTAAAATTTACGAGAGATAATTGAATTGTATTTTTTCAATCCTTCAAAATACATGTGAGACCATCCTTTATACTAGACCGTTATATATATATATATACTGTCATGCTTATGGAGAGGGAGACAATAAGTGAGAAAGCGTCGGCTCAGTTTATTCTCTTTACTATCAATTATGAAACTTATGAAACATTACTAAATGTTATGAAAGCCCTTGCCGCGGGTTTGCTCTTTAACTGTGCCTTATTAATTTATTTTTTGCAGTAATTATGTCGTTATTTAGCGAAGAGTACATGTATATATTGTGTAATAGTTGTTACAATGGTTTATAAAAGCATAGTACCACTACACAAAAATTCTCGTGTTACAGAGCACAAATGTCCTTCGTCTGGTGATTAGTGGAAATGAAAATAAATGGTGGAAACGATTTCTTCTTAGGAATGTGATATCTAAGTGATGTGTGGGATGGGAATTTAGTATGTCTAAGCCGGTCTGTCGGCAGTTTGTAAACATAGAGATACGACTTTGGGTGAGGAGAGGGGAGCGAGGTGGTTTAGTTTTGGACAGGTCACTTTTTAGTTTTGTCTAGGTAATTCTTATATTGGGAGTTTAGGTTTTTTAAAAATGGGTAGTCACTTTTTATTTCACTACTGTCTATGAGTGGATGGACTGGAGTGACTTTTTAATGCTGTATGGGTTTATTTTATTTTATTAATATAATATTCGTTTTTTATTTTGTGGATTAAACATGGATATTAAGTAACTTTTGGAGAGGATTATTTTATGTGAATGAGGTATTTTAGTGGGGCCCTATAATACTTCAAATAGTTAAATGATTTTAACTGTAAGTTGATTTTTATATTAGAGCACGAGTTTTGACGAATCTCTTATGGTTAATTAAACACACACACACACACACACACACACACACACACACACACACACACACACACACACATATATATATATGCACGTTTCGCTTAAAATGACAGATATGGTATTATCATTAAAATTTGTATATAATTTTTCATGTGTTCATATTCTTGTGATTTTTTCAAAAGTCAAATTGTATGAGAATTGTCCAAAAGTATTGTCCTTTCGATCGCTTGCTGCAATATTTTTAGCCATTATCAAGAATGAATTTTGTTTTTATTTGTGAATAAATATGTGTAAAGTTTATCTATATAGATTCATGTGTATGTTAAGTTCCGAACACGGTTAGCACATTCTTACCCTGTTCATCATTGATGTTATTAAGTTCAGGATTTTTCTTTTTTGTTTTAGTAATGCCTCCATTATATTTAATCTTATTTTGCACGCACGTTTCACGAAGAGATTAACCAGTATAAAAATATTCCCAGGGATCGAAACTCCGTTACAAGGATTATTTTATGTGAATGAGGTATTTTAGTGGGGCCCTATAATACTTCAAATAGTTAAATGATTTTAACTGTAAGTTGATTTTTATATTAGAGCACGAGTTTTGACGAATCTCTTATGGTTAATTAAACACACACACACACACACACACACACACACACACACACACACACACACACACACACACACACACACATATATATATGTATGTGTGTGTGTGCGGAAACAAATTTACTTTAGATGTTGACAGCTTGGCCGATGTAAGGTGAGTAAAATGTTACTTGACGAAAAGTTAGGGGTTTTAAACAATACAAAGGGAATTTAGCTAGTAAAATTTATTTTGGTTAAAACAATTCACCAGTGTTGAACGATTCGCCTGAGAAAGTCAAGTTATTGTATATTGCATGAGAAACGATAGTTGTTTCACTTTAGAGTAATATCAGAGAAGGTGAGAGAAACTGCCTGCAGCCCATTGTGAAAGAAGAAAGGAATAGTTGAAAGAGCGTTGCTTGCAACCATTGCTGTGAGTGGGGGAGACAACCAATTCGGAAATATAATTTGCCCCCAAGATAGATCAGAGATTCAAGTGGTGAGGGCGGAAGGACATTGACCTCACGAGACTACTGCCTGATATAACTCCGACACACCAACCATGAACCGGACTTGCCAAGAAATTACAAAAAAATCAATGAAACAAACTTCGTTAACTGTACTTCAGCCAAACTATAACAGTTTAACCAAATGTCGTGTTTGATTTGGGGACAGTTTTGATTGACAAACCTGCATGTATACAACTGACAAAATCATTGCATAATATAATCGAGACAAATTCTAATATACTTTTTTATTATTCATCATTCTCCGAGTAATTATTTCATTTCTTTTATTATTGCTGCGTGCCTTCACTCTGTTCGAATCGATCCGAGGCAGGATATTGAAGACAAGTCTCGGCCTGTCTGCGATCAATCAATCACAACGTGGGGGCAGAACGGACCGAGGGCTAAAGAAATCAACTCATTGATCAACCATACTATTGAACATTTCGGTTCGAGAAGGAGAGACAAAAAGAAGCTATTTGCAGTTTTTGATGAACCATTAGGCTAATAGGAAGTGGGCGTTACACATATGAAAAAAGCCAAAATGAAAATTTATCTTAGCCGGTGCGTTTGATCTATCGATAGACTGTATAAAGGTAAATCTAAGGATTTTATTAGGACCCTGAATTAGTTGATTTTTCTGATTTTTCATGAAAAGTTTACATATAAAAATTAGTAAGAAACATGTCACTGAAAGTATTGTTCATCGCTAGCTACTACTTTTCTCTATAGATATTTCAGACATTTATTCCGTAGGATGTTCATGAACATCCACTATGGAATCTGTATTTTTGTGGGGGTTAATTGGGAAAATTTTAATAGATGATTACTTACCGAAGCCCCTACAAAGAATCCGTCACCGCCGCCGTTGCTGATTAAAAGTTCTTCCAGGAAAGGCAAAATTCTCCCGTGTGTTTTCTCGTACTCCTCTTCCACAGACTTCTGAAAGAATACAAGGTATAAAAGGATGCAGATATTAATTTGTGGGGAAGGGAGTTGCAGAAAATCGGTAAACGAACTTAGTTGTACTCACGAGAACGATTTATAAAGATAATATGAAAGAACAACGAATGCATCGTATAGAAATTTCTAAACGAAATTTCCAAAGTGAATTATCGCGAGATTTACTTTAAATAATTTGCATTTTTTTTATTAATTTCTCTCCAAACGATGCAAGGGAGCTACTTTGATATGTTGGGTTACCGAGTAAGAAAGAAAAAGTTAGAAAAAACATTATTAATAAGCGAGAACAATAAAAGAAGAGGAATTGAGAAACCGGAAGAGAGTTCCACAAACAAAACGAGAGAAAAAAGAATAAGAATCCCAACATGTCTATTTAAAACTCAAAGGTGGAGTCAGGAAATTTCTAAAACGAGCACTGAAAATATTTACACATAATCTGTTCCCTTAAAAACAAAAAACAGAAAACATTAACGAAAGAAGAGACATGAAAATTAGGAATGTTCCACTTTAAATAACTTTAAGTTAAAAATCTATACAAAATTCCATGCAAAACAATACTATGAAAGTATTGTCTATGGAATTTTGACATATAGAATTACTATTACATTAGTGAATAAATAACTTAGTTGAGCTAAAGGGAGATAAATATGATATCCGGAAGTGACATGACTCATGGAACGAGAACAATATGCCCCAGTTATTGAAATAAATTGTTCGGCTCAATTTTTTATTCTCTTTGAAGGAGGTTGAAGCGTACAGCGACTGAAACGTTGTGTACATGGTCTAATTTAGAATTTATTTTTGGCTATATTTCCTACCATTTCATTTTTGTCGCAACTTTCATGAGATTTTTATTTCAAACCTGTGTTGTTTATTTGAAGATCGTGGACGCAGAAATGCCTGGAAAACAGACACAAGGCATCCGAATTTCTTTTCTTTGTTTAACAATATTTTGCTAGTTTTACTTTCATCTTATTTTTGTTGCTTTCTTTCTCAAATCCCATGTCACTTAACGGTTGTAGATATAGAAGTATGTTGTAAACAGGTGTAATAGTTTTAAGTTGGTCGATTGCTTGTTGTTGTTCTTATTATTATTCATTTTTTGAAGCAAGATATACTTTCACGCATAATAAAAGTCAAAAATGTTTAAATAAAGAATTATTTACTTTCGTATCTTCTGGTCCGAATTTAATTTTCTCCATGACGTTATAGATATCTTGCAAACAATCGACAATTTCATAAATTCGAGCTGTTTCGAGTGGTGTCTTGCCGCCAAGCCCTGAAATTGAATGGAAGTCCAGTTATGTAAGGAAACTGGTGAATATAATATTTCTTAAAGAATAATGAATAAAACAAAAGTTTTAAAAAATACAGAAAATAAAAGAGATAACCATTAAAATTTTAGTTTTCAATATGGCGGCAACTCTCAAGAACTTCATATATCGCAGAGTATTGGAAATAACCAGGGAATTTATTATTGTGGAAACATGAGTACAGCGAACAGTTGTGGATGTTGAACGACCATGTGTTTAGAGAGAGCGTGGCAAACCTCAGCCTGACATGTTTGCTCGGAAGTCCCCTCCTCTTGTCTCCCAGCATGCACCTGTTAGCTGGGGAACGGACTCCCTTGAATGGTCCAGGGGAGGTAACTTTTGAACCTTTTTTATGGTGATCCTAATAGGAAGTTTTAATTTTAAAAATTGACTTAAATTACATGTCAGCGAGGTATATTTTATTTTTGCAAGATTTTAAAAACAGAAATTTGGCTACTGTTTACATAATGTGTCAATCAATCAAAAATGGCGGTATGTTTTTAAAAAAATTGTAAAATTTCAAAATTTTAGATTTCAATCAATATCATTTCGGTTTAAAATACACCAGTATGTTTTGCTTACTAGAATTAGTAAATTTAATAGCTTGGGTTTCAATTAAACCTAACTTTAATGATTGAAGATAACTTATTGATTTTTAAAATTTCAATTTCAGTTTAAGTATAAAAAAATGAGTGGAAGTACCTAGTCTGAATAATATGTGACAAATTCCAGTGCCAAGGTGAAAAAGTCTTTGGAAATTGACCTTCTATTTAGAAATAGAAATATCTTTTGATATACACCCCTCTTTCAATCAAATGGTCAACACCAAGTTAGGGCTGAAATTTATCAATTTAATTAAGAAAAATTTCCCTATATATATATATATATATATATATATATATATGCAAACTTGGACCGAGCCCGTACGTAGCCCAAATAAAAAACCCGAGACGAGTAATCAATAACAAAAAAAGTGCTCAATACGTAAGCAGAGCAGAATAACCAACCTACTCTGAAGAACCGATTAGGTGAAACCTTGGTAGGTTTGTTGGCTCACTAGGTTAATTTACTTATATATATATATATATATATATATATATATATATATATATATATATATTGTTACGTGTTAAGTGTAACAAAAGGAAAAAAAAAAAAGAATTGACCAAAACCCAGAGATAAAATCACAGGCAAATATTTAATTTACAAAACACACCAAATAAAATATTTAAAAATATACAATTTTTGCTGCATCCAAAACAAGAAACATAGTTTACTACTGGCAAGTCTTACGAGGAGGGAAGGTGAAGGTACGTCAGTATCTTTACCCGGTTAAGTTGGCGAGGAAGTTGAATGCTATACTTTTTGGAAATACTCAAATGAGTATATAAAGAATAATTTTAAGTATGGTCAATGAAAGAGTCAAAAATATGTATTTATCCATATAGTTCCATGAGGTTCCTTTTCAGGTTTTATTTGGTCGGCAACTTTTCTTAGAGATTCTCGCGGCTGGATATAAATCCTTGAATCATAACCGGAGTTGATAACATCAGCAAACTCTGGTAACAACTGACTGTTCTCTGCTCAGAACCTATTTTATAGGGGCTAACACCTAATTTGCATATTTCTAGAATCTTTTGAATTCTCTTGATTTTACTGGAACATACTCGATCATTCTAGTATCTTCCAATCGTTCTATTTCTACTTTTCTTATTTTTACGACTACTTCCTGAATTAAAAATATTTGTAATAACCAGTAGGACTGAATAGAATCCCTTACTACAACTTTTTAAACATTATTATTATTATTTTTGTATATAAATGGATCCTCGTATATATATATATATATATATATATATATATATATATATATATATAAAAGCAATCGGAGTTTAACCATACTGATGAGCTGTGATACAGCGAAACAGATCTATCTGCGGATGATTATGTATGTATATATATATATATATATATAAGAGGGATTTAACTCCAAGCAAGGTAGTAAGACGCAAGGTGTTACAGGGTGCTGAAGAATTAGGAACAAAAACATTTCTAATGAGCGGGAAGGAAAAAGAATAACTGCAGGGTAGTAGATATCAACTGGCATTTAAATTTTTGTGAGTTGGCTGGTAAGCATGGAATCGGAAAGGAGTTCTACAAGTGAGAAAGTTTTTAGCATAGAACTTACGCTTACATTTAGCCAGTTGAACTATATTATAATTTGGAAACAAGTTATTTCGCAACCTACGTTTCTATTTTTTGATGTATTCAGACGATTTACAATAACTGATTTTATTCCTTTAAAAAACTCACATAATAGGGATTTTTTTATGAAGGCGCAATTTTCAAAATTTAGACAAGTTACTTAAAAGTCTTAGAACTGTTTCACCAATGATTTAATGACATTTATTGGTATGGTTACACTTGGACATACTTTCTGTTCTTTCATTTAGTAATTCATTTTTGTCTGGGGACAACATAATAGCCAATTTTTCCTTTTGGCATAATCTGTATATTTTACCACCGTTGTAAGGTTTGGCTATTTTCACTATGCTCCAAGTTATATTGGAGTCTTTTCCAAATTTCAGTTTTAATTTCGACATGTGGCTAGTCAGTTTGGTACAATATTTGAGGTTTTCCAGTTTAAATGTGCACTTATGATTATTTCATCTAATTTTAAAACCATCCTTTGACCATTTATATCATGTACTTTTGCTTTATAAATAGCCCCTTCTGTATTACACAGTGTGTTAAGTGGGCATTTATTTTTGTCCCTACAGTTACATTCCTTATTAATGATATTATTTTATACATTGTTATTTAGGTTTCTGGCATTTTTTTATGTAATTTTCTAAATTACTAGTACAGCTATAACTTAATTTGGTTGACTTCCTATTGAAAATTCTGTTTAATTCGGGGAGCATCGAAAAATAAATAATAACAACATCTGCCAACGTTACTGCTCATTTCTGACATCTTTCAATTATAATACGTCAAAGATTACCCGTGGGTATGAACGGATTTTATTAAAAATAAGCAAACACAATGTTTGCAATTTACTTAATCTGACATATATATACCCTCTCTATCATAATAAAGGCTATTGTGTATTTGTGTATATATATATATATATATATATATATATATATATATATATATATATATATATATAAGCATGCAGTGTATTATTAGTATGATTATACTTGGACATAATTTCTGTTCTTTCATTTAGTAATTCATTTTTGTCTGGGAACACCATAATAGCCAATTTTTCCTTTTGGCATAATCTGCATATTTTACTACTGTTGTGAGGTTTGGTTGTTTTTACTATGCTTTAAGTTATATCGGGTATTTTCCATACTTTAATTTTAATTACTACACGTGGTTTGCCAGTTTTGAGCAGCTTTTAGGATTTTCAGTTTAAATGTTGACTTATAGTTATTCCATCTAACTTTAAAACTGTCTTTGGTAGATCCTAAATATATATTGCTTTAACCATTTATGAAATGTACTTTTGTATTACAAATTCCGTTAGGTGGCCATCTATTTGATTTATTTATACGTATATATATGTATATACACATTTGTACGTTATTTTTATTAACATGAAAGTTAAATTTAGTGAATATATATATATATATATATATATATATATATATATATATATATTTCTATATACTTTATCATAACTATATTTTAAACAGTGAAATTCATGTATACTGGCCTAGAGATAGAGAGGTTTACTAACGGAAATGTACCTCCGACAGAGGTCAAACATGTCTTTTCTTTTTCACTCAGAGAAACTACTTTTGGAGCAAATATGCCTTACAAATTAGACCACATGAAGCCATCATGACAAAAAAAGGTTTAGTATAGCTTTGTTTTTTCAATTTTGTAAATTTCATTTTTATTAGTTAGATACATCTGACATAAACGAATTCACAATTGTGCGAATTGTAAATTACCAATTAGGTCACGGTGTCAATGATTGCAAAGGAAAGTTTAGTAGCACTATTTTTCACCTATTATTAATTAAAATCTAATTAGATATACACCCTTGGGCAAATTAATTGACGCAAAACCAATAATGTCTTCCTAGGATCTTTCACACTTCCTTGATCACGTATACGTCGTCTCTTGACGTTCTTTTTCACTTTCAACCGCGTTTTCTTTTACATTTTCGACTGATAGATCCAGTTTGTTTCTTTGCCTTGATGAAACGATTGACAGCTGAAATGCTGACACGAACAATATCAGCGATCTCTCGGTAAGGCTTGCCAGTATGTTCGTGCAGCTTTACAAATTTCGTACGCTTCCTTGAAGCAACATCTATCGCAGACAGTAGCCGTAGAACAACTAACCGACAGCCGAGACAACAGTGTCTGGCGTGATAAAAATCTGATGTAATCACAGACGACGCAATATTTTTCAAAGCCAAATAAATTTCATCATACACTCTGAAAAGAAATTCTTATTACTTTACACCACTACAAAATATCTAATCTGGGGAAAAAAAGAGAAATCGATTACACCCTGCCACTCCAGTGGCTCGAAAACTAATTGTATGGTGAAAGAAAGGAAACTAAAGCAGTTGTTTCAATTAATTTGCACAAAAGTTTATTTACATACTAAAATGAACAACTATGACAAGTGTGAAATACCAATTTTTTTCACTGGAAGCAATGATGGCAAAGCAAAGTTTAGTTGAACAGACGTTTCCCTTTTTATCAATGTCAATTTAATTAGTTAGATACATTTGGCATAAATGAATTAACATTTATGCCAAGTTTGAATTACCAAATAGGTCATGGGAAGCAATAATAGCAAAGCAAATGTTAGTTGCACTAATTTTTCATTTTTTATTAACTTCGATTTTATTAGATACATTTGACATAGATGAATAAACAATTTCTTGAAATAAAAAAAAAACGAAAGTTACCAAATTCACGAGCCAGATAGCGAGCAATCGCCATACTTTGAGATATGTTGACTTTTCCATCAATTTCCAAAACTGGGAGAGCGTGACTGTACATCTCTACAAGAAATGAAAGAATAACATAATCATAAGGGCATTAAAGAAACACAAATGTTCCTGAACAGGCGTTTGCAATAAGGATTTTTTCGTAATTGATCCCCCAGTACAAGGCTTAGAAGTCATTTCAGGTAGAGTGTTACAGAATGAGGTTTTTATTTTGAACAGTGTTTGTTACGTCTATTTTTCTGTGCACTCTATAGATTTTAATAAATACTATGCCAGAGAGAACATTTTCTTTATTAAGGTTTAAAATAAAAATAGGACGACTATTTAAAAAAAAGTTATCTACTAAAAATAACGTTTGAATTAATACATGCATATGTATGTATATGCACAAAAGAGTGCATTATCTTTTTTTTTTAATCATATCACCCCGAGCAAGGCGGTAACGCCACTGATGTGCAGGGGTCTACATAAGATTGAAGAGATTGGAAAAGAGAAAACCAGAAACCGCATCCTAAACAGGAGACAAGGAATGAGCCTCTTCACCTGTTCAATAGACGTGGGTGGAGTGTGAACCGGGCGATAGTTAGATCTATCTACTCCAATTGAAAGAAAAAAGAGTGAGAAGATTGTAAAAGAGAAAGCCGGAAACCACATCCTAAACAGTGAACAAGGAATGAGCCTCTTCACCTGTTCTATAGACGTGGGTGGAGTGTGAACCGGGCAATAGTTTAGTCTACCTACTTTAATTGAAAAAAAAAAAAAAGAGTGAGAAGATTGGAAAAGAGAAAGCCGGAAAACCACATCCTAAACAGGGAACAAGGGATGAGCCTCTTCACCTGTTCAATAGACGTGGGTGGAGTGTGAACCGGGCGATAGTTAGATCTATCTACTCCAATTGAAAAAAAGAGTGAGAAGATTGGAAAAGAGAAAACCGGAAACCGCATCCTAAACAGGAAACAAGGGATGAGCCTCTTCACCTGTTCAATAGACGTGGGTGGAGTGTGAACCGGGCGATAGTTTAGTCTATCTACTCCAATTGAAAAAAAAAGAGTGAGAAGATTGGAAAAGAGAAAACCGGAAACCGCATCCTAAACAGGAAACAAGGGATGGGCCTCTTCACCTATTCAATAGACGTGGGTGGAGTGTGAACCGGGCAATAGTTTAGTCTATCTACTCCAATTGAAAGAAAAATCTACCATGTATTCATTTGTGTATTCATGTGAAAGCAGAATAAGATAAATCATATTTTTATTAATTCAAAGCTCAAAAAAAAAAAAAGATTCAACATTAAATGACACAAAAAGTTGTTATGCCTTTAAATAAAAAACAAAACAAAGCAAACAATTGAAGGGACGAGTTCGAATTCGAGTCGCGTTTGTTACGTTCGCATTGACTCTGTGATCCAGACCATGGTTAATTCGAGAAAAAAATGTTGAAAACAGATAATATTGTAGAAAAAGACCAATTTCAAT
The DNA here is from genome assembly GCA_037127315.1 of Ascarosepion bandense. Classification (NCBI taxonomy): domain Eukaryota; kingdom Metazoa; phylum Mollusca; class Cephalopoda; order Sepiida; family Sepiidae; genus Ascarosepion; species Ascarosepion bandense. Next base: position 36,906 of record JBBBDQ010002523.1, read on the forward strand.
TTAATATTGTAGAAAAAGACCAATTTCAATTTAATATTGTAGAAAAAGACCAGTTTCAATTTAATATTGTAGAAAAAGACCAATTTCAATTTAATATTGAAGAAAAAGATCAATTTCAATTTAATATTGTAGAAAAAGACCAATTTCAATTTAATATTGTAGAAAAAGACCAATTTCAATTTAATATTGTAGAAAAAGACCAATTTCAATTTAATATTGTAGAAAAAGATCAATTTCAATTTAATATTGTAGAAAAAGACCAATTTCAATTTAATATTGTAGAAAAAGACCAATTTCAATTTAATATTGTAGAAAAAGACCAATTTCAATTTAATATTGTAGAAAAATTTACACTTAATAATATTTGGAAAATTAATAACAAAGTGTAAAAAAGTTTCTCGTTTCGTTCTTTAGGACTTCATTGGACTAAAGTGATGCTTTACGTTGATGTAATTACATAAACGGATGTGTGTTGTGATGTTGTGGATATCAGCTCGGAACGAGAAATCGGAGAGACGAGTTCGAATTCCAGTCGAATTCATCGCATATATTTACGTGCAAATAATCTTGAGAAAGCTATTAATACGCCGTTCTCCCTCCAGCTGTGGATTAAACAGCAGGGCAGTTTTGGTTCTAAAGCCTTGGTTGGCAACTATTTTACCACAGAAAATAATGGCAACCTACTGCGGGAAACTCTTATGCCCAGTGAGACATGTTTCTTTCGAGACATGATCGATCAAGCGTGTATCACGTATGGCACTTAAGTGACTAAATTACTTATAAGTTTTACATTCAATTGTTTTAAGTATGTATTTGGGTATATAATCTACATCAGTGGATTGAATAACAGGGCAGATTGGCAGAATTATACATTTTGATTTTGCTAGAAAAAATCCTACTATTTAAGCCACTGGTGGGGAGCAAATCCAAACCTTTTCCAAGGGTTTTTTGCACGTATGGGAACTTACTGAACTCGACTGCAATTTGAAATCAGTTCTCTCAATCCGAACGCTAACCATGAGACCATTGGCACATTTCTACGTGTTTTTGTTACAGTAATTCTACATGGCTTCTGCTCCGATGAGCTTAGATCACTGGTGCCGCCTAAGCACGAATTTACATGAGATACTAGATTAGTAACTAGGTCCCACTCTTTTACAGTTAAACAAATAAGATGTAACCGTAAATTCTACTCCAACAGCTTCTTTTCTCGCGCTTCCCGCCTGTGGAACTCCCTTCCAAAAGTCTGCTTTCCCGACAGTTACAATCTCCAGGTGTTTAAATGTAGGGTCAATAGACACCTCCTATCACACTAACTCCCAACTATTCTCAGAACACTCTCATCTACCCAACCCTCACTCTCGGTATCCTTACCCGCCTATCACCCACCCTCTGACATTTCCTATATTTAATCATCCTTTCTCCACTCTACGTAGCCCCCTGCGCAGTAGTGGCGGTGACATGCCTTGCTCGGGGTGAAACGCTTATAAAAAAAAAAAAATACATTATGTGAGAAGGCATTTTTTGCGGATAGGAGGGGAAAATAACGGTAAAACCTAGGTTTGAAAAGGTAAAGATTGTAGTGATCGGGAACACAACCTCTTGGGAGTCGGTTCCACAGAGCAGTGAAGAAGCGGCTATAGTGCAACAACAATTGCTTACATCGTCAATGTTTAAAGAGTAAGAGGCAGTTTATGAGGATAGGAGGAGAAGATAAAGATTAACCCTAGACTTTAACATGTTAAGGTTGTAGTGATCGGGGAAACATCCTCTTGGGAGTCGGTTTCACAGAGAAGTGGTTCTAGGGAAGAAGCGGCTAGAGTGGAATAATAATTTCTTACATAGTAGATGCTTAAAGAGTAAGAGGCAGTTTATGAGGATAGGAGGAGAAGATAAAGATTAACCCTAGACTTGAACATGTTAAGGTTGTAGTGATTGGGGAGATATCCTCTTGGGAGTCAGTTCTACGGAGCATTTGTTAACAGGAAGAGCGGCTGCAGTGGAATAATAATTGCTTACATAGTAGATGTTTAAAGAGTAAGAGGCAGTTTATGAGGATAGAAGGAGAAGATAATGATTAACCCTAGATTTGAACAGGTTAAAATTGTAGTAATCGGGGAAACATCCTCTTGGGAGCCGGTTTCACAGAGAAGTGGTTCTAGGAAAGAAGCGGCTAGAGTGGAATAATAATTGCTTACATAGTAGATGCTTAAAGAGTAAGAGGTAGTTTATGAGGATAGAAAGAGAAGATAATGATTAACCCTAGATTTGAACAGGTTAAAATTGTAGTAATCGGGGAAACATCCTCTGGGAGGTCGGTTCCACACAGCAGTAAATCGCGGGAAGAAACAGCTGAAGTGGAATAATAATTACTTATATAGTAGATGCTTAAAGAGTAAGAGGTAGTTTATGAGATTAGGAGGAGAAGATAGATTAACCCTAGACTTGCACAGGTTAAGATTGTAGTGATCGGGGAAACATCCTCTTGGGAGTCGGTTCCTAGGAGTGGTTCGCGGGATGGAGCTGTTAGAGTGGAATTTAACACTCACCGATGGTAGGGGAGAGTAAATATATTTGTCTGGTATATGCCAGGAGTTAAAACAAACATAGTACCAGTCATGCCTATACGGGGCCGGGGTAAATTTTGACCCTTAGGCCGAGTGTAGGCGTTCAGATCCTCGCGTTAAATAATCGACCTTGTTTCGCATTCTACGTCAGTGGCCGGGGTTGGGGTGCATGTTTAAATACCTACTTGCTTGGCACATTATCATCTCTTATTAGTGTCGGTGTCTTCGGGCCGTGTGAGATTCTGTTCCGAGGACAGATCAATCAGTTAAGTGCCATACGTGATACACGCTTGGGCGATCATGTCTCGAAAGACTGACTGGGCAGAAGATTATCCCTCAGTAGGTTGCCATTGCTTTCTGCGGTAGACTGGTTGCCGACCAAGGCTATAGAACCCAATCTGTCCTGTTATTTAACCCATAACTGGAAGGAATAGGCGGATTAATACCTTTCCCAAGGGTATTTGCGCATAAGTGAATGCAATGAATTCAGCTGGAATTTGAACTCGGCTCCCCGATTTCTCGTTCTGAGCCGATATCCAATGCACCACAACGCACATCCAGATACGCAGTTAAAAAAATAAAATACTGAGAGGTTTCCTATCCTGGTGAATGGCTGCTCGAGGCTGCAACCCTCATTAAACTAGGGGCGGAAATCAATGGTCGCTACCGAGGCCAGAACAATCAAGAGTTGCTGAGGCTGGGCAATTTTTGACCTTAGCTCGGGTTCCTCATAGTATACTAGACCTTGTGTCACTCATCTTTCACTGGAGATAACTACTTGTCTGGCATATGTTAGGAGCAAAGACAAGCTAAGACAATCTTAGTACCCATTTCCAGTGTAGGTCACATCACGTCTCAGTGAGAGACGAGGTAAATATTATACGGAGAAAATATGGGTGATTTGTTTATACGAAGTGGCATAGTAGGCCCTTGCCGTATACTTGATACTGTGTTAGACTAAATTTTAATTAGAAAATACATCAATACATTAATGTTTCAGATCTTTAGTAGAGGACAGACGTTTTTCCACGGAAAACAGAGTTCTTTAAGATGATGTTCAAGAAAATGAGTCTCTCACTTACTTGGTTTCAGCTTTGGCCATTCTGAAAACTCAATTCTGTTGTCAACAAATGATTGTGCATGAGCTGCAAAGATAATCCTGATTAATTCAGCTCGGCCCATCAGCGGGAAATAATGAAGAGTGTACGTTGTCATTTTGTATATTGTGTTCACTACCCAGGTAAGAGTTTTCTCGTCCCACTGCCAAATGTCGATTTGTACTCATAGAGCAACAGTTATATAAGATTTTCTTTCTTTCTTTCTTTCTTTCTTTCTTTCTTTCACTGAGGGAAGGAAAATGACAGGTAATATATAGGAAAGTGGGGGAATAAGCCCAGTCACCCTCCTTATATTTCCTTTTTTTTTAAACAAGCATGACATGGTGGGTATTGATAACGTTCTCTCTGTTGTGTCATTCAACGAACATAGGTGATCTTCATAGAGGACGAGGCGAGAAAAAAATTGAAAAATGTGATGCAGCAATTTAGTAAAAATTGATCTATCTATCTATCTATCTATCTATCTATCTATCTATCTATCTATCTATCTCAATTTATTCGTATATATCTGTATATCTATCCATTTATCTTTCTCGGTCTCATATCCTTTTCTTCTAAAATGTATAACTTATAAATAAATAAATTAGATGTATTTTAAATTTCGGAACGTGCTTTTAAATGAACCTCTGTGCATATAAATCGACATGAATTAACGAATGAGATCTCAATCGATTCACGTCGACGAAACTCTCGGGTCGTGGTTCCGAATATAACATCTATCAGCTAAGTCACAAATCTTTTACTTCTATTAATTTTATCTATCTGTGGTGGCATAGATGGGGTCGTGGCCTGTTGTCCATTTTAATCAGGATCGATCCTAGTCCGAGAACAAGCCGTCATCCCACACTAGTCGCTCATTGATGGCGTTGACACAGCAGCTGGTCTTTAAGTTGACCAATTTAACTGTAATCGCTCTTACCCACGTTGTGATTTAAGCGAGTTAAGCTGAATTATCACTGGGATATCTCAACCAAGCTAAACCAAGGAGTTGAATAGGCGCACACAATTTTGAAAAGAAAATGAACGACGCCTGACTAAGTCACTAGATGATATTTCTATAAAAAATAAAAACAGTAAAAACAGTTACAGTCCTTTATTTTTTTCTTTTCCTATCCTGTGTTTAATATTTGGCGACGGAACGGATATCTTTGCTAATTTCTCTAATGGTGACAAGACTTGGTAACTGGATTTAACTTTAAGTACTGTTGTTGTGGTCCAGTGGATATCGGCTCGGAACGAGAAACCGTGTGAGCCGAGTTCGAATTCCAGTTGAATCCAATGCATTCACTTACTCGCAAATACCCTTGGGAAAGGTATTAATCCGTCTCTTCCTTCTAGTTATGGGTTAAATAACAGGACAAATTGGATTCTATAGCTTTGGTTGGCAACCAGTCTACCGCAGAAAGCAATGGCAAAATACTGCGGGAGAATCTTCTGCCCAGTCAGTTATGTCTCTTTCGAGACATGATCGCCAAAGCGTGTATTACGTATGGCACTTAACTAACTAACTAACTAACTAACTTTTGTGTGTACTTCGAAAATGATAGTCGGAGTTTTTCTCCAGAGACAACTGGATTGAACTTCAAGTACTGTTGTTTGTACTTTCAAAAATGGCACAAGGATATCGCCGGAGTTTTTCTTCATCGACAATTATTATTATTATTATTATTATTATTATTATTATTATTATTATTATTATCGTCAGGTTGGCACAACAGCGTTATGGCAAAAAATATCTCTTTACTCAGCGACGAGGCTGCTGCTACTCCAGACTGCAACTCAACTCCAGCTGACTTTAGCCCCTATGGGCACTTGTATTTATGGGTGTATGGTATGGTATGGTGAGGGCGCATAAGGGGTTTTTATCTATCTATCTATCTATCTATCTATCTATCTATCTATCTATCTATCTGTCTGTCCTTGCTTGTTCATATCTATCTATCTATCTATCTATCTATCTATCTATCTATCTATCTATTCTTATCTATCTATCCTTGCTTGTTCTATCTATCTATCTATCTATCTATCTATCTATCTATCTATCTATCTATCTCTCTATCTATTTCTATCTATCTATCTATCTATCTATCTATCTATCTATCTATCTATCTATCTATCGCAGCCTGTTTCTATCTATCTATCTATCTATCTATCTATCTATCTATCTATCTATCTATCTATCTATCTATCCTAAACCGTTGAAAAAACAGCATATTATGAAGAAAAATGACCCAAACTTAATAAAAACAAATTATTCCATCAAAATGTTTATGTTATTATTAATAGGAAGATTAAAATAATTTTTAATTAATTTAAATTTTTTTCAGTCCTTCCTAACACATTCGAAAATTTGGTAAAATTCTTTGTTGCGTGTTAAGTGTAACAAAAGAAAAAAAAATGATTGACCAAAACTCAGAGATAAAATCACAGACAAATATTTAATTTACGAAAAACACGAAATGATATCTATACAAATTTTACAATTTGTTACATTCTGATATATCCCGTGAGGGGATAATCCCGTGAGGGGATATCCCGTGAGGGGATATCCCGTGAGGGGATAATCAGGAAAAGAATACTGCAAGAATAATACTTAACACTGAAGATATATTAATAGGGATTTATTATACCACAGCACAATAAACCAATAGACAATACACAAACACCACCGAATAGTTAACAGTTATAACAATCAAGTAGACAATGTTTCTGACCAAGGGCGTATGCGTCCGTCTAGTGAAGAATGCTTCCGTCTAGTGACGTATGCTTTCGTCTAATGACATATGCTCACGTCTAATGACGATGAGTCTGTAGTTCGCTCTAGTCACAGTCTTTTATAGACTGGACCATCTCCATTCCGGGGTAGGACAGAATATTCCTCTACAACACATTCAAAACAGAAAACAGAGTTTATTACTGGTAGAGTGATAGGTAAGTATTACGAAGGGGGAAGGAAGGTGTCAAATAACTTTACCCAGTTAAGATAGCGAAGAAGTTTAAGTGCTATACATTTAGAGAATCCTCAAATGTGTATATAAAGAATAATTATTAGTTTGGTCAATGAAAGAGTCAAAAATATCTATTTACCTTTTTAGTTCCATGAGGTTCCCTTTCAGGTTTTAGTTGGTCGGCAGCTTTTCTTAGAGATTCTTTCGGCTGGATGCACAGATCCACGAATCGGACCGGAGTTGATAATGGCAGCAAAACCTGTTAACAATTAACTACTCTCCTCCCCAAACCTATTTTTATAGATACTAACACCTAATTTGCATTTTCTCGGACATTCTAGCATCTTCCAAACGTTCTATTCCTAATTTTTCTTATTTTTACGACTACTTCATGAATTAAAACCTTTTTGTAATAACAAGTAGGACTCAATAGAATCCCTTACTACAACTTTTTAGACATTATTGTTATTATTTTTATATATAAATGCATCCTCGTAACAATCTTGTTTTGATTTTTGTTAACGCGTATCTGAATCGTTACGAGAGATTACAATGGATAATACAATATTATGTAACTCAGTTTTCTTTCCGGTGAAATATACGTGAAATTATTGCAAAAATCAAATAATCGTCGGATTTTAATGAAACTTTCAGAACTTATTCCCCAATGAATAAAATTATTTTTGAAGGGATTATTTTAAAAATATCTTAGTAAAAATATATTTTTTACATCTGTAACCATTACATCACGTAAATTAATGAAATTTAAAAACATTAAATTTTGTTGGAAAAATTTGTTTTATTTATTAAACATGGGAAAGTAAATCATTATTCTTTCAAAAATTTTGCCTTTATTTCCGAAAATCGGCTCGCAACAGTAAAACAAAAATGCAATAAAACTACGACATTATTTCATTAGATAAGCTTTTAATTGCTTTAATAAATTATATAAATTAATGACATCATAGTCTGAAGAAAATTTTTTCGATTAATAATGAAATTGTATAAAAGATTTTTTCATTATTTTTTAATTATAATAGTTTACAAAGTTTCAAAAATATTTTAAAAATACTTTAAAGATTTGTTGGCGTTAATTAAGTTATTAAGTGAAGATTATTTTTACTTATCATATTTACTATATTTACTTTACTTTTTTTTCTCAAAGATGGTTTGGTTATTTCTAAATCGTAGATAACGCATCTGCGGCCACATTCAGATGATTTATTCTGAGTGTATTCCCCTTTCATTGCCCTCCCCTCCCCATAATCATTAATATTTTAGTGGGATAAAAAATAAACTAAAGTAGAAAGAAAGAAAAAGGCAACAAGATGGCAGACGGTGGTCGGTCGGTCAGAAGAGACCTTTTCGGGTCTTCTTCAAAAGCGGACCCCCCTGATAAAAAGAATAATAAGGATACCACAAAAAAATCAAGACCGAGGAAATGAAAAAAGTAGCCCTGCTACTAAAAAGTCCAACGAAAATGTAAAACAAGTAACAGACCAGAAGACGGCTGGGGAATCGCCCACATGCTGGAAGTCCCCGCCGAGTTGTATTATAAGCCTTGCGGAGTTCTTGGAGAGGGCCAAAGGTTATGAGCACCTTTTAAAGGAGGACGGGCTTTTGGCTAACCCCCAAGAATTAGAAAGACTTGAACATAAAATGGTGTCAGTCTTTGTAGTCGACAAGCGGTCACGCAAAATTTGTCGTTCTACAAAAGACACAGTAATCCGAACACTGCTGTCCTTGGGGATCAAACCCCAACGAGTAATTAAAGGTACGAGATACTTCATGTGGGACGTGCTGTTACCCACGGCAGAAGACTGCCTGGAGATGGCCCGTAAAGAATTGATAACGAAAGATTTAATATTAAGAACAGAATATGAAGGGCATTGTGACCGGTAGAAAACCAAAGTGCTGGAAGTGTGGCGAGACTAGTCACCTCGTCTCTTCCTGCCCAGGGATGAAGGGCCATGGACTTCCGGCCACTGGCGACCAAAATACCCCTCTGCCCGAAAATGTAAAATCTGCAACGCCTGTAATGGGCCGAGCAGCGGTTCGGACCGGTGCGGTCAAACCTCCGGTTGAGGCAAATCCCCCACTCTCCCAGACTCCAACGCCTTCCACAAATGTGGCTCAGGAGAAGGATGAGGGTGAGTGGCAAGTCGTTGCTAGGGGCAGAGGGAAGGCCCGAACAGCGGGGCCTCAGTCCCCTGAAGATCCAAGGATTAAGGACACCTACAGCCCCATTCCCTCCACCAGCGCTGAGGGTGACATCCCGGCGTCATATGCCGAAACGGCAACAGAAGTGCAAAAACTAAACGAGCCGTCCTGGCAAAAGATAGAGCAGCTTCGAATTCTCAAGGAAGAATTACAGAAAAAGAGGCAGCCCAAATCAAATTCCGGTGGGTCCGTAGTTCCTTCATCCTCGGTCCCGTCCAGCCCATCCACCAAAAAAATCATGCTCCCCCACCTATGACAAGATCTTTAAACCCCACCCCATCCAAACTGACTGTTCTGAGGAGCGCCTCTAAAAAGATCCCTGCCCATAGCACCCCTATGTCCACCCCCAGTCCCTCCCCGTGCCAAATTTCCAAATCCTCTCCAAAGAAGAAGGAAAAGCGGCAAAGAAGTCCTTCTTCGTCTTCCGACTCGGAAAAGAAGTCGGACAAAAAAAAAAAAAAAGGAAGGCACTCACATTATTTAGCAAAGGGAAAGACGTGTGTAAGGTTGCGGAAGCGCAAACTGAAAAGGCATTAGAACAGACAAAAAGACATAAAGAACTCAAAACATTATTAAATTTCCGTAAACTTTACGGAAAAGATGTTGAAAATCCCGAGAACTTTCCCAGGGCCAAAAGAGTTCTGACTGTTGTGAGAGCAGGCCCTGGTGGCTCCAACGTGTGGAAAATGATGGAGGAGGCAAATAGCGCCTTCCCATTAGATCCACTAATGTCATACTGCAAGGATGAGGAAGTTGCTAAGCTGAGACAGTTCTGTGCTGGGAGGCTCCCATTTTTTGTTCACCCCTCCCTGTATAGAGCTATGAAGCTAACATTCACCCCTGGACGTTGGCGGCCTGTCCTATGAGGGATCTATTAAAAGTGAAATGGGTACAGGACCAATGGGACAGGCCGTGGGTGTTATCTCCCCGGCTTTGTTCAATATGGAAGCGCAACCTTAATCGGTTCGATCATGACACTTTGGTTAGCTAGTTTGAATGCCCGGGGCCTGAGATCGGAGTCTCGCTGTGCGAGACTCGCTCGTGATCTTCAGAGTCTCGGGTTGAATCTGTACTGTTTGCAGGAGACCCCGTTTTCAACTCACGATCATGGGAAGATACTGTCTAAGGATTTTCATCTTTTTTCAGCATGTTTTGATGGACGTTCGAGAGGTGTTTCCTGGCTGGTAAGCAAGTCTTTGGATGCGACGTGTGCCCTTGTTTTCGCAGATCCGGCGGGCAGACTTTGCGTTCTGGATGTTACCATAAAAGGTAAGGCCTTACGTTTCATTGGGGTTTATGCGCCCAATGTCTATACTGCGCAGCCTGCTTTGTTTCAGCAGATCGAGCCGTTTTTGACATCATCTCGTTCGGTAGTGTGAGTTGGGGATTGGAACGCCGTCCTTGACCCCGATTTAGATCGTATAGGTTCCAAAACGGGTACTAACAATCCTGACGTGAGGCCGTTTCGGGACTTTATCGACAAGTTCGATCTTGTCGATAAGTTTCATAACGAGCATTCGCAGGAAATAGTGTGGACTTGGACAAATAGTGGCGGCTCGGCTACGGTGGTACGTTCCAGTGACCTCGACCGAGTTCTAGTTAAGAGAGTCGACGTAGGGCTCGTAGAATGTCTAAGTTTTCATTCGATAGTTTATTCGGATCATAGGCTCGTCCGGGTCCGGGTAAACTTAGATAAGCCTAAGCCTAGGATGGCTGGTTACTGGAAATTGAACGCCTCATTGTTTGATGACAAAGATTTCCAGCACCAGCTGAAACTAATGATTCAGCGGGAGTTGACGGGGGCTGTCATTGGGAACAGGTGATGGGATAAACTAAAATCGAAAATTAGGTCTTTTGCAGCTGCCTATAGTCGCCGGCTCAATCTAGCTAGTTTAGCAGCGCAAAAGACAGCAGAAGAAAAAGTCGATCGGGCTGTGAAATCCCGTGTTAGTGGGGACGTAGCCTTAGCTAAGGCCGAGCTGGCCTCTCTGCTTATCAGGAAGGACCAAGCTCTGGTAGTTAGGGCTAGGTTAAAAAGAATGTCTTGCGAGGCGACGAATATGGCCGCTGAAATGCGGTCGGAGGAAGTCAGGAAAGCTTCTCAACCACATATCGCGAGCGTCACATTGCCGGATAATCGGACCGTGACTACAAACGCGGGCATATGTGAGGCTTTTTGGGACTACTTCCAGGAACTTTTCACCAGGGAGCCCGATCTGAACAGTGCTCAGTTCGCCTCCTATTTGGCTGACTTTCCCCGCCTTGAGGCAGCTGAAGCGGCTGGGTGCGAGGGTCCCATAACAGAGGATGAAATCTGGGAAGCGTTGAAGCTAGTTGGCCGGGATAAGTCTCCGGGTTTAGATGGCCTTCCCTACGAACTGTACTTGAGGCAGTCGCCCGTGCTTGTCCCTCTGCTGGAGCTGATTTTCAACAACTGGATGAAGCAGGGGTCTATACCTCAACGCTTCACCAGGGGTGTTATCAAGTTACTACGCAAAGATAAGAACGGTGGGGATGGCATAGGTAATTTTCGGCCCTTAACTATGTTAAACACAGAGTTAAAGATTTTGGCCATGACCATAGCCCGCCGTTTGCAGCTTGTCCTGCCTAGTCTGATCGGCTCGGAACAGACTTGTGCTGTGAATGGCAGGGCTATCCAGGACAACCTTCATATGGTACGCTTGATCATTGAGCAAGTCGACAGTGAAGCCGCGCTGATCAATTTGTCCAAGGCATTCGATAGGGTTGACCATCGATTTCTGGAGACTGTCCTTTCAGTCGCTGGTTTCGGGCCGTACTTTCGCTCATGGATTCGCCTCTTGTATGCGACTCCCGGTGCGCTGGTGGAAGTGAATGGGGTAAGATCGAAGCCTTTCGTATTGTCTCACTCCATTCGTCAGGGTTGTCCGTTATCGCCTTTGCTTTACGTGCTTGTGTTGGAACCGTTCCTTCGTAAGTTGAAGACGAATCCGGTCCTGTGGGTATTTCACTACCTGGTGCTACCACCTTGGCCTATGCTGACGAAGTTTCGGTTCTGGTGTCGAGTAAGGCCGAGATTGACGAAGTCGGCAAAGAAATCAGAGGATACGAAACGGTGACAGGGGCCAAGATCAACCGTGATAAGTCTGTTGGCTTGCGGTTGGGTGCGTGGAAGGGAGTTTCTCTTCCCGGACCTTTCCCCTGGACGGACGGGCCGATTAAGATACTCGGCATCTTCTTCGGTCCAGATCTCCAGTTGGAGATGAATTGGTCGGCGGTGCAGGAGAAGGCCGAGACCGCAATTTCATTGTGGTCCCGGAGGAATCTTTCCTTAAAGGGGAGGGCGGAAGTATGTGCCTCGCACATCTACCCCATTCTCCTTTACCATCTTTCTGTGCTGCCTCTCCCGTACGCCATGCTAATGGATTTAGTTAGGATGTTGTTCTCCTTTTTGTGGGAGAACAGGTCCTCTAAGTTGTGTCCCGAGATCTGTTACCTACACCCTTCTGAGGGCGGTCTAGGTATGCCTAGCGTTGAGATTCGTCAATATACGCTTCGCATCGCGTTCCTAGATCGAATGTGTCGGCAAACGGATGGGGAGGGCGACTTCTGGAAGGAAGACGCCCATAAGAACTTTCTATCCCTGAGAAGTGTGCACTTGTCTGAAGAAGAGGCCAGCCGTTACCACGTGGCGAGTGCGCCTTCTATCGTGAATGTCGGATAGCTCTGAAACGACCCCAACGGGCGACGGATGGTCTCTCCGACGTCCAGGCGTTGTCGAGTAAGGCATTATATCAAATTTTAGTTCGGGAAGCCGTTCAGGATGATTTTATTGGCGAGCTCGGTCTTACGAAGCAGGAGGCTCGTTCATTATGGCCGTGGGCGCCCGGGTTGAAATGTCTCACTAATGATGAGGCATCATTCACCTGGCTGGTGATACGTAGGGCCCTCTGGGTCGGCAAGAGGCTTTGTGCAGCGGGCTTGGAGAAGTCTCCAAACTGCGTGCGATGTACTGGGGAGGTGGAGTCCTTGGACCACGCCTTCTTTCAGTGCAGAGTCGTAGTACCGCTGTGCAAGTTTGTTGAAGGCATCATGGTTCGCATACTGCGCGGAAAGTTCTTTGTCCTCGAGGCCAGTTCTGTCTGTAGCAATGTGTTACCGCCACTGACGAAGGCTGAGCACTATGTGTTCTTTTGCTTGCTAGTAGTTATGAGAGTCGTGATATGGAGGACGCGTCAGAAGGAGTTCTATGGGGACGAAAAGTTCACCTCTTCCCAACTAATCTTGTTCTTTAAGCATCAGCTTAAAGTCAAGATTAGGGCGGAAAGGCGGCGGCTCCCTCCATCAGAGTTTGGCAAAAGGTGGGTACATCTTGCGCGAATGTGCCGAGTGAGAGGAGCTGACCTAGAGTGGCTTATCGAAGCCGGTTAGGCATGAGGATTTTGTTCTTTCCATATTGAACTTTAGCACCCCTGCCCTGATGTAGACTAGTTTAGGCTTGTTTTTTTGTCTTAAGTTTTCTTTTATAGTTTATTCTTAGCTAGGATTTGGTTGCTCATCGGCCCCTTTTTATTTCTGCTTCCATTTTTTCTTTTTAGTTCAATTCCCCCTCCCTTCCCTTGTTTAGGTGACCAGATATGTCAGTTCTCTGGTGGGTACAGGACGCTTTTTCGTATTTCGGGTGTGAGTTTCGTATCTGTTTTTGTGTTTGGATGTGTGCATACATGAGTGCGTGCTTGGAGAAATAAATGATTTAGATTATTTATAGTCTTGCATCGATTTCGTCCACTTAACTGATATTTCTATCAAATATTAGAATATGTTGGGGGGGTTGTTACTAATACAGTTTTGTTTAGTTTCTTGTATATAGTTTGTTTTTTCTTCTAAATATGCATTGGGTTTTTTTATATTGTTATTCCCTTTCCCCCACAGACAATCAATGTACATATTGGGTTTTTAGTTAGGACTTCATGGAGACACTGTGGTATTATGGTGGACGTGGAAAGAAAGGTAAGTAAGAAAGCGTTGTTTTGGTGAAAGGGTTACTGCGGCATGCTTGGGTCAGTGATTGTGACTAGCTAAGTTTAACGTTAAGACTAGATGAAGACCAGCCTTCCCCATCCCCGTATTCGGCCTTGTGCCACATTTTTTTTGAATTTTAATACAAAAATAAATATTGCCTCTTACCCTGAAGAACCGTTGTGTGAAACCGCGGTAGATGGCTCACTTCTAGATTTCTTGCATTATATATATATATATATATATATATATATATATATATATATATACGCACCCAACACGCACCCAACACGCACCCAACCGCAAGCCAACAGACTTATCACGGTTGATCTTGGCCCCTGTCACCGTTTCGTACCCTCTGATCTCTTTGCCGACTTCGTTAATCTCGGCCTTACTCGACACCAGAACCGAAACGTCGTCAGCATAGGCCGAGGTGGTAGCACCAGGTAGTGAAATTCCCGCAGGACCGGATTCAACTTACGAAGGAACGGTTCCAACACAAGCACGTAAATCAAAGGCGATAACGGACAACCCTGACGAATGGAGTGAGACAATACGAAAGGCTTCGATCTTACCCCATTCACTTCCACCAGCGCACCAGGAGTCGCATACAAGAGGCGAATCCATGAGCGAAAGTACGGCCCGAAACCAGCGGCTGAAAGGACAGCCTCCAGAAATCGATGGCCAACCCTATCGAATGCCTTGGACAAATTGATCAGCGCGGTTTCATTGTCGATTTGCTCAATGATCAAGCGTACCATATGAAGGTTGTCCTGGATAGTCCTGCCATTCACAGCACAAGTCTGTTCCGAGCCAATCAAACTAGGCAGGACAAGCTGCAAACGGCGGGCTAAGATCATGACCAAAATCTTTAACTTTGTGTTTAACATAAAGGTCCGAATGCCATCCCCACCGTTCTTATATATATATATATATATATATATATATATATATATATATATATATATATATATATATATATATATATATATATATATTTATATTTTTATTTAAATACTTTAATCCAAGCGGAAAAATATATATATATCAAAAGGTTTCAAGCTTTCAATTAGAGCTAAGGTTTCTTTTTCAGTCGTGGAACAGGCTTTGATTTCTTCGGCGTGTCAGGGAATAATCCCTCGTAGTTGTGCATGAGACTCGCTATCTCTTCCTTTTCCTTCTCTTATGTGAGTCAGTCAGTTAAGTGCCATACGTGATACACGCTTTGGGTGATCCTGTCTTGAAAAATATATGATTGACTGGGCAGAAGATTATCCCGCAGTAGGTTGCCATTGCTTTCTGTGGTAGACTGGTAACCAGCCAAGGCTATAGAACACAATCTGTTCTATTATTTAACCCACAGCTGGAGGGGAGAGACGGATTAATACCTTTCCCAAGGGTATTTGTGCGTAAGTGAACGCCATGAATTAAACTGGATTTCGAAATCGGCTCCCCCGTTTCTCGTTCCAAGCCGATATCTACTGTACCACAACGCACATCCCTTCTGTGGGTAGATGTTCTGTGGGTAGATGTTCTGTGGGTAGATGTTCTGTGGGTAGATGTTCTAACGTGCAATCAACGATGAGGTGTTGGAAAGAATGGCAACAAAAAGGAAATTAATACTGAGCATCAGGAAAAGACAACTGAAGTTCCTAGGACACTCAATGAGGAATAAGAGCCTGGAGAACCTGATACTGACTGGCCAGATAGAAGGAAATAGAGACAGAGGAAGGCAGCGGATAATATATTTGCAGGGCCTGACCAGGTGGTTGACGGAACGGGGGTTGCCAGGAGTAACAGGAACAAACATACTAAGAGCCACAAGGGATAGGGAGACGTGGAGAACCATGATCGCCTACGTCCTGAAGGGAAAGGGCACATAGAAGAAGAAGTTGAACATCTCTGAGTTCCTTAATCTAGGTGACAGGTCTTGGCTTATACTTAGCTTCTGTGTGCTTAATATATTTGCTAACTTTTCCGGTTGGCTGATTGCTACTGTTACTGTTCCTTTTAATTTATAGTCGTAAACTTTCGTCCCAGTCCTTTCTGTTGATCTATGCAGTAGATTTTCATCATAGTTTTGAGTGAGGAATGGAAATGCTCCATTGCTCCCTGTGTTTCGGGGGTCATAAGCAGTCGATTGAATAAAATTTATTCTGAATTACTTTATCACGTGCTGAAACACTTTCGTCTTAAAATTCGTCCATTGATTGGTTTGCGTTTCTTTAGGTAACCCAAATTTGGTGGAAAAAACTACTCAGTGTCCCTACTTCTTTCTTCGCTAAAATATCACGGAGGGGGGTGGCTTCAGGGAATCTCGAAGTGGCACATAAGATAGCGATTATATACTTATTACCCATTTTCCCTCTTCGGTAATGGTCCAAGACAGTCAACTATGATTCGACTAAAGGGTTCTTTCAGCGTAGATGTCGGTTGCTATGGCATCGCTGGTATTTTTCATTTTTTTTTTTAATCATATCACCCGAGTAAGGCGGAAACGCCACTGATGTGCAGGGGGATACGTAAGAGTGACAAGATTGGAAAAGAGAAAACCGGAAACCACATCCTAAGCAGGGAACAAGTTATGAGCCTCTTCACCTGTTCAATAGACGTGGGTGGAGTGTGAACCGGGCGATAGTTTAGTCTATCTACTCCAATTGAAAAAAAAAAACTACCATGTATTCATTTGTCGATTAAATAGAATTTATTCTTAACCACTTTATCACGTACTGAAACACTTTCGTCTTAAAATTCGACCATTGATTGGTTTGCCTTTCTTTTTGTCACCCAAATTTGATGAAAAAACTACCCAGTGTCCCTACGTCTTTCTTCGCTAAAATATCACGGAGGGGGCTGACTTCAGGGAGTCTCGAAGTGGAAATTCCCTAAAAAATGTAATTTATGAATATTGAAGGTTTTTTTTTAAAACATTTTACACTTTAAGTTAATTTCATATCTTCTCAATGAAGTTTGTATTCATAAAATCATATACATTAACGATCCTATTATAATTGTGCTTGTCACTCCTTTCCTTATTTCGCACAACCGTTACGCCCTGCCAATACCTCATAAATAATTGGCCATTTTGCATTTTGATTGTGCCGAAAAATAAAAAAATGTCACTTGGTTTCAACTAGAAAATAAAGGAAAGAAGGAAAGATAGAAGTGAAAAGATAGACAGAATCAGATTAAGCTGAACAGATACGACACTTTGATCTCAACCTAAAAGCTGAAACGGGTATTTTTAGCACGTCCACATTGCTACAGAATGTCACGCAAGGTCGAGGTTTAAACTGCAGTACAGAGGAAAAATTTCCCAGCCACATCGGCACTTCCGTGTCTGGGGCTACCGAAAAAGAGGTACTGCCTGGGGAAGCTCTGGCTTGGGCTTAAAATTTCAATCTCCCCGAGCTAAAAGGCTGAGAAGCTACAGCGACCGTGATAAAAACGGCATTTTTCAGATGCACTTTATCGAGCGATGGAAACCGTGTAAGGCCCAAACCAGCGTTACCATGAATAAAATAACATTATCTGCTGAATTATTTTAAAATTATTATCAATAGAAATGTTCGTAAGACGGGGATTTGGTTAAAAAGAAAGAAGGTACGATAGAAGTTCTTAACGTCTCCTGTCGATACCTCATAAACAATGGACTATTCCGTTTTGACTGCGTAATGAAACAAAAAAACATATGAATGAAAGCATAACAGAAAGGAAGATAGAAATATTTAATGGCTGTTTCAGGTTATCAATTTCGAATCTTTTCATTTGCTCTTTCTAACATGAGAACAAAAACAATACATACGAATGAAAGAAAGACAGAAATAAATAAATAAATAAATAAAGAAAGAAAGAAAGAAAGTGAATATAGAAGTTGTTAACGGCTGTTCAAATGAAATAGGAAAAAATATAAATTTTAAGTGTTTTCATTTGTATCCATTTCTTAAAATAACGATCAGCATTTATATTTATAATTGTTATTGCAATATTTTATTAAAGTTGTAAGCTTAAATATTTTACCGATGTGATCGAGAAATTTTTACGTATATTTTATTGTCAGAGAACTCGCCATGAACTTATACAATCATTTACTTAAGAATAGATATTCATCAGAAAATTTAAGTTGGGAAACAATTACATTTTTACGGGTTTTTCTCGTAAACTTTCATTTTTGACATAATCGAAATTTCTGTTTTTAACAGGTAAAAACTTATTTTGAATTGTTACCATTAGTTTTTCTTCTATTTCTTTGAGTTAGTTGCGCCATGAATAGCTCTGTAGTATAGAACTCCATGTCGAAGTTGAAAAAAGACAAGTCAAACAATAATAATAATAATGACAACATATCATCTAAAAATTCTATGTGAGACGCACATAGATTTCAAATTTTATTTTCGAAGTCGTACAGCATCAGATGTGAGCGCTATTTACGAACATAAAACGATAACAAACGAATTAAAACTGTTTGATTGTGAACTGAATAAAAATATTTATGTTTAAAAATCTGTGACGGGACGTTTCTTCAAGTATTCAGCAATTTTGGAGGAATCCGCAACTCTTTTGCGCAGTGCAGTCAATTTTGGGCAATTCTTCGAGTTCAGAATTATGCTTGAGAGAATTCTCCAGTGCCGCAAAGCAATGCAAATCCGCCAGAGTCATCTGCAGAAAGAAAAGTAGACATAATTAAAAGTGTATTCTTCGTTATTTTCAAATTTTGAGTGTTGACTGAAAGGAAATTCTTCAATCTTATAAAGCATGTTTAGGACGAGATATAAAAAACAATGTATATTCATTTCTCTTAAAAAAGACGAGGGTTGATTAAAAAAATATCGCTAATCTAATGAAATAAATTTTGAATTATGTAAAATTATGTTACTGGTACAAAAATGTATATATATATATATATATATATATATATATATATATATATATATATATAACGGTAATTATTATAGTAGAGAGAATGGTCTCAAAATTATTTTAGAGGATTAAAAAAAAATGCATTTCCTTCAACTCTCGTAATTTTGAAGCGAAATAGACATTTCATTTTTGTACCAGTAACATAATTTTACATAATTTAAAATTTATTTCATTAGATTAGCGATATTTTGTGTCAGAAGACACAAGAAAAAATTACCAATAGATTTGATATTGACAAAAAACATTTTGCAAAAAGATGTCAATAAAACTGCTCTATAAGCTGACATCTTACAAAGAATACATATTCTATTACCACAAATCTATTCTAAAAATCTTGTCAGTATTAAATAAACCATTGATGTATTGATAAGCCATAAAACTCTGCTAAACAATGGCAACGGTTACCAAAAATAGCAAACACAACACAAGATAAAATCATCGTTGATGGTGGATGTTTTGTGTTAACATCCTTGTAAACTCTCTGAAGATGGCTCATGTGAGCTGAAAGCTTAGAACCAACTTAATAAAAAATTATCCAAATGTTAGATAATTTATGTCTTTAGTTTCACCTGAAATTAAAGCCAAAATACAATGTTTAGAACGGCTCATGATTAAACATAATATACATTCAGTGTTATTTAACGATATATATTTAGAAAATTATCTGTTGTCTCGATACACTAAATATATATGTATATCCATGCACGTTTAATTAAAAATGATAGACACGGTATTATCATTTAGTTTTTTTACATAATATTTCATGTGTTCTTATTCTTGGGATTTTTTCTTTTCAAAACTCAAATTGTATAAGAATTGTCCAAAAGTTTTGTACTTTCGGTCACTTCGGCTATTCTTTTAGCCATTATCAAGAATTAATCTTGTTTTTCTTGTAAACTAGCAGTGTAGCCCGGCGTTGCTCAGGTGTAATGAAAGTTTTAAAACGAATCCATGGTCCTAAAGAATATTTGTGTGAAGTTTAGTGAGAATCAGATAAAAATTATGGATTTGTATAAAGGACATACAGACAGATAAACAGACACACACACAAACATCTTGCCTTATATATATATATATATATATATATATATATATATATTATCGATTTTCTGCACTATTGTAAGAACTGCAACTTTGAAACTTCTGAATATCGCTCCTTATGTCTTTGTCTATGAGTGTATCAAATGTGATTAAAATCGGACCACTCCTTCTATAAACCGAATTTTCCAATTATCGATTTTCGATATTTATCGGGGGTACCTCGATACAAAACCTACCTAAGAACACTCACAGACGCTTATAGTACAACACACACACACACCCACCCACACACACACACACACACACACACACACACACACACACACACACACACACACACAGAGACAAAGTTCCATTTATAAATAAGTTTAGATAGATAAATATGTGCAAAGTTAATGAATTTAGAGTCATGTGTATGTTAAGTTCCGAACATGGTAAGCACATAGAAATAAACACAATCGCTAGCTACTAATTCTCCCCATAGATATTTCAGATATTTCGTAGAATGTTCATGAACATCCACTATGGAATCTGTATTTTTGCTGGGAGTGGTTGGGAAAAGTTTAAAAGATGATTACTTACCGAATCCCCCATAAAGAAACCATCACCACCGCCATTGCTGATTAAAAGTTCTTCCAGGAAAGGCAAAAGTCTCCTGTGTGTTTTCTCGTCGTCCTTTTCCGCAAACTCCTGAAAGACAACAAGGTATAAAAGGATGTAGATATTAATTTGTGGGGAAGGGAGATGCAGAAAATCGGTAAACGAACTTAGTCGAACTCACGAGAAAAATTTGCAGAGACAAGACAGAAAGAACAATGAATGCTTAGAAAAGAAATTTGTAAACTTAATTATCACGTGAGTTCCATAGTGAATTATCGCGAGAGTTACTTTAATTAATTTGTTTTTTTTAAAATAATTTCTCTCCAAACGAGGCAAGGAAGTCACTAGAATACAATGGGTTACCGAGTACGAAGGAAAAAGAAGAATAAAACTTTATAAATGAGAGAGAAAAATTATAGAAGAGGATTCGAGAAACTGGAAGAGAGTTCCATAAACAAAAA
Organism: Ascarosepion bandense; assembly: GCA_037127315.1. NCBI lineage: Eukaryota > Metazoa > Mollusca > Cephalopoda > Sepiida > Sepiidae > Ascarosepion > Ascarosepion bandense. The sequence goes on from JBBBDQ010002523.1 coordinate 57,779, forward strand.
GCGCGAGAAAAGAATAAGAATCCCAACATGTCTGTTTAAAACTCAAAGGTGGAGTCAGGAATTTTCTAAAACGAGCACTGAAAATATTTACACATAATCTCTTCCTTTAAAAACAAAAATTAGAAAACATTAACGAAAGAAGAGTTATGAAAATTAGAAATGTTTCACTTTAAATAACTTTAAGTTAAAAATCCATACAAAATTCCATGCAAAAACAATACTGTGAAAGTATTGTCTATGGAATTTTGCCACATAGAATTACTATTACATTAGTGTATAAAAAGCTTAGAGAGTTGATCTAAAGGGGGATAAATATGACATCCGGTAGTTACATGACTTAGGGAACGAGAACGATATGTCCCAGTTATCGAAATAAAATGTACGGTTCAAGTTTTTATTCTCTTTGAAGAAGGCTGAAGCGTATAACGACTGAAACGTTGTGTATATGGTCTATTTCATTTATTCATTTTTGGCTATATTTCCACCCATTTTATTTTTATCGCAGCTTGCATGACATTTTTATTTCCAACCTGGGTTGTTTATTTGAAGATCGTTGACACAGAAATGTCTGGAAAACAGGCGCAATCGTATTAAGGCATCTGTATTTCTTACATAAAAACTTTTCTTTCTTTATTAATATTTTGCTAGTTTTAATACCTTTCCGAAGGGTATTTGCGCGTTAAGTGAATGCAAGGAATTCAAGTGGAATTCGAACTCGCCTCTCCGATTTCTAGTTCCTAGCCGATATCCATTGCACCACAACGCACATACATAAAAAAAAATGATGGTAAAACAACGTTGCCCAATTTGTAAGTTTCTTTTTTATCAATTTCGATTTAATTCGATCTTTTTGATATAAATAGATTAACAATTATTACCTATTGTGAATTTCCAATTATGCCACGGGAATCAATGACGGCAAAGCAAGATTTAGTAGGACTATTTTCTGACTTGTTATCAATTTCGATTTAATTAGATATATTTGATATAGATAAATTAACAGTTATGGTAAGTGTGAATTACCATTTAGGTCACGTGAAGTAGTGATAGCAAAGCTAAGTTTAGTTACATTATTTTTTCACTTTTTATCACTTTTGATTTAATTAGAAAAAATTGATATAGATGAATTACCGGTTAATCCATGTGTGAATTTGCAATTAGGTCACGGGTAGAAATGATGGCAAAGCAAATTTTAGTTGCACTAGTTTTTCACTTTTTATCAATTTTGATTTAATTAATTAGATACATTTGAGGAATTAACAATTTCCTTAAATAAAACAAAAAATTAAAGAAAATTACCGAACTCCTGTGCCAGATAGCGAGCGATTGCCATACTTTGGGATAAGTGAATTTTTCCGTCAATTTCCAAAACTGGTAAAGCTTGACTCCGCATGTCTACAAGAAATGAAAATATAACAATAAAGGTATTAAAAATGCACAAAAATTCCTGGGAAGGCTTCTGCAAGAAGGATTATCAAGCCACCCTATTTTTCATTAGTAGTTGCTCACGCAGTACAAGGCCCAAAAGCCACTCAAAGTAGAGTGTTACTTAATGAATTTAAGAGGAGGAGTAAGAAGTGAATAATATGAGGATATGTAGAATAGATAATGGTCGACCCTAGACTTGAAGAGGTTAAGATTGTGACGATCAGAGAAGCATCCTCTCGGGAGTCTTAATATTGTTGTATGAACGTAAGAGGAGGAATGTCTCGTTACCTAATTATTAATTAACACATGTCGCAACTGTTAATTCATTTATATCAAATGTTTCTAACTAATTTAATCGCAGTTGATAGCAAGTGAAAAAAGTGTTACTAAACTTTGCTTTGTTATAACTGCTTCACGTAGCCTCAATTGTAAAAAGTCTTTATTATGAGGATATGTAGGATAGATAATGGTTGATTGTAGACTTGAATAGCTTTAGATTTTAGTGATCAGAGAAGTATTCCCTTAGGAGTTTATTCAACAAAATAGTGGTTCTTAGGAAGACACTTTGAGTGAATCTTCTTCTTTACTGATGGAATACAAAGGGAATAGGGATGATTCATCTCAGTGTGACTTCGCTGTAATGTTCACATCTGGTGGATTTAATGAATGTTGCTCACCAGAAATGTTGTCATGGAAATAGCAGCAAAGTAGCAAGAAACTTGTGTCGTTTCATCTTAAGGAAAGAGCTTGTAAGTTGGAAAATAGTTCATCACTCAAAATGTCTAAAGAAATACGTTAATATTTTGTACACTCATCATCATTATCGTTTAACGTCCGTTTCTACGCTAGAATGGGTTGCGTTTTATTGATGGTCATTTTCCAGGCTGCCCGCTTTTGTGTAAGGCATGGCTATAATCTCAGTTTCTTTAAATTGTCATTAATAAACTGGGTTCATGTTTTGCGTGGTCTGCCTATCCCTCTTTGGCCATCAACCTCAGTAAACCTACAATTGCTGACTAGGTTTATGTTCATTCTCCCAACCAGCCTAAATCATTTAAGTCTTGCTTGATGCATAGCATCTGTTATATTGGCAATACCCAGACTATTTCCTAACTCCTGACAATTTTCTATTCCTAAGATTGACATTGCTCATCCACCGTACCATTTGCATGTTGATTCGATCAATTCTGCTAATATCAACTTCCTTAAGCGGCCAGGTCTCACTACCATATAGCATAACACTTTTAACGCAAACTGTATTTAGCCTTTTTTTTTTCATCCTTTGTGAAAATACTTGGGAACGTCAGCATTCGAAATCTTAATTTGAATTAGAATTCTCAGACAGACAGACAGACAGACATAAAAGCTTTCTTTACAAAGGGAGTAAGGCAGCTCCCCAACAAAAAGCAGCTCCGAAGAGGTATTCATGGAGAGTTATGTGCACCTACATTCTGAAGGGGGGGATTGCATTTATATAAAAAAGAAAAAAATGTCTGCCAGTAAGAGTGTTCTTTTCCCAAAACCTGTAAACTATCATTCACAGGTTTGTCTTCAACAGAATAAAAATCCATTAAAGGTTATAATTTCCTTTTAGCAAGAATGTAGCTGCTTAGGAATCAATAAATTTATATATAGTTAGATAGTTTGTTTTTATCACAAACAAACTGTACTTAAGCATAAAAAGTTATCATTTATGACTTTAAAGTGGGGGAAAAGTTTACAGCAAATTACAACAAAAAACAAACAAAAAACATACATAAAAAAAATCAGAGCAACAATGCAGCTGAAAAAAGAATATTTACAATCCAAATTAACATTGTTTGAATCTTGAGTTTGCCTTCAAAATTCACTTAATAGCCTAGCATTTTGGTTTGTGAATTTAATGACATATTAATTAAGAGTCCAACAAGGCATTATTTCCCTAGGCGAGAGTAGCACAAGGAGAACAATCCACCATATTGTTTGCATATCAGTTGTAGCAATTCTGCTAATATCAATTTCCTTAAGTGGCCAGGTTTCACTACCATATAGCATAACACTTGTAATACAAGTTGTATATAAACTCATTAAAAAATATATAATTAAATGGCTGGGATATGTTGAAATCAAGCAGAGAAAAGCAAATGCAACCCTAAAGGATATCTGAGCAGCAATTAAAATAGAAAACCATTGGGTTTGGTGTGAAAAAAAAAAGAAGAAAAGTTCACTAGAGAAATGATCCTTGAATGAATAAGAAGCTTTCAAATAAGCTGTAAACTGATCAAATCAGGTGGTTGGGACTCACATCAGTGAAGATGCACCATAAAATCTATCAAGAGGGAAGTGCTGAAACAGACTGCGTTGTCTCCTGATGGCCCAAGAACCTAGCAAATAATAAGTCAGTGTTAAGTCATTTATAAGGAATACATATATGTTACTCTTTTACTCTAAAGTTAAGTCTATTGATTTTGAGATTTACTTTAGTCTAGATTATTTTGAAAACAACTTCAAATGAATAAAAATAAATAAGAGTGAATAATTTCCCTGTTTCTTTTCAGTTGACATGTGAGCTCAACAATATACTGGCTTTGAAGTTTATCCTTCAACAACCTCCTGTTTGGTTGGATTTTTCAATCATTGATGTTAAATTGTATAAAAATATACGAGTGAGTCCTGAGGTCATCATTTAAGCATTCTTCATTTGTTTAACAGTTTGTAAATTTCTATCTAAAATAATGGATATCATGTTGGTGCAAAAGTTTTCGCCTTTTTTGACATTTTTATTCTTTTAAATTCAAAACATTTTTATTTGAAAAGTAAAGTATTTCCCCTGGTTTGAATTATGAGTGTAGTTGACGAAGCATCCGTTACTAATTTAAGTTTACGAGTCGACTCGATGCAACCTTAGTCATGATTTGAAGCAGGAAATAAGAAAGACGAGTAGGCGAAAGTAACCAGAAAAACAATATATTAACAAAGGTTACATAGGGTTGACAGCATGCATAAAATTAAGGAAAGAGAAGTTCTTTCCCTGGTGAAAAATAAAAATTTGCACCCCTAATTGCTACCCGCAATTAGTGCGCGTGTGTTTGTGTGAGTTAGAGAAACATGTCTGCTCTTGTCCGGGACAAAATCCTAACTAGCGTACCACGTGACATACTTGAGATGTTAGAAGAGGCAAAAGTTCCCTAATTTTTTTTCCAACCTAATCTTACACATATCCACCATATTGTTTGCATATCAGTTGTAGCAATTCTGCTAATATCAATTTCCTTAAGTGGCCAGGTTTCACTACCATATAGCATAACACTTGTAATGCAAGTTGTATATAAACTCATTAAAAAAATGTATAATTAAATGGCTGGGATATGTTGAAATCAAGCAGAGAAAAGCAAAGGATAACCAGCTCATTTCTTAACTCCTCTGATGATTTCCTATTCCTAAGACTGACATTGCACATCTACCATACAATTGGCTAATATCAACTTCCTTAATTGGAAGTATATTAACTTAATATTAACTTCCCCGACGGCTACAATCTCCAGGAGTTTAAATGTAAGGTCAATAGACACCTCCTAACACACTAACCTGCTTCCATTCTACCAAACACTCTTCCAATCTGCCCAACCCTCATCCTCGCTATCCTTACTCATCTGTCACCTTCCTTCTGACATTCCCTATGTCTAACCACTCCTTCTCTTTACCTTCTCCTATGTAACCCCATGCGCAACAGTGGCTGTGGAATGCCTTGCTTGGGGTGAGATGATTAAAAAAAAGGTTTCACTACCACATAGCATAACACTTCTAATGCAAGCTGTATAGAGCCTTTCTTTCATCCTATGTGAAAATACTTGAGATGTTAGAAGAGGCAAAAGTTCCCTAATTTTTTTCCAACCTAATCTTACACAGGATACTGAATTTACCTCTGGGCCTCCACATGCACTTAACATGTCACCAAAATAGCAAAACTGATCAACAGCTTTACTGACATAGGTTTTAACAATATCAATTTTTTCATCTGATTTCATAAAATTAAAATTTTAAAATCTATTTTCCCACTGGAAAATTTTTTTTCCTTTGGTTTTAATAATATATAGAATTTACTAGTGCACTCTTATCGAATAATGCATGGAAGAAATCGAGATGGAAGAATTAAAAAAATGTGGAGGAACCTGAAAGGGAGGAAAAAGTGAGTGCTTCTAACGTCGAAAAATTAATAGGAAAGAAACTATATAGTATAGTACCACGAAGGTCGTGATAGACATGGAGTCGGACGATCAGAATGAAAATAAATCCAAAGCTAGATCTCCCCCCCCCCCGCAAAAATAAATAAATAAATAAATAAAAATAACACGGTACACGCCCCTATGAGAAAGAAGATCTCTTTAGGAGAAGTCAAAGATCAACGATGGATATAACACCTCTTCGACTCTAGGCGGTGTAGTGAGATATGCAAAAACAGACTTACCCTATATGGCATAATATCAAACGACTACAAATCCGTCAGTCAGAATGAAGAAGACTTCTTCGTAACAGACAGAAATAGTAAACAACATAATATTTTTATAAACTCATTAATATAAAAACACATTGGACCAAAAGAGAAATGCTTAATGAATCTCTCGTGAACTCATTCTATTTTAATTCTGCTCGTCCCTTCATTCGTCAGGTCAGACGACCGTTATGCGCTGTCAACATCTCATAAATCACGGACTAACTCGTTTTGATCGCATGAGAAGAGGGGGAAAAGACACTACTTGGCTTAAGTGAGAAAATAAAACGAAAGAAATAAAGGAAGATAAAAGAATAAAAGGTTTTCTGTTAATACTTCATAAATAATTGAATATTCCCATCTGATGTGGAAAACACATATCAGAGACGCTACTTGGTTTCAGTGAGAGAATAAAAGAAAGAAAGAAGGGTAGATACAAGTGTTTACCGTTTTCTGTTAACGTCTTCTCATAAATAATGGACTACTTTGTTTTGAAAAAGAAAACACGTATCACGGACACTACTTTTCAATGGAAAATTAAAAAAAAAGACAGGAAAATAAGTGATTTTCTAAGGACAGTTTGATGTGACACAATGCTGAAAGTATGAGCCACCCGGTGAGGATCGAACTCACGATTCAATTGTCATGGTTCTAACGAGGCAAGCTTGCTGTTTAAAGTCTCCTATTATTACCTCATTAATGATGGTCTATTCCGTTTTGATAAACGAAATACAAGTCAGATACGCTACTTGGTTTCAGTGATAAATGAAAAGAAGAAAAGAAAAAAGAATGGAAAATAGAAGTGTTTCATGGCTGTTTCAGTGAAATGAGAAAAACATTCTCAATTCCAAATTTTTACATTTGTACCCTCTTCTTAAAATATCGACCAGCATTCATATTTAGAATTGTTATTGCAATATATTATTAAAATTGTTAAGTTCAAATATCTTTAACGATGCGATCGGGGAATTTATACGTATATTTTATTGTCTTAGAACTCACCATAAATTTACTCAGTCATTAACTTAAGAATTAAAATTAATCAGAATAAAGGAGGATCTGTAACATGGTTGATACTGACTTGGCAGACCGGCTGCAGCCGCACTCTCACCGGCGTGATGTGGCTTCCCTGTACCTCTTCTACAAGTACTTTCATGGCTTCTGCTCTGATGAGCATAGATCACTGGTGCCGCCTAAGCACGAATTTACACGAGATACTAGATTAGCAACTAGGTCCCACCCTTTTACAGTTAAACAAATAAGATGTAACCGTAAATTCTACTCCAACAGCTTCTTTTCTTGCGCTTAGAAGGCAGACGTTTTTCACACGAAAACAGAGTTCTTTAAAACCCATTTTAACCCAGTGTCCTCAGGTTTTAGAACATTAAATTCATTTACAAATCACAAGAATTTTTCTTCCAACCGGGCAATATTTGAAAGGTAATTTTATTGATGAATCAATATGTCCTCACTACCTATAATGGTTTTATATAATGATTTATACCCATTATTTTTTACAGTTTTTTATGCTGTCCTCAAATGAGGACACTGGGTTAAAATGGGTTAAGATGATGACTTAAGATTACTTGCTCTGGCACCTCGATGCGGTGTTACAGAAAGCTTGTCTTGCTAGAACCTATTACAACTGACTAGTGAGTTCGATTCTTGCTGGGTATCCATACTTTCGGTCTTGTGCCACATCTAGGTGGCGCTTAGAAAATCAACTCTCACTTACTTGCTTTGTGGCTTGTCCATTCTGAGATCTCAATTCTGTCGCCGATAAATTCCTGTCCATGGGCAGCAAAGAGAATCCTAATGAGTTCAGCTCGGCCCTTCACTGGGAAGTAATGAAGAGTGTACTTTGCCATTCTGTAAATTAATTTGGGTTCTACTACTTTCTTGTATCACTGCAAATTAGGAAACTGACGGTTTCTGCTCAGATAGCGATCTATATACAAGGTTTCACTCTCTCTTGCCCCTCTCCCCCATCTCTCTCTCTGGGAGAAGGGTATGTGGAAAAAGGAGAAAAGTAAACCAAAAACGATTTCCTTTTAGGTAAGCCTTTAGCTTTCATCGTTACGGTTTGTCCCCCTCCTTAAACAGCATTTTTTCGTTTGTTTTATAAATAAGGTCAAGGCATTCAGTCATGATCTAGTTTCTGCTGTGTCATGCCCGAACAAGGTTAGATGTCCTTTTTTTTTTATTAGGGAGCTAGCTTGAAATGGTTAAAAATTAATCTGTTCATCTATCTATCTATCTATCTATCTATCTATCTATCTATCTATCTATCTATCTATCTATCTCACACTTGGACTTAATTATGTATGTATGTATGTATGTATGTATGTATGTATGTATGTATCTATCTATCTATCTATCTATCTATCTATCTATCTCACACTTGGACTTGATTAACTATCTATCTATCTATCTATCTATCTATCTATCTATCTATCTCACACTTGGACTTGATTATCTATCTTATCTATCTATCTATCTATCTATCTATCTATCTATCTATCTATCTATCTATCTATCTCACACATGGACTTGATTATCTATCTATCTATCTATCTATCTATCTATCTATCTATCTATCTATCTATCTATCTATCTCCAACCCTTTTCGATAACTAACTTTTACATTGAATTTAAAAAAAAAAAGAACTTATATTTTAGTTTTAATTGAAAGCTAAATGATAAAATTTACTATTTCCAGTAAGCAAAACACTCTGGTGTATTTCAAACAAAAATTATATTGATTGGAATCAAAACTTTTTCAGTTTTTTTTTAATATTCCAATTTTTATTCCATTTTTAAGCGATCGATATATTTGTAAACAATAGTTATTTCTCGGTATAAAAAAATCTTGCAAAAATAAAATATCTGTGACACGTTATTTTTGGGAGATTAACAAACTTAATGCTAAATTAATCTGATTTACACAAGCATTACTTATTTATAGCATGAAATTTAGAATAAAACTATTTTATAAGCACAGAATTCAACTTCCTGAACTTTCCATTGGATGTGTTCACAGATTTGACAGATGCGAGATGCGAGACATGGTGATCATAAGTGACATAGCTATACAATTTTTTTCCTGTAACGGAAAGAAACCCTGAAACACATGGCATTTTAATGTACACATAGAAATTGCCATACAAAAAAAAAAACAAAAACAAAAACAAAAAAAAAAACTTCAAATACAAAAACAAATTAAAAATTATTCTAAAAATACGAAGGCATTACGATTTGTATTAAATTTAAATTTTCGATTAGTAAATATAGTCTTCGCTTAATAAGTTTATAAATTAACCCCAACAAATCTTTGAAGTATTTTAAAAATATTTTTGAAACTTTAGAAATTATTATAATAAAAAAAACAATTGTTTTAAAAGTTTTTCAGTTTATAATGTTTCTAGTTTATATTATGTATTCAAGCAATTAACAGCTTATCAAATAAAATAATGTCGTAGTTAGATTGCATTTTTTATTTTATCACTCTGCTGAGTAGATTTTTGGAAATAAAGGCAAAATTTATCAAAAGTATATATATATATATATATATATATATATATATATATATATATATCAACATGCCTTGTGCGCATAGAAGAATCCAAAGGGGTATCCTTTACATATAATGGTAGGATAACTCTCTACGAGAGCTCTAAACATATATGCATATAAATACATATAGAGCAAATATAAGAAAAATTAAGACAGACGCGTTATTTCATGGTAATTCGGAAGTATGGCCTATTTCAGGCGAGCCTTCTTCAGCTTCCGTCTTTATTCAACGAAGGATTCTACATGGATGGGGTTCACAAAAACCTAACTCGGCGAATAAGAAAATAAAAAATTAAAATATAAAAACATATAAGATGATAAGAATATAAATGTCGCTCCCTTAAAAGAGAAAATAAGAACAATCCATCCGTTTGTCGCCCAGCGGTCAGTGTCGAAGAAATTTCGAGGGTAGCGGGTGGGTCAGACGAGAAAGAGGGAGTGATAAGGAAAAGAGAAGAAAGGTATTAACAAGAACTACAGAATTAATTCTTTGGTCAAATTTAAATGAATTGGGTTTTTTTAAAACTCTGTTTAAAGCTATAATTTCTGAATAATTTCCGAACACATTTTTGATGATAAATAACTCCAGCCATATATTTCTGCTAAATACTACCAGTAACACACTTTTAGAGAAAAAGTAATACGAACACTATGAAAAAATATTCCATGACTAATTTTTGATCTCTTTCTTGTATTAACAAAAACTACAAAATTTATTTTTTTAGTCAAATTTAAATGAAATTGATTTTTAAAACTTTGTTTAAAGTTATAATTTCTGAATAAGTTCCGAAATTATTCTAAACATAAAGGGCTTGTAGTAAAAATCACTCGCAATACATTTCTGGAAAAAAAATTTTTCTGTTAAAAAATATTACAAACAATACATTTCTGAAGGAAAACTATTACCAGCAATACATTTCTGATGATAATTAATTCCAGCCATACATCACTGTTAAATATTACCGATAATACATTTTTAGAGAAAAAATATTACGAGCACTATATTTTTAACGAGAAAATTTTAATATTAATACATTTTTAAAAAAGGACAAAAATACAAGTTCAAACAAATAAATCTAAATAGAATAATGAGGTTCCTTTAAATTAAGGATGTAAAGCTCTATTTCTCCCTCTCTCCTTTCTTTCCTTTATTCTCTTTTTCTTGTCACTCCCTCTTTCTCGTCTGACCCACCCGCTACCCTCGAACTTTCTTCGACACTGACCGCTGGGCCAAGACCTCCTATATATTACCAAGGCCAAATCGATGAAATGTGACGTCACGGTAGTAGAGTCATGAATTAGCGTAGCAGCCGTGTCTCTCACTTCATGACAATGTTGATAATCACAAAGTCGTTATTTTAATAAAGATTTTAAAACTTTTTAAAATGTAACAAGAAAAAAAGGAAAGACACATGTTTTTGATTTATGCTGGTTTTATTAATTTTAATTAAAAATAAGGAAAACAATAATTAATAAGAAAATATAAACATTATTGTTGACTACCAATTGACTGTCGGTCGTGTTTGTAAATAAACACAGTTTTAAAGACAAAACTTTTCGTTTATTCGTCTAAATTCTAAAAATTTAACAAACACTACTTAAATTTTCATATGAAAAATCACAATCACTTTTGTTTTAATTTCAAGAATTTTTAAATCAGAATCACCCAAATATAGCAATCAAGCAACCATTAGAATTTAGGAACAAACAAGAAGCAACAATAAATAACAAATTAATTAAAAATATTAAAAAATGCAACAATTTAAATTCAAGCAAATTAATTCAAACTAAGTAAGTTTAAGTTACTGTTTTTTAAAAATCAAGCTTATAAAAGTTTTTTTATGTCTCAAAATTCAGTTGAATGTTTGAAGTTTTCTTTTTTACTTAACTTCTTACAAGTAATATTATCATTTTCCTTGCTACAAAAATTATTTAATAATGTATTAGAAGAGCTCCAGATAATCATTTTTTCAATGCTGTGACCTTCACCACATGAGTCAACATGAAAAAGAAGTTCATCATTAGCCAAAACATCCAATGTTATGTACATAGACAATTTTCTTTGATTCATTGAATGAAGAAAAGAAGGATTCTTTACAAGTTTATTAATAACAATATAATTGTATAGTACTAAATTTGTTGTTACATCATTGGTATATAACAGAGAACCTCTATTAATTCCTTGAAAATAACTGTTTATATCAGGTCTGTTCCTGATACTAAACTTTTACAACTATAACATTTCCATTTTTTTTTAACGGCATAACAGCAATAAATAATTATGAATCGAACGAATTAACGATAGGATAGCTAAATCTGAAATAGATTTTTAAAAACGTCTTGAGAACTTTTAATCCAATAGATTTATTAATATCAACAAATGTCTTTAGGGAAAGTCTGCTAAAAAACAACGGAGTTCGAATTTTAAAATAATATTTTGAAATATTTTGATTGAATCCATTGTTAATCCTACTGGATGAAATAAAAAGATAAATTTTTACCTTTCAAAAAAAAAAAAAATACACCTAAAAATCCTAGGATATTTGGTAATTCAATTATATTTTTTAAATATTTTAATTGTAAAAAATGAAAAAAAAAAGTAAAAATTAATGTTTCTATTTCATTTATGATGTTAAACTGTTTATAAAAAAAATCATTTTTTTGCAAAACTCTTTTTGGTTAATGTTTTACTTACTAATTAATTTTTTAAGGATTAAAAAACCCTAAACCAGCTATAAAAGATTTATTCTTCAGTTAAAATTCTAATTTTTTATTTCCAATTTTTTTCTATGGATTAATATCGATAATTAACGTCAAATTATCAAAAATAGGAAAAAATGTTTGGAAAATATTTTTTGAGGGTGTTCATTTTGTGCTAAATATTTTCTAAAAAATAAATATTTTAAAAATTAGGTTTTAAAATTCAAGTGTGGTGGGATTTAGGCCTGTATGTTTCAAATAAATTCAAAAATTATTCAGAAATAATAGGTTTAAATAAAGTTTAAATCATCATTTTCATGTTTTTATTTTCGGTAATAGTGATTTCTTGACTTTTGTAAGAAATAATTTCACGGAGTTTTCAAATAAAAAAACCTGAAAAATAAAACAAATTCTTTTAAAATTGACTAAAAAATAAGTTTTGTAGTTTTTGTTAATACAAGAAAAAGAATAAAAAAAATTAATTCAGGAATATTTTTTCATGTTTAAAAATGATTCATAAAGTTACAAGTATAGAAAAGTTAAGTAAGATTTTACTTTCTATTCCTAAGAATTTTTTTAAACATTTCATTGAAAAGAAAACATCATTTTCTTAAATAAAATATCAATAACATATTAATTCAAATATTTTTAGAAAATATAATGTTTAACAACTTTTTTCAGCTTCAGTTTAAGTTTTAAAACATTTTGAAAAAAAAAACAAAAAAACTTACGAACGAATAGCCATAAATTTTATTTTTTTAATTCAGATATTTTTTAAGATAATTTTTATTTCAATTTTATTCAAAGAAATAAAAATAATATCTTATTTTATTGTATTAATTTAAAAGATATATTATAAACAAAGTGCTTTCTTTCTTGTGCTACGGCAAAACTAATTTTTTAGCAAATTTTGATTTTAGCGACTGTTGAAATAAATGGTGATAAAATTTTAACTACTCACTTTGCTAAATGAACTTGTAGTAAAATTCTCCCTTTTAATGGCATGTTTCCATTTATCAAATAAATGTTTATTTTTTGGAAACGAAAAATAATGAACTTTCGATCCATTTTTATAATTCCCTTTGCAATTTGGTTCTGAAAATAAGTTAACGCTAACGGGCGCAAGGTAGTAAATAAAACAACACTACTAAGTGTGACGTCTGCAAGTCAACTTTAATCATAGAACAGGCCTGGTAAAATAGCGACGGCCTCGGCTGGGCGGGCGGCATCAACTTTGTTTAGGGGTGATGAATTAGCGTCTTGACGTGTTATCTGGTGTGGGTTCTATGCGAATTTTACATATGATCCTGTAGGAATGTCTGTGAATTTCGACATTTTTAGAGAAAAAATATTACGAGCACTATATTTTTAACGAGAAAATTTTAATATTAATATATTTCTAAAAAGGAAAAAATACAAGTTCAAACAAATAAATCTAAATAGAATAATGAGGTTCCTTTAAATTAAGGATGTAAAGCTCTATTTCTCCCTCTCTCCTTTCTTTCCTTTCTTCTCTTTTCCTTATCACTCCCTCTTTCTCGTCTGACTCACCCGCTACCCTCGAAATTTCTTCGACACTTACCGCTGGGCGACAAACGGATGGATTGTTCTTATATTCTCTTTTAGGGGAGCAACAGTTATATTCTTATCATCTTATATGTTTTTATATTTTAATTTTTTATTTTCTTATTCGCCGGGTTAGGTTTTTGTGAACCCCATTCATGTAGAATCCTTCGTTGAATAAAGACGGAAGCTGAAGAAGGCTCGCCTGAAATAGGCCATACTTCCGAATTACCATGAAATAACGCGGCTGTCTTAATTTTTCTTATATATATATATATATATATATATATATATATATATATATATGATTTACATTCCCCAATGAGTCCTACGTTTAACTAATAAACCAATTTTCGCAACAAAATTTATTTTCTTAAAATTTCATGAATTCAACAGATGTAAAAAAAAAAAATTACCAAGCTTTTTTAAAATAATAATTTCAAAAATAATTAGTCATTTGAGAGTAAGTCCTGGAACTTTCATGAAAATCTGACAGTTTTTGATTTTGCAGGAATATTTAAATTTATGTGTTTGTCACCGGAAAAAAAAGTTAAGTAATATTACGCTTTTCATTGTCGAGACGATTTCGTTACTAAAATAAAACAAGATTTTTACCAAAATTTCGAACATCTTAGAAGGTATTAAAATTTAAAAAAAAAATAATTAAAAATACTTTGATCTTTCCTCTTAGTAATAATATAAATATTTTGAAGAGAAAAGTTCGTTTTTATAAAGTTTGGGGCCTTTTTATCTATCTATCTATCTATGATGATTTTTTCAGCGATTTAGTGAAGTTACATCATCTATCTATCTATCTATCTATCTATCTATCTATCTATCTATCTCAGTCAGTCATCTATCTATCTATCTATCTATCTATCTATCTATCTATCTATCTATCTATCTCAGTCAGTCTATCTATCTATCTATCTATCTATCTATCTATCTATCTATCTATCTATCTATCTCAGTCAGTCTATCTATCTATCTATCTATCTATCTATCTATCTATCTATCTATCTATCTATCTATCTATCCCAGTCTGTTTCTGTCTATCTATCTATCTATCTATCTATCTATCTATCTATCTATCTATCTATCTATCTATCTATCTATCTATCTCACTAGTGGACGCTTCGACTTGCGGGTGGTCTGTCGACGAATCTCTAGAGTCGTGATTCCTAATGTAACATTTTAATTTGAAGCCTAATTAAGCCTTATAAAAACAAATTTTGTCTACTGTGAAATCGTGGTCGAACGGTTATGACGCATCACATCAAATAGCACGCATTTTTCTAACAAAATTACTCAAACATATTCATCCTTTATATCTTCAGCCAGGAGCTCTATGGGGGGAGGCGACCAGTCGTCTTAGTCATGGCTTCCGGTTGGGAAATACCCTCCCCCAGTCGTTACATATTTGGGCCGAGAACCGACTGGACGTCGACTGCCTGAACTCAACTCAGGTCTCGATTTTTATGCTTGTCCCAAATTCTCTTTCTGCGGTGCGGGCTGGACCCTGGGTATCTATGCAAATCAAATCTTTGACCAATGAGACTACTTCCACCTTCACATTTCGAGATGGGGGTTTTACCAATGATGCAACAATATTTCCTCTGACGTAATCTCTCTTCATCCTCCTCTTCCTGATTTAACTGATTACGTCAGCAAATCTAGCTTACAGCTTGGAAATCCCAATTCCAGTGAGATGTATAATTCGTTTTTATTCACATAGTTAAAATTTTAACCTTCTTAACCCCATCAAAAATTTTGACAATCTTGTTTTAGTTATTTCTATTTTTCACTTCTACCGACCGAAAAACCAAAGCTTCTGATCGACTTTTGAAAAACAATGTAAAAATATATTTTTCCTTTCTATTCTCTTCAATTTCCAACTAGTTTTTCTGTTTTTCAGATTTTACAAGTTTGTGCAACAAATCTTCTGTAAACTCCAACTCAGATCGCGATTGCAATAAACTGCAAAATCAGCAATACCATTAATAATAATTTCTTTCGCTCTGTCATATTAAACTAAGGATTACATTTCTTTCTTTTCATGAAATTTTACAAGGCAATTACGTTTT
The DNA here is from genome assembly GCA_037127315.1 of Ascarosepion bandense. Classification (NCBI taxonomy): domain Eukaryota; kingdom Metazoa; phylum Mollusca; class Cephalopoda; order Sepiida; family Sepiidae; genus Ascarosepion; species Ascarosepion bandense. The sequence continues at coordinate 73,598 of JBBBDQ010002523.1, forward strand.
ACAAGCAGGGCAATTACGGGTTTACATTCCCAAACAGTCACAATCTAGCTCAAAGTTGCTTTACTTCTGTGATCGTACAGGAACCGGTGTTTTAATGTGATGTGGTCGTAAGCCCATTACACCAGCCACACATCCGAATTTATAGCACCTGCTATTCACAAGTGGTCACTTATCTAGGTACTAACTAAGTTCAATGTTGCTTAACTTCGGTGATATGAAAAGACGCTGCGATTAAGCTTTTTACAATTTTTTATTACATTCGTACAATCATTTTATTTTCTGGACATAAAGTGTGTAAAAACTTTCCAAATACCCTAAAGGTCCGAGAGCTTTCGGCTAATCTATTAATCTTCATCAAGTATGTCTTTAACTGAATATGTAGGTTTATATACATAATAGCAGTATAGCACGGCGTTGTTCTGGTGTAATGAAATCTTTAAAACTAATCCATGGTCCTGGAGCTCAGATTCTTTGGACGTTGGCACGAATGACTAAAAAGCAATAGTTGTTTCCAGTCAAATCGAAATCGTAGATTGAAAGAAAAATGATTGGATGTAAGTCAAATTTTGATTTCCTGGTATCGATATCAAATAAGTTTTCCGTCACAGACTGAATTTTGAAGGCTAAATAAGTCCTCTGAGTAAATAGTATCATTGCTGAGACCAAGAACTACAATTATACCTACTTAGAGCAAAACCCTAAGTAAAAAACAAATTAAAAGGGCTGAAAACCTGATTTTGATCAGACTCGATAGGATATCGGGGTATCAATTTCCAATATCGGAATCAAATGTTATCCAAGGATAAACTAACCTAAGTTAATGCATGAAAACTAATCGTACCCATCGGGAGTAAAATTCGAGAAAATGGGCCATACTGATAACTAAATATCGGTTTTTGGTCAGATTCGATAGAATATCGGGGGTATCGATTTCCGATATCGGGCAAAATGAGTCGTCTGAGAAGATCTACTAATGTTTGAGACTGAAAACCATAATTTTACTAAGTAAGAGAAAATTCTGAAGCAAAAACCACGATAAAATGGCTGAAATCCTGATCTTGATCAGGCCTGATCGGGGTGTTGATTTCCGATATTGGGGAGAAATCGGAAAAAAATAAGTAGTCCATGAACTGACCGGAAGCCTAAAGAATATCTGTGTGTAGTTTGGTGAGAATCGGATAAAAATTGTGGATTTGTATAAAGGACATACATACATACATACAGACAGACAGACAGACAGACAGACATCTTGCCTTTTATATATATATATATATATATATATATATATATATATATATGAATAAAACCAAAAAGAAAACATCTTGGTCAACGCGTTTCATCCTTTGACAGACTTTATAAAGGCAATTAAAAGGATTTTATTCAGACCTTGAATAAGTTCTCGCTGAATTTTTATAAAAAGTAATGTTTTATTCACAAAAACTATTAAGGAACATAAATTCCACGTCGGAAGAAAACACACGTCTTTTGAGGCTAACTACGAGTTTACCTGCTTTTTGGCATCTTCATAAGAATCAGCTAGCCATTATTCAAAAGGCCACCAGCAGACATCCAGCTCTAACCAGCCACTAAATCAGCTTCAGCTCGTCATTGGTTGCTGTTCTAGTCAGCCAGACATTCTTAAGTAGGCACTCAGGGTCAGCCAGTCAGACTCATCAGCTCCAGCTCGCCATCGGCCGCCGCCCCAGTCAGCCAGTCATTCTCCAACAAGTTTCCATCTCCGGTCAGCTAACCGCATCAGCACTAGTCAGCGATCGGCCAACACTCCAGTCAATCAGCCATTCTCTAATAGGCCTCCAGTAGGCCTCCAGTATGCCCCCAGCCGGCCTCCAACTCTAACCAGCTATCCTCCACAGCTCCAGCTTGCCATTGGCAGCCACCCAAGTCAGCAAACCATTCTCCAGTAGGCTTCTAGCTCCAGCTCGCCAGCCAGTCGACCAGCCTCATCATCTCCAGCGAGATATCGGCAGCTGCCTCTCTCAGCCAGCCGTTCTTCAGCAGGCCTCCAACTCCAACCAGCCAGCCCCCCCTCAACCCGTCATTCGCCTCTGTCCTAGTTAGCTTGCCGTTCCCCAGCAGGCCTTCCGTTCCAGCCAGCTATCCTCGTGGGTAGTAACGACATGTGATAAACTATCGTTCCTATTAAAACGTATTTCAACGGCTACAAAATTGTCTCTCTCAGGATAATATTCTTCAACGCTATTTTCACCCTTTACATGAACAAGCAGATTTTTTTTTTGCTTAGTTCAACATAACTTCATTTTGTCGATGTACTTTCTTTAACAATAATAAACTTGGCAATATATATCCATATATTTTATTCAAGTCTTCCTTTTGTTTGTTTTTTCCTTCCGTCATTCAATATCTGTGTGCGGGCCAATCAACCACCCGTCTCACCTCTCTGAACCTTCCTTTCTCATCTTTTCTAAACAGTTTGACATTTGTTACGTAGTCTGTTTATGAAAATCGATTATGAAATATGTACTTTTTTTAGGTGTGGGGGTAATAGACGATTACTTACCGAATCCCCTACAAAGAAGCCGTCACCTCTGCCATTGCTGATTAAAGTTCTTCCAGGAAAGGCAAAAGTCTGCCGTGTGTTTTCTCGTAGTCCTTTTCCGCAAACTCCTGAAAGACAACAAGGAATAAAAGGATGCAGATATTAATTTGTGGGGAAGGGAGATGCAGAAAATCCGTAAATGAATTTAGTCCTACTCACGAGAACAATTTACAGAGACAAGACAAAAAGAACAACGAATGCTTAGAAAAGAAATTTCTAAACTTAATTATCACGTGACTTCCATAGTGAATTATCGCGAGATTAATTTTAATTAATTTGTTTTTTTTAAAATAATTTCTCTCCAAACGAGGCAAGGAAGTCACTAGGATACAATGGGTTACCGAGTACGAAGGAAAAAGAAGAATAAAACTTTATTAATGAGCGAGAAAAATTATAGAATAGGATTCGAGAAACTGGAAGAGAGTTCCATAAACAAAAAGCGCGAGAAAAGAATAAGAATCCCAACATGTCTGTTTAAAACTCAAAGGTGGAGTCAGGAATTTTCTAAAACGAGCACTGAGAATATTTACACATAATTTCTTCCTTTAAAAACTATCAGAACAGAAAAGAGTAACGAAGTAAAAAAAGACATGAAAATTAGAAATGTTTCACTTTAAATAATTTAAAACTAAAAATCCATACAATATTCCATGCAAAAACAATACTGTGAAAGTATTATCTTTCTATGGAATTTTGAGATATAAAATTAGCATTACACTGATTCCTTTGGACTAATATAACCATTTTAATTGTTAGAACGTTTCAGTCGTTAAGCTCTCTGATCTTCTTCAGGTGTCATATCTTAAAAAATATTTTTATTGCTTTTAAAATGTTGGACTTGAATAAATGTTTAATCGCCTAAGTTGTTTTTTCTAGGTTGTTTTTCTTTTTTTTTTTTTTAAGTAAAAGTGTATTTATTATGCAGGCCAGGCGGTTTGTGTAAAAAGATTGATACATTTTTCCATCCTTTTCGGCTTGGCAGTTAAAAACCACCCAATTTGTGAAGGATCCATTTCTGGTTTATGGGAAATTATTTTTTTGGATATAGTGAGCAATGAAAGACGTTATCTCAAGCTCTAATTACAACTCGAATAGTGTGTCCTTGTGGGCTTATGTTTTGAAATTTATAGGATTCAGGTCAGTGGACGACGCCAGGAGAAGACTTTTTGACAGCAAGGGGAGAAGGCAAATCAAGGAGCAGAAGATATTTGATATAAAGAAGAGGGTATCGAGAAGGCACCAGTTACAAGCCGGCTGCAGAGAGACTAAATAATTGAGAAGTTCAAGTGAAAATTCTCCTGCGATTGGACAACAAAGAACGGAAAAAAATCTAATTTTTCTCTAACAAGAACTGGAAATTTAAAAGGAACTTTTCTAAAGTTATTATATGTTTATATGTTTATTATATGTTTATATATTATTATATATATATTATATATTACAATATATTGGTTGCTGTTCTAGTCAGCCAGACATTCTTAAGTAGGCACTCAGGGTCAGCCAGTCAGACTCATCAGCTCCAGCTCGCCATCGGCCGCCGCCCCAGTCAGCCAGTCATTCTCCAACAAGTTTCCATCTCCGGCGATCGGCCAACGCTCCAGTGATTTTTTAAGTCTCATAAACTAGAAATAGAAATAGAACATAACGTTAAAATTGTCAATTACTTAGACATAACGTTAAACCTTAACAACGGAATAATAACACCATACATTAAAAGGAATTACACTCCAAATTATGGTAATAAAAAGTCTAACCACCCTGGACACATCCTTAAAGGTATTTCTAGAGGTATAGCTATTAGATTGTCCACCAATTCGTCAAATAATGAGGTTTTCGATAAACACAAAAAAATTTATCAAATTGTGTTAAAAAAAAGTGGACATCGAGAAATGCTAGAATTTACGAACCAAAATGCAAACAAAAAAACCAATAATAATAGATCAAGGAATATTATATGGTTCAACCCCCCCTACAATAATGAAGTCAAATCCAAAATAGGAAAAATGTTTTTTAAGTTAATAGATAAACATTTCAATTCAGATAATAGACTTAAAAAAATATTTAATAGGAATTCTATTAAATTGAGCTATTCCTGTTTACCTAATATCGGTAAAATCATTAACAATATGAACAAAAGTAAATTGAAAGATAATATTAAGGCCACTAGTAATAATAACGTTAACAAACATAAGTGTAATTGTAGAGCTAAAAAGGACTGCCCGATTAGAGGTAATTGCAATCAGACAAGCGTAGTTTATAAGGTTAAAGTTTATGTTAACGAAAATGACAAAAGCCCTAAGACATACATAGGATCCACACATGATAATTTTAAAATTAGGTTTTACAACCATAAAACTTCTTTTAAAAACGAGAAATATAAGCATAGCACAGCGTTATCTACCTATGTATGGGAAATAAAAACCAAAATTAAAAAGGACCACATTCTGAAATGGGAAATAATAAAAAAGTGCCCTAACGATAATAAAAACAATAAATTTTGTAGGGTATGTGACGAGGAGAAGCTAGCAATAGCTAAATTTGAACCTGCCAACAAACTGATTAACGCTAGAACAGAAATACTAAATAAGTGTAGAATTCACAAAATAAAATTTCTTGCTTAGTGTTTCGGACCTTAGCGTGACCCCCCCCCTCCCAATTTTTTTTTTTTTTTTTTTTCAAACAACCCCTTCCTCAAATGGGTTAGTCTCAATAGGTGTCTATTTATTTGATTAGTCCTTGGTCTGCCTTTGCCCTGTCGAGCCGTTGTGCGAAACCGCGGTAGGTCTTGGCGATCTTGCGATTTTTTTCGTGTGTTTTTGCTCTGCGTAACTGCCTCTTTGTTAATCCTTTTTGGTTAGTTTTGTATCGAGCACTTTTCTTTCTTTGCGGTTCGTTCCGTTGGAGGGTTTTTTTTTCTTTGCTGTGAAGAACTGTATGTATTGTCGGTGCTACGCAGCTTTCTTTTTTTTTTCCCTCATTGTCCAAAGCTTTATAGCCGAGGGCAATAACGGAGTTAGATTCTGCTGGTTATTCGTGGTCTTTAAAAATTACTGGTGTAACATTTTAAGATTTGAATACGTACAGAGTCGATTTTATTATATTATATATTATATATATATATATATATATTATATATATTATATATTATTATATATATTATTATATGTTTATATGTTTATTATATGTTTATATATTATTATATATATAATTATATATATATATTATATATATTATATATTATTATATATATATTATTATATGTTTATTATATGTTTATATATTATTATATATATATTATATATTATATATATATATTATATATATTATATATTATTATATATATATTATTATATGTTTATATGTTTATTATATGTTTATATATTATTATATATATTATATATATATATATTATATATTATTATATATATATTATTATATGTTTATATGTTTATTATATGTTTATATATTATTATATATATATTATATATTATATATATATATTATATATATTATATATTATTATATATATATTATTATATGTTTATTATATGTTTATATATTATTATATATATATTATATATATATATATTATATATATTATATATTATTATATATATTATTATATGTTTATTATATGTTTATATATTATTATATATATATTATATATTATATATATATTATATATTATTATATATATATTATTATATGTTTATATGTTTATTATATGTTTATATATTATTATATATATATTATATATATATATATTATATATATTATATATTATTATATATATATTATTATATGTTTATATGTTTATTATATGAGATTCTCATGGGGCAAGTAGGTATTTTCGTTTTTTTTTTCTGAAGGGTGGTTGGTTGCATCTTTGTTTTTCTGCCTTCTTGAACTGTTTTTTTTTGTCATTGAATCCTTGTCTTTTTCCAAATTGTAATCCCCTGTTTTCCCCATTTTTTATGGTAATCCTTTTATGGTAATCCTTTTATCAGAAATTGTTCTTCGTTATGTGCCGTGTCCTTTCAAGACATATGCAATTATGGATTTCCACTTGCCCTTATCCATTGGCACTTTTAACACTTTTTCTCTTGGTATCTCTTCAAAACCCCACTCCACCATCCACTTATTGAAGCCCCATCAAGTATATCTCATGCTGCTTTTTTCTGTTTCACTTTGCCTCTATCCATCTTGTGAGTATTATATTCTATAAGCCCTCCTCCCTCATTATGTATCCCAGAAACCACAGTCGTCTCTTCCTGATGTTAAGTATAAATTTTTTTCATGTTTAATCCTTAGTATCCTCAGCATCCTTCTGTAGAACCACATTTCTCTTACTTCAAGTTTCTTCTTTATCTTTTCCTCTTTTTACTATTGAATCCTTTGACCAAACTGTTATTCTTTTCATTTTTCGATGGTAAATTTGTTATCCTGCCTTAATAAGCGCGCAAAAGGAATTTTTATGTAAACTTTGAACTTGTAACTTGTTCGTACTTGTATAATAAATGTTTTTCTTTGAAAGTTTTACGCACTGATTGAGTCTTTTATTGTTATTTTAGGCTTATTATGACTTGCAATTTCTACTAACTTGGTTTTTGTGTTTGATACGGTAATATAATTTTGGTAGGGAATTAAACCTTTTATAAATTTTCCAAACTGTATTATGCCAAGATTTTCAAAGTAAATTGTTGCAAGATTTAGATTAATTAATTACCCATTTTTTTTTTTATTATTGATTGAATTTTCATTGAATTATCATCGTTTAGATTATGTATATACTTTTGTATTTTCTTTCTGAAGCAGAGAATAGAATTTTCTAAACTGGAGAATTGTGATACTATTATGTTTTTTTTTATAATTAAAGTAAGTTTACAATAAAAAGCAACAAAAACAAGATAGAAAAACTGACCAAAAGAACTTCAGTCAGTTGAGTGCCATACATGATACACGCTTGGGCGATCATGTCTCGACAGATACATGACTGACTGGGCAGAAGATTATCCCGCAGTAGGTTGCCATTGCTTTCTGCGGTAGACTGGTTGCCGACCAAGGCTATAGAACCCAATCTGTCCTGTTATTTAACCCATAACTAGAAGGAATAGGTGGATTAATACCTTTCCCAAGGGTAAGTGAATGCAAGGGATTCAACTAGAATTCGAACTCGGTTCCCCGATTTCTCGTTCCGAGCCGATATCCAATGCACCACAACGCACATCCCATCCTTACGGTTATATTTAAATATTTCAACTGTAAAATTGTGGAACCTAACTACCAAACTAGTGCTGCGTTTAGATTTGTAAAGTTGTAGGTATCAAAGAAGAAAACTCACCCATACTGTTACCATGAAAATATGGGTGAGTTTGGGTGAGCACATGAAAGCTACTTTACAGAAGTCAGAGAGAGACTGAAGTCGTGATGTCATGTCAAAACCAATACATTTGCAGATCCTTTGAATGTTGCATACAAATAAAAGAAACTTGAATGTTTAACGACTGTTTCAATGAAATAGAAAAATATATGAATTTCAAATCTTTTTCATTTGTACTCCCTTAATTCTTGAAATAATGACCAGTATTCATATTTATGATTGTTATTGAAATATTTTGCTAAAGTTGTTAAGCTCAAAGATCGTTAACGATGCGATGGAAAAATTTCTCCAGTTATTTAATCGTCGTAGAAATGCCTGTGAGCTTTTTCAATCATCAACTTAAGAATTAAGATTCAATGGCGAATTCAAATATGAAAACCGTGAAATTTTCATGGGTCTTTCTAGTGTAAAAAAAAATAACTAGAATGAAAAAAAAAATTAAAGCCAGCTATTGGTGAACAAATAATTTAGAGAGTTGAGTTAAAGGGAGATAACTAAACTATCCGGAAGTGGCATGGCTCAATATATGCCAGTGATCGAATAAAGGGTTTGGTTCGAAATTCCAATCACCTGAAGAAGGCTGGAGCGTACAACAGCCGAAATGCTGTGAATATAGCCTATTCTTTATTTTTACTTTTTCGTTATATTTTCTACCATTTTTTTTTTACTGTAAATTATTATTAATCTTTTAAAAATAGGCGCATCTTTTTAGCGCATAATAAAAAGTCAAAGTTGTGTGTAAAAAAAAAAATAACTCACTTTTGCACTTTCCGGTTCAAATTTAATTTTCACCATGTTAAATATATCTTGCAAACAGTCGACAATTTCATCAATTCGAGCTGTTTCGAGTGATGACTGGCCACCTAGTCCTGAAATTGAAAGGAAGTACAGTTATGTAATGAAACTAGGCAATATAATATTTCTTCGACAATAATGAATAAAACAAAAGCTTTAAATAATACAAAAAAGACGAGATAACCATTTAAACAATAAGTTTCAGTATGGCGGTAAATCTCAAAAACTTTAAGTATCTAGGAAGAAAATATCAAATTTACGTTAAAATTACTTAAAATCTAATCTCAATAACAGTCCAAAGTTGACCACATATGGAGAAAGGCGATCACCGCCCCTTATGCAATGAAGTTGAAATAATTGATTCACTATTGAAAATTAAGTAAACTTAAGGAATCAGCAGATATGCTAGCCCACAAAAATATCCTAAACCAACCAAACATAGAAATGAATACAATATAGGAACCAGTAATACGGAGTGTAGAAAAATTGATTAGCTTCAAATATTGCAATATGAGCTCTGGTAAAAAAAAAGAAGAATAAAAAAATTATTTACTGAGACATTAGATTTATAAGTCTCAAAAAATCATGGGCTGATGTGTGATATCCACAAGGACACAGCCAAGTGGATATAAGCGTTGGTTAGTTCCAGTGACTTGATTCAGTTGTGAGTTCAATACCTGCCTACAGCAGTGGTGAGCAAGTAACATAGAGAGTTGAGCTCAAAGGAAATAACTACATGGTATCCGGAAGGGGCAACGCACATGGAATGAGAATGATATACCACATTCCTATCACCTGAAGACGGCCGGAGCGGACAGCTGCTAAAACGCAGTAAACATGGCCATAAAGATAAGGACAAGTGTCCCAACAGTGTAAATAATGTAAATATTTCCTCATCTCAGAATTATTGACAAATACTGTAGTATTCATATAAAATACAAATTTTATTGTAATCTAATCATGTACAATAATGGATCGTATGCAATGGTCTTTGCCCCTCGAACATATGAATTGTCCCAAGCCATTCTTTTAGATCTCAATTTTCACGAGGTAGTATACATATAACATACGAATTTTATTGTAACCTAATTATGTACAATAAGGGACCATTTGTAGTATAGGTGAAGAGTTCAATTTGAAAATCCAAATTAGAGACATGTGATAATCGATCATTCCATCTTAAATAAATCGACAATGTTTTGAGACAATTTTTAACATCAACATGAGATTTTTCTTCTTAGAAAGTTAAAGAATTTTAACACATTCAACATTATGGATATAAATAGTGAATTGTATATGGAGTTTTTTTTTTTTACTTAGCATGAGCAAAACAAATTCACAGATTTTGGAGAAAAACAAAAAATACCCCAGAATGATATCAAAATCTCTGAAAATACTCCATTTTGGGTCTAATCTAACTTTTGTAAAGATGAAGCGTGACAGAAGGATTCTATAAAAGCGGGAAAGTGTGGATTTAGTAACTCTATCTCGGATATGGCACCAAGACATCATTTTTAGTCTAATCCGACCCCTGTAAGGATAAAGTATGGCCGAAGGAGTTAGGTAATTTCTGATGTGGTACAATGAGTCAGCATTGGAATAATACATCCCCCTCCTACTCAGTCTGGACAATCCCTACAATGGGCTGAGTAATAAAATCATAAAGTTTAAGAAAAAAACTGAAATTTGAAAAACATGAACTGGCGGAACTAAAGAATTGACGCCATCTCATCGTTTATCACGACTTGCGATATTGTGTCTGCGTGAAAGTGGCTGTAGTTTGAAGAATAAGTCATCCTCAACAATACCACATGAAACATTTTGAACTCTATCAAAGCTAGGAAGAGAGGATTGAGTGATTCCAGCCCAGATATGTCAGAAAGACACCATTTTAGGTTTAATCTGACTTTTGTTAAGATGAAGAGTAGCAGAAAAAATCAACAGTGTTTAGCGGCAATTTTTAACATCATCATGAGATTTTTTTTCTTAAAAAGTTGAAGGATTTTGACACATTCAACATTATGGATAAAAATAGTGAGTTTTATATGGTGTTGTTTCGTGGCTTAGCAAGAGCAAAACAAATTCACGGATTTGAACGAAAAAAAGAGAATGACGTCAAAATCCGCGAAAATTGTTGATCTTTTGGTCATCAGTTGTACGTTTTTTTATAATCATATCGCCCCAAGCAAGACATTTTACTGCCACTGTTGTGCAGAGGGGTTACATAAGAGGAAAGTTATGAGAAAGAGTGGCCGGTTATAGAGGTTGTCAGGAAGTGGGTAAGAGAAAGATGAGAATACTGGAGTGGACAGAGAAAGGAGCATGAGAGAGAGAGAGAGAGAGAGAGAGAGAGAGAGAGAGGTGCAGGTTAGTGAGATAGGAGATGACTATTGATTTTACATTTAAATTCTTGGAGATTGTAGCTATCTGGGAAGCAAGTAAAAGGAAAGGAGATTCCACAGGCGGGAAGTGCGAGGAAAAGAAGCTCATGGAGTAGAATTTGCGTTTACATTTTATTGGTTTCACAGTAAAATGGTGGGACCTAGTTGCTAATCTTGTTGCTCTAGTGAATTCATATATAGGGGCCACCAGGGAGCTAAGTTCATCGAAGTAGAAGTCTTGAAAGTATTTGTAGAAGAGACAGAGGGAAGCCACATTACGCCGGTGAGAAAGTGACTGTATCTGAGCAGCCTAGTTGGAATCGATCACATTACAGATCCTCCGTTGGATTTTTTTAAGGACCCGTAGGCGGATAGCAGGAACGCCCGACCAGATATGGAAGCAGTATTCAATGCACGGGCGGATGATAGATTTATATATGTGCAGGATTGTTTTAGACGGGAAAAACTTCCTGGCTCCACACAGAGAACCGACCTTCTTAGCAGCGGATTTAGCTATGGATTCTATATAGTCATTCCAGGAGGTGTGTTGTGAGAGTTAACCCGAGGAGGCGCAGTGTTTTGCTTTCAGGGAGACTAGCCTGATCCAGCTAATGGGGGGGGGTGTAGGAGCGATTGTCTGTGATGGTTAACGAATAGTAACTTCGTTTTGGAAGCATTAATACTCACAAGCCATTTCATACCCCAGTCCTCCACGGATTGGAGGTCCTGATCAATCTCAGCAGCGAGGTTTGCTTTGTCAGCATCGGCAGATTTTTTATTGCGGCGAGAGTAAACCGTAGTGTCGTCAGCGTATATGCCTACTTGGGATCTTATTACATCGAGGAGATAGTTAATGTAGATAAGGAAAAGCATAGAACCTATATGAGAGCTTTGAGGGACACCATTTGAATTACCTTTCAGTCGTTTTGAAATAGTGCACGTATACATTGTTGGTCCCTTACCACCAGTAAAGAACCAAACTGACTCTTATTTTTCACCATACCGATATTTATTAACATGCATCGACAGAAACACGAGATGGGTAGAAGCATGCCCAATAACAGAAATTACGGCGAAATCAATATCAATGGCTTTTGTCAATCTGTGGATCTCACGATTCGGGGTTCCTCTTCGTGTCGTTACAGATAGAGGAAGCCAATTTGAATCCGAACTATTCACAGAACTATCAAAAAGTATAGGTTTCCACAGATTACGAACAACGGCGTATCATCCTCAAACGAATGGATTAGTTGAGCGAGCACACAGAACCCTAAAACGGCTATCATAGCCAGGAAAGAATCGTGGTTATCAGCTCTACCTATTGTCCTTTTGGGAATGAGGATAACACCTAACGAATTGCACTATTCTCTATTTACTGCAGTAACAGGGAGCCATGCACAAATTCCCCGATTATTAATCGACCCTACCAAGAGCGAGAACAGCGAAATAACAAACTCGCACCTTAAAATTTTAACCGCCGAAATGCAAAACTTTGACATGGAGAAATTATCCAGTGGACACCTGCATTCAATACCTAATTCCTACATTCCAAAAGACTTACAAACATGTAAAAGTATCTGGCTAAGAACTGACAGAGTAAGAAAACCGTTGGAAGCTCCGTACACTGGTCCATTCCATGTATTAAGTCGTCACGAAAAGTATTTTACTATAAAAAGATCATACGACGTCCATAGTAATGTCTTAATAAATAGACTAAAACTTGCATATATTTCTGAAAATATAAAAACAAATGATTCCATCGAATCAAGACGGGATTTGGATAACGCCCTATCTTGTACCGAGGAAGCTAATGACAACAAACCAAAAATGAGAACGAAGTCCGGTAGAACTGTTAAATGGAAGAAAGAAAACACATTTTTATTTCTAACAAATAACAAGAAACAAAAAAAGAAAAAGAAACAACAACAAAAAACAAAAAACAAAACAAAACAGCAAAACAAAACGAAAACTACTATTTGAAAAAAGCGACAACAGATACAAACAACAACTCCGTTTTCTGGGGCGAAAGTTATGTGGTGATACCGAGCAAAGCGAGGGACCGGATGTTTGCCCTCGGAGATCCAGAAAGCAAATGACCAAAACTGGTCTTTGCACACCCGACTCCACGCATATGTTCCGGCAGAAAACCAAAAAATTAATTAAATATCAAATTCCTGTTCGCGAGCCTACGCGAATTTTATCTATCATCCAATGGAAAGCCCAGAATCAAATACGGGTGTGAATTCCCAAATGACCTGCTGGGACCCACAAAGATGAAATAAAAAGCCGACACAGAAAGCATTGCCAGAGTTGAGAAAGTGCGAGCATAATTAAGCGTCAAGCGATCCACTATGCTCGCCTCGCCTTTCCCTCTCGCCTTCTTCTTCGCTGTCCCCTGAGCTACTTACCCGACCGACGAACGAAGACATCAAAGACATTCCTAACTGACAAACGCTCCCACATACAGACGCGCAAACTCTCTTTTCAGCATTTACTGCTATAAACATTTTAACGTCCTTTGAACCCATCCTAAAGACATTACTTTTTTTGTAAAAAAAACCGTAATTGATATATGTGTATATATAAAATGTTGTTTCTATACTCAATTTGATTTTCTTGTTTTATAACCCCTTTTATAACTTATAGTGGGCTATCTATTAACGAGGCCAAATTCAGTTAATCTGTTTCAACATACAACTACGTTTCACTAGAACGATAACCCACTATAAAAGTATTGGGAGACATGTCCGTTCAATATTAACTTCATTGTGCGATTTGAAAGAAATGACTTAGTTTAATTTGTAACTTCCTCCAGTCATGGGTTAAATAGCAGGACAGACTTGGTTCTATAGCTTTGGTTGGTCTACTGCAAAAAGTAATAACAACTTAATGCGGGAAAGTCTGAAGAGACATGATCGCCCAAGCATGTATCCCGTATGGCACTTAATTGGCTGATATAAATGTAGGTAGAAAAAAGCAAATATTGATTAGATAACCGAGGCTCACAGAGCACTGCCTGTGGCCTTTAATCACCCCAAGCAAGGCATTTTACTACCCCAGAACCTCCACCTCCCTCTGGTGGTGGTGGTGGGGGTTCTGGTGTAGTTCTAGTTCTGTATCTGAGAATCGGACAAATATAGAAAAGAAATGGGGAAATTTCTGCTTTGACATACTTCGCCTAGAAACCAGCATAATCATTAAAAATACTTTTGTTTCAGACGAAAAAAAAACAAAAAAACAAAAAAAAACTATTTAATTTAATTTAATTTTTATTTTATTATATTTCTGTTTCTATTTTTACTTTTTTATCAGTCGCTTAACTTGAAATACGAGTAAGGTAATAAATATCATCTTTTCTATAGACTAAACTTTCGCCCGGTTCGCACTCCACCCACGTTTATTGAACAGGTGAAGAGGCGCATCCCTTGTTCCCTGTTTAGGGTGTGGTTTCTGGCTTTCTCTCTTCCAATCTTTTCACTCTTACGTAGCCCCCTGCGCATCAGTGGCGTTACCGCCTTGCTCGGGGTGATATGATTAAAGAAATATCAATAATTAATAGCTAAATATGCAGGTAAAATATCCCTATACCGCTCTAATAAGTACCTGACATCTCACGCTATCCTTTACCTTTCCAGACCAGGCCAAAAATGGAGTACTGTTGCCATGGCATACGAACTTAGAAATAAACACGAATTAGTTTAGCAAGGTTTCATAATGTTCTAGGAGGCTCCAGGAAATTCTAGAAAGCTCTAGAAAATTCTAGAAGTTGCCAGAAAGTTATAGTATTACTACACTTATATAATATTCTAAAGATTTTGAGATGGTGGTGACATTAGAAAAAAAAATAATTACATCCATCTTCATTATTTTTAAAATAAAAAATAAACTTTTCCTTACACCCAATGGGGTGTAGAGCAGCGTTTTTACTGTTTCCGTTACAAACTGTTTTTTTATGGGGCAGGGTTGTTAGCCATGCGCACATACCCCAAACCTAGAGGAAGGTGATTTTCTAAGCGTAGTTTAGACCTAACACACGGCCGAAAGTAGGGGGGTACCCAGTGAGGATCGAACTCACTACTCAGTTATAATGCTTCTAGCAAGACGAGCTTGCTAACCATTACACTACGCCGAGGTGCCCTATTTTTTAAAAGTTCATCAAATTGTGATACAGAAAATCAATTATTTTACAAAAAGCCATAAGCCTAACATATATATATATATATATAGTCATCTGCAGACAGATCTGTTTCGCTGTATCACAGCTCATCAGTACGGTTAGACATCCTATTGCTTTTAACCCAGAATTGAAACCCGACCGAATTGGCGTCAGTCGGTGATTCTACCTCTGAGCTATGGGCGCTCGGTAGAAGGAGGCAGACTTTTAGCGTATAATGTATCATACGCCAATAGCCATATATATATATATATATATATATATATATATATATATATATATATATATATCGAGCACTTTACGACAAAAAAACCTGGTTGCCAAAATATCATTTAAACTACTGAAAAAACAACAATATTGGCCCGAAGCATCATCACAACTATAGTCAACTTAATACTGAAAAACGGAGCATCGGCAGACAAAAACCAAGTGTAATATTGTAGCTTTTTATATACCTGTAGTGCTGGATAGACAGGGGTGGCGAAACGGACGTTAAATTAGGCCACTTGAAGCAATCATGACAAAACGGTGTTTAGTTATGAGATTACTTTCTCACTTTTTTCTCAATTTCAGTTTAATTTATTAGAAACATTTGATATAGATGAATTAACAATTATGTCGAGTGTGAATTACCAATTGGGCCACAGGAAGCAATCATGAATAAGAAAAAGTTTAGTTGAATTGTTTTTCTCTTTTTGCCAATTTCGTTTTAATTGGATACCATTGCATACTCGAAATAACAAGTGTGAATTACCAAAGAGGCCACGGGAAGCAATGATGGCAAAACAAAGTTTACTTGTAATATTTTTCACATTTGTCAATTTCGTTTTAATCAGATAGATTTGCATACTTGAAATAACAATTATATAAAATGTGAATTACCAATTAGGTCAAAGAAAGTAATGAAGAACAATATTTCACTTATAACAGATGATATGTAGATGAATTAACAATTTGCCAATTAGGTTACGTAACAAAATGATGGTGAAGCAAACTTTCCTCATTTTTAAGTTTTTATAAATTTTCAGTTACTTCTTTAGGTACATTTGATATAGATTAACAATTAAGATATAGATAGATTAACAATTAAGATAGATTAACAATTAAGATATAGATTAACAATTAAGATATAGATAGATTAACAATTAAGATATAGATAGATTAACAATTAAGATATAGATTAACAATTAAGATATAGATAGATTAACAATTAAGATATAGATTAACAATTAAGATATAGATAAATTAACAATTAAGATATAGATAGATTAACAATTAAGATATAGATAGATTAACAATTAAGATATAGATTAACAATTAAGATATAGATAGATTAACAATTAAGATATAGATAGATTAACAATTAAGATACAGTAAGATTAACAATTAAGATATGAATGAATTCATAATTAAGATATAGATAGATTAACAAATAAGATATAGATAGATTAACAATTAAGATATAGATTAACAATTAAGATATAGATTAACAATTAAGATATAGATAGATTAACAATTAAGATATAGATAGATTAACAATTAAGATATAGATTAACAATTAAGATATAGATAGATTAACAGACAGATATAGATAGATTAACAATTAAGATATAGATTAACAATTAAGATATAGATGATTATTAACAATTAAGATATAGATAGATTAACAATTAAGATATAGATAGATTAACAATTAAGATATAGATTAACAATTAAGATATAGATAGATTGTAGTTAGATATAGATTAACAATTAAGATATAGATAAATTAATTAAGATATAGATAGATTAACAATTAAGATATGAATTAACAATTAAGATATAGATAGATTAACAATTAAGATATAGATAAATTAACAATTAAGATATAGATTAACAATTAAGATATGAATAGATTAACAATTAAGATATAGATAGATTAACAATTAAGATATAGATAGATTAACAAATAAGATATAGATAGATTAACAATTAAGATATAGATTAACAATTAAGATATAGATTAACAATTAAGATATGAATAGATTAACATTTAAGATATAGATAAATTATTAATTAAGATATAGATAGATTAACAATTAAGATATAGATAGATTAACAATTAAGATATAGATAGATTAACAAATAAGATATAAATATAATATAACAATTAAGATATAGATTAATTAAGATATAGATTAACAATTAAGATATAGATAGATTAACAAGATGGGATATAGATAGATTAACAATTAAGATATAGATTAACAATTAAGATATAGATAGATTAACAATTAAGATATAGATAGATTAACAAATAAGATATAGATAGATTAACAATTAAGATATAGATAGATTAACAATTAAGATATAGATAGATTAACAATTAAGATATAGATTAACAATTAAGATATAGATAGATTAACAAATAAAAGATATAGATAGATTAACAATTAAAATATAGATAGATTAACAATTAAGATATAGATAGATTAACAATTAAGAAATAGATTAACAAGTAAGATATAGATAGATTAACAATTAAGATATAGATAGATTAACAATTAAGATATAGATAGATTATTAAATAAGATATAGATAGATTAACAATTAAGATAGATAGATTAACAAAATATAGATAGATTAACAATTAAGAAATAGATTAACAAGTAAGATATAGATAGATTAACAATTAAGATATAGATAGATTAACAATTAAGATATAGATAGATTAACAATTCGGAGATATAGATAGATTAACAAAAGATATAGATGAATTAACAATTAAGATATAGATATAGATTAACAATTAAGATATAGATAGATTAACAATTAAGTGTAAATTACCAATTATGTTAAGGGAATCAATGATGGCAAAGTAAGGTTATGTAGGACTATTTTTTTTACTTGTTATCACTTTTGATTTAATTAGATACATTCGATATGGATGAACTAACAATTATGCCAACTGTGAATGAAAAATTAGGTCATGGAAAGAGATGATGGCAAAGCAAAGCTTAGTTGCTCTGTTTTTTTAAAACTTTTTATCACTTTCGATTTAATCAGAAAAATTTGATATAGATGAATTAACAGTTATGACAAATGTGATTTTGCAAATTGGTCACGGGTAGCAATGATGGTAAAACAAATTTTAGTTGCAGTATTTTTTCACTTTATATTAATTTTGATTTAATTAATTAGATACATTTTATGACTTAACAATTTCCTAAAACAAAAAGAAAATTAATTAAAGAAAATTACCGAATTCATACGCCAGATAGCGAGCGATTGCCATACTTTGGGATAAGTGAATTTTTCCGTCAATTTCCAAAACTGGTAAAGCTTGACCCCACATATCTACAAGAAATGAAAGTATAATATAACAATTAAGGTATTAAAGATGCACAAATGTTCCTGAGCAGACTCCTGCAAGAAGGATTGTCAAGAGACCCTTTTTCTTTTTTACTAACTGCTCACGCAATACAAGGCTCAAAAGCCACTCAAATTAATGAATTTAAGATGAGTGGTAAGAAGTGAATTATATGAGGATATGTAGAATAGATAATAGATGACCCTAGACTTGAAGTGGTTAAGATTGTGACGATCGGAGAAGCATCCTCTCGGGAGTCTGAATATGTTTGTTGTATGAACGTAAGAGGAGGAATGTCTCGTCACCTAATTATTAATTCACACGTGACGTTACTGTTAATTTATTTACATCGAATGTTTCTAAATAATTTAATTGCTATTGATAACAAGTAAAAAAAAGTGTTACTAAACTTTGCTTTGTTATAACTGCTTCACGTGGCCTCATTTGTAAAAAGTCTATATTATGAGGATATGTAGGATAGATAATGGTTGATTGTAGACTTGAATAGCTTTAGATTTTAGTGATCACAAGTATTCCTTTGGGAGTTTATTCAACAAAAAATTGGTTCTTGGGAAGACGTTGTTTGAGTGGAACTTCTTACTAAAGAAATACAAAGAGAATTGGGATGATTCGTCCCAGTCTCGGCGGTATAGTGTGTCTTAGCTGTGATGTTCAGATCTGTTGAATGCAATGAATGTAGCCCACCAGCCCATTTCTAATGAAAAAAGCGGCAAAGTAGAAAGAGACTTGTGTCGTTTTTTATCTGTGAGACGTGGTTGTCAGTCAGTTAAGTGCCATACGTGATACACGCTTGGGCGATCATGTCTCGAAACAGACATGACTGACTGGGCAGAAGATTATCCCGCAGTAGGTTGCCATTGCTTGCTGCGGTAGACTGGTTGCCGACCAAGGCTATAGAACCCAATCTGTCCTGCTATTTAATCCATAACTGGAAGGAAGAGACGGATTAATACCTTTCCCAAGGGTATTTGCGCGTAAGTGAATACAATGGATTCAACTGGAATTCGAACCCGGCTCCTCGGTTTCTCGTTCCGAGCTGATATCCACTGTACCACAACGCACATTAACCACCTGAAAGCTCTAAAGAAATACGTTGTACACTGACGTAGATCTTCTTCTTCTTCTATGTGCCCTGTCCCTTCTGGACGTAGGCGAGCATGGCCTTCCACGTCTTCCTATCCCTGGTAGCTCTTAGCATGCTTTCTCTTGTTACGCCACCCAAACCCCACTCTGCCATCCACTAGCTCAAGCCCATAATTCTAGAATATAAATGTATAGAAACTAGCATGGCCACAAAATGAGGGATCAGTTTATATATTGATTATAACATAGAATTGATCCCCCACTTTATATCCACATAACAACTTCTTATAAACAGTTGGCATATATATTATTTTTCTATGTGCCCTGTCCCTTCTGGACGTAGGCGATCATGGCCTTCCACGTCTCCCTATCCCTGGTAGCTCTTAGCATGCTTTCTCTTGTTACGCCACCCAAACCCCACTCTGCCATCCACTAGCTCAAGCCCATAATTCTAGAATATAAATGTATAGAAACTAGCATGGCCACAAAATGAGGGATCAGTTTATATATTGATTATAACATAGAATTGATCCCCCACTTTATATCCACATAACAACTTCTTATAAACAGTTGGCATATATATTATTTTTCTATGTGCCCTGTCCCTTCTGGACGTAGGCGATCATGGCCTTCCACGTCTTCCTATCCCTGGTAGCTCTTAACACGTTTTCTCCTGTAACATCTCGCAACCCCCGTTCTGTCATCCACCTGCTCAGGCCTTTCAAATATGTTATCCGCTGCTTTCCCCTGTCTCTTTTTTTCTTATATCTTGCTTGTTAGTATCAGGTTCTCCAAGCCCTCATTCCTCATTGCATATCCAAGGAACTTCAGTTGTCTCTTCCTGATGCTCAATATTAATTTCCTTTTCGTTTCCATTCTTTCTAACACCTCATCATTGCTCACTTGCTCGGTCCATGATATCCCCAGCATCCTTCTGTAGAACCACATTTCAGCTGCTTCAATTTTTTTCTTTATCTTTGATAATATTGTCCAACATTCACTGCCATATTGAAGAACTGATATCACATAGCAATCCAGTATTATCTTCTTTTGTTTTTAGTGAAATTTTCCTGTTTCTTAATACTTTACTCAATTTCTGAAATGCGTCCTTTGCCATTCCAATTCGCCATCGGATCTCTGTGTCGCACTTTTCATCTTCTGTTAGAAAACTTCTCAGGTATTTAAATTTTTGTACCTGCTTGATTTTAGTATCCCCCACCTATTTTTGGCATTTTGACTTAGATATTAAATTTTTAAAAAGTTCTTGATCCCACATTTTTTTTTATCTGATCTCATAAAAATGAATCATTTTAGATTTATTATCCCACTGAAAACATTTCTTTTGTTTTGATTTTAATAATATGTAAGTTCTATGCTGATAGAACTTCTCTCTTGTGGAACACACTTCTGACTTCAAAAAAATGAAATTACCTGATTATACTACACAGTGAGGTCAGCTTTCAAATATTTAAAAGCAATGTCAATTATCATCTTATATCTCCTTGAATTCTGATCTTTTTATAACCTCTGTTTTTCTTTCACTTTCAGTGTCCCCTCACACCCTAGTGGCATTATTTCCTTGTTTAAGATGAAATGATTAAAACAAAAAATGAAGTTACCTGAATATACTACACAGTGAGGTCAGCTTTCAAAAATTTAAAAGCAATGTCAATTATCATCTTTTGTCTCCTTTTAATTCTGGTCTTTTAATAACCTCTGTTTGTCTTTCACTTTCAGTGTCCCCCTCACACCCTAGTGGCTTTATTTCCTTGTTTAAGATGAAATGATTAAAAAAATGAATTTATTATATTACACTTGATTTTCTAAGCACTGCTTAGATGCGGCACAAGACCGAAAGTATGGTGTACCCAGTTAGGATCGAACTCACTACTCAGTTGTAATAGGTTCTAGCAAGACAAGCTTGCCAACCATTACACCACGTAGGGTGCCCCCCTTATTATATTACACAGGGCTGTAAGCTTTACGAAATCTTTTCCTTTAAGAATAAGTAAATGTCTCACCCTCCGCACACATATATCTGCTTTTTTCTTGGTCCATTGCTGAGAAAGCTTCAAGAACTTCCTTATAAGGATTTCTTTAAAGATATGTAGAGTAATGTACTTTACGTTGCCATGTTGGCCAATGATATGTTGGCAGAGGGTTTTTGTTTTCAAAACTGTTCTCCATGATTGATTGTTCTATCAAGGCTAAAGAGCCCAGTTTGCCCTACTAGTTAAAGATTCTTAAAGATTTATGAGCTTCTTTCACACTTCTCGCTTATGGAACTCATTTTGGCGTCACCCACCTTCTTTTATTGTCAACTACGTTCTGGATATGACGATAAGTTGTATCCAGCAGCAAGGACTCTTCTTAAGAGGTTTTGAGTAACATGGAACCACTTCTTATTTGCTGTTGTTTCCAGGTTCACACTTACCCTCTTTTAGGGTCCCAGCTATGGGCAAATAGTTAACCCATAAACTGGAGTAAAAACACTATGAAAGTATAAAAATACACTTTTATAGTGGAAATTTCAGTAATACGTTTTTGAAGAAAAATTATTACAAGCAATATCTATTTGATGAAAAATATTACTAGCAATATATTTTTGATGAAATATATTAACAGCAATACATTTTTGAAGAAACGAATATTTAGCAACAATACGCTTTTTTAAAAATATTACAAGAAATACATTTCTAAAGAAAATGTAAGCAAAATATCACCAGCAATATATTTTTGAAGAAAATCGAAGGAAAAATATTACCAGCAATATATTTTTGAAGAAAATCGAAGGAAAAATATTACCAGCAATATATTTTTGAAGAAAATCGAAGGAAAAATATCACCAGCAATATATTTTTGAAGAAAATCGAAGGAAAAATATTACCAGCAATATATTTTTGAAGAAAATCGAAGGAAAAATATTACCAGCAATATATTTTTGAAGAAAATCGAAGGAAAAATATCACCAGCAATATATTTTTGAAGAAAATCGAAGGAAAAATATTACCAGCAATATATTTTTGAAGAAAATCGAAGGAAAAATATCACCAGCAATATATTTTTGAAGAAAATCGAAGGAAATATATTACCAGCAATATATTTTTGAAGAAAATCGAAGGAAAAATATCACCAGCAATATATTTTTGAAGAAAATCGAAGGAAAAATATTACCAGCAATATATTTTTGAAGAAAATCGAAGGAAAAATATTACCAGCAATATATTTTTGAAGAAAATCGAAGGAAATATATTACCAGCAATATATTTTTGAAGAAAATCGAAGGAAAAATATTACCAGCAATATATTTTTGAAGAAAATCGAAGGAAAAATATTACCAGCAATATATTTTTGAAGAAAATCGAAGGAAAAATATCACCAGCAATATATTTTTGAAGAAAATCGAAGGAAAAATATTACCAGCAATATATTTTTGAAGAAAATCGAAGGAAAAATATTACCAGCAATATATTTTTGAAGAAAATCGAAGGAAAAATATTACCAGCAATATATTTATGAAAATCGAAGGAAATATATTCCCAGCAATATATTTTTGAAGAAAATCGAAGGAAAAATATCACCAGCAATATATTTTTGAAGAAAATCGAAGGAAAAATATTACCAGCAATATATTTTTGAAGAAAATCGAAGGAAAAATATTACCAGCAATATATTTTTGAAGAAAATCGAAGGAAAAATATTACCAGCAATATATTTTTGAAGAAAATCGAAGGAAAAATATTACCAGCAATATATTTTTGAAGAAAATCGAAGGAAAAATATTACCAGCAATATATTTTTGAAGAAAATCGAACTAAATATATTACCAGCAATATATTTTTGAAGAAAATCGAAGGAAAAATATTACCAGTAATATATTTTTGAAGAAAATCGAAGGAAAAATATCACCAGAAATATATTTTTGAAGAAAATCGAAGGAAAAATATCACCAGAAATATATTTTTGAAGAAAATCGAAGGAAAAATATTACCAGCAATATATTTTTGAAGAAAATCGAAGGAAAAATATCACCAGAAATATATTTTTGAAGAAAATCGAACTAAATATATTACCAGCAATATATTTTTGAAGAAAATCGAAGGAAAAATATTACCAATAATATATTTTTGAAGAAAATCGAAGGAAAAATATTACCAGCAATATATTTTTGAAGAAAATCGAAGGAAAAATATTACCAGCAATATATTTTTGAAGAAAATCGAAGGAAAAATATCACCAGGAATATATTTTTGAAGAAAATCGAAGGAAATATATTACCAGCAATATATTTTTGAAGAAAATCGAAGGTAAAATATCACCAGCAATATATTTTTGAAGAAAATCGAAGGAAAAATATTACCAGCAATATATTTTTGAAGAAAATCGAAGGAAAAATATGACCAGCAATATATTTTTGAAGAAAATCGAAGGAAAAATATTACCAGCAATATATTTTTGAAGAAAATCGAAGGAAAAATATCACCAGCAATATATTTTTGAAGAAAATCGAAGGAAAAATATTACCAGCAATATATTTTTGAAGAAAATCGAGCTAAATATATTACCAGCAATATATTTTTGAAGAAAATCGAAGGAAAAATATTACCAGTAATATATTTTTGAAGAAAATCGAAGGAAAAAAATCACCAGCAATATATTTTTGAAGAAAATCGAAGGAAAAATATGACCAGCAATATATTTTTGAAGAAAATCGAAGGAAAAATATTACCAGAAATATATTTTTGAAGAAAATCGAAGGAAAAATATTACCAGCAATATATTTTTGAAGAAAATCGAAGGAAAAATATTACCAGCAATATATTTTTGAAGAAAATCGAAGGAAAAATATCACCAGCAATATATTTTTGAAGAAAATCGAACTAAATATATTACCAGCAATATATTTTTGAAGAAAATCGAAGGAAAAATATTACCAGTAATATATTTTTGAAGAAAATCGAAGGAAAAATATTACCAGCAATATATTTTTGAAGAAAATCGAAGGAAAAATATTACCAGCAATATATTTTTGAAGAAAATCGAAGGAAAAATATCACCAGAAATATATTTTTGAAGAAAATCGAAGGAAAAATATTACCAGCAATATATTTTTGAAGAAAATCGAAGGAAAAATATTACCAGCCATATATTTTTGAAGAAAATCGAAGGAAAAATATGAAGGAACCTGAAAGGGAGAAAAGGGTGAGTGCTTCTGATAGCGAAAAAGAAATAGGAAAGAAACTATGGGGGATAGTACGTACAAATCCGACATGGAGTCGGACGATCAGAATGAAGATAAATCTAGACTTAGATAAATCTAGACTTTCTCTCACTAGAGAGAAAGTTAAGATCTGTTTAGGAGAAGTCAAAGATCAACGATGGGCATAACACCTCTTCGATTCTGGGCGGCATAGTGAGATATGAAAAAAAAAACAGACTTACCCTATATGGCATAATATCAAACGACTACAAATACGTCAGTCAGAATGAAGAAGACTTCTTCGTAACTGACAGAAATAGTAAACAACATAATGTTTTTATAAACTGATTAATATAAAAACACAGTGGATCTAAAGAGAAATGCTTAATGAATGTCTCGTGAACTCATTCTATTTTAATTCTGCTTGTCACTTCATTCGTCAGATCACACGACCGTTATTTGCTGTCAATATCTCATAAATAATGGACTATTCCGTTCTGATCGCATGGAAAGACGGAGAAAAACACCACTTGGCTTAAGTGAGAAAATAAAACGAAAGAAATAAAGGAAGATACAAGTGTTTAACTTCTGCTGTTGTTAATACCTCATAAATAATGGACTATTCCGGTTTGATAAAAAAAAACACATATTCGAGACGCCACTTGGTTTCAGTAAGAAAATAAAATAAATAAATAAAGAAAGAAAGAAAGAAAGAAAGAAAGAAAGGAAGCTGTAATTGTTTAACGTCTCATTTTAATACCTCCTAAATAATGGACTATTCCAGTTTGATAAAAAACCACATATCAGAGACGCTACTTATTTCAATGAGAAAATAAAAGGAAGAAAGAAAGGAAGACGTTTAACGTATCCTTTTAATAGCTCATAAATAATGGACTATTCAGTTTTTACAACAAAAAAAAAAAAAAGAAAAAGAAAAAGATATCAGAGACGCTACTTGGTTTCAGTGAGAGAATCAAATCAAGAAAGAAGAGAAGATAGAAGTGTTTAATGTCGCCTCTTAATACCTCATAAATAATGGACTATTCTGTTTTGTTAAAGAAGACACATATCAGGGATTCTACTTGGTTCCAATGAGTAAATAAAAGAAACAAGGGGAAATAGGTGATTTTCTAAGCGGAGTTTGATGTGACACAAGACCAAAATTGTGGGGCAGCCAGTGAGGATCGAACTCACTACTCAACTGTCATGATTCTAGCTAGACAAGCTTGCTAAGTGTTTAAAGTTTCCTGTTAAAATTTCATAAATGATGGTATATTTATTACGTTTTGACAAACAAAACGCATTTCAGAGACGCTACTTGATTTCAGTGAGAAAATCGATAAAAGTTGTTAAGCTCAAATACTTTTAACGATGCTATAGTGAATTTATAAGTATATTTTACTGTCTTAGAACTCGCTATGAAATTATTCACTTAAGAATTACAATTGATTGGAATATTAAAATAGAAAAACCGTAAAATTTTCACGAGTCTTTCTAGTTAATATAAAACACATTGTATTTAAAGAGTAGTGTTCATTTATGGTTTTTTGTAATCAGGGTGTGTGTTGTGGAGCAGTGGATTTCGGCTTAGTAAGAGAATTGTGGCGTAGTGGATATCGGTTCGGAACGAGCCAAGTTCGAATTCCAGTTGAATTCATTGCATGCACTTACGCGCAAATACCCTTGGGAAAGGTATTAATCCGTCTCTTTCTTCCAGTTATGGGTTAAATAACAGGACAGATTGGGTTCTATAGCCTTGGTTGGCAACCAGTCTACCGCAGAAAGCAATGGCAACCTACTGCGAGGTAATCTTCTGCCCAGTCAGTCATGACGCTTTCGAGACATGATCGCCCAAAGCGTGTATCACGTATGGCACTTAACTGACTGAACAGAAATTCGAAAACGGAGTTCGAATTTCAGTTGAATTCGTTGCATTCACTTTCGCGCGAATTCCACCGTGTGTCTTATACCTCTACTCCATTTTCGATAACTAAATTTTAAATTGAATTTTAAAAAATAAAAAACTTTTTCTTGAAACTTTAATTTTACCTTAATTGAATGCTAAATGATTAAATTTACAATTTCCACTAAGCAAAATACTCTGGTGTATTTCAAACATAAATTATAGTCATTAGAATCTGAGAATTTTGAGATTTCTTTTAAAAATTTCAATTTTTTGAGCGATCGTCATATTTGTAAACAAAAGTTAATTCTTGGTTGTAAAACTCTTGCAAAAATAAAATATACATCTGTGATATTATTTTTGGAAAATTAGCAAATTTAAAATTAAATTAATCTGATTTGAAACAAATATTTTTATGGCATGAAGTTTAGAATAAAAGTATTTCTTACTCACAAAGGTCTGACTCGTTGACCTTTCAAGTAGGCGATGACAGCATCTATCAGTCAATCTGGAAGTATAGTGACCAAAAGTTGACAAAAACCCATTTTAACATTTCGTAAGGAGAACAACCCTTAAAACGTGTAACCTTTTTATGATAAGTCTCTTATAAGTTTCCATAGTAAAAGAAAATGTGCAGTTTAACATAAATAAAAAAAGTTCAGAAATTATTTAAAAAATCTGAATTCTAAATGATTTATATTAATCTTTTGAATTTTCGATTTGTAAATAAAGTCTCTTTTTAATGAATTAATAACCAAAGACACTGAGTAACTGGAAGAAATTTAAAAGATGTTTGAAACTTTAATTAGCAAAGAAAAAAATGAAAACAATTCTTATAAATATTCATTATTCTTCGAAGTTGTTTTTCTTTTTCAGAATATGATATCCTAAACTTATATTATTTATAAAATCAATTAAAAGTTTATCTACGTTAAAAATAGCGTAATTTTAATGCATTTTTGGTTTGACTAAACGGAGTAGACTTTCGGAAAAAAGATCTCGTAATTAAAATAATTACATGATTTACATTCCCCAATGAGTCCTGCATTTAACTAATTAAAAAAATTGGTATAGATTAATGAATTTCTAGAAGTTTTATGTAATTGGTTTTGGGGGTAAAAATATTTTCACCTAGATTTTCTAAAAATAATAATTGCATAAATAATTTCATTTATTTGTGAATAAATCCTGAAAGTTCCATTAAAATCAGACAATTAGTTGATTTTTGCAAGAATTTTCATATTAATGTGTTTTTCACCCGAAAAAACGACTTACGTCATATTGTTTTCCTTAATAGTCACATTACGTAAACATGGAATTAATCGCTGATAGAAAACAAAAAAAGACATTTTGACTGAAATTTCGAACGTGTTAGAAAGTATTTAAATTTTCAAAATTTGATCTTTCCTCTTAATGATAGCATAAACATTTTGATGATAAAAGTAAAACTTTTTATTAAGCTTGAGCCCTTTTAACTCAGGCTATGCTGTTTTTTCCGCAATTGTGTGTTTGTCTGTTTATCATTGGAGTAGATAGATCTAACTATCGCCCGGTTCACACTCCACCCACGTCTATTGAACAGGTGAAGAGGCTCATCTCTTGTTCCCTGTTTAGGATGTGGTTTCCGGCTTTCTTTTTTCCAATCTTCTCACTCTTTTTTTTTCAATTGTAGTAGATAGACTAAACTATTGCCCGGTTCACACTCCACCCACGTCTATTGAACAGATGAAGAGGCTCATCTCTTGTTCCCTGTTTAGGATGTGGTTAACGGCTTTCTTTTTTCCAATCTTCTCACTCTTTTTTTTTTCAATTGGAGTAGGTAGACTAAATTATTGCCCGGTTCACACTCCACCCACATCTACAATCTTTTCACTCTTTTTTTTTTCAATTGGAGTAGATAGATCTAACTATCGCCCGGTTCACACTCCACCCACGTATATTGAACGGGTGAAGCGGCTCATCCCTTGTTCCCTGTTTAGGATGTGGTTTCCGGCTTTCTCTTTTCCAATCTTCTCACTCTTTTTTTCAGTCGAATTGCTTGCATTCACTTACGCGCAAATACCCTTGAGAAAGGTATTAATCAGTCTATTCCTTCCAGTTATGGGTTAAATAGCAGGACAGATTGGGTTCTATAGCCTTGGTCGGCAACCAGTCTACCGCAGAAAGCAATGGCAACCTACTGCGGGATAATCTTCTGCCCAGTCAGTCATGTCTCTTTCGAGACATGATCACACAAGCGTGTATCACGTATGGCACTTAAATGACTGACTACTTTCTCGTACTGCTGTGAATTTGGAAATTTGTTGTCACAGAACGATTTATATACTCACTCTCTTTCCCCTTTCTCCTTTCTCTTTTTCTCTCTCTCGCTCCCTGGAAAAGTGAATGTGTTTGACAGAATAGAAGAAAAGATAAAAAAAAAATGGGATGTTTTTAGGTAAAACTTTGGCTTTCAACGCTAAGCTTTTTCCTCGTCTTTTTATAGCATTATTTTTTAAAATAATGTCATGACCCAGTTTGTTGCCGTGTCATCCAGCGAACAAGGTTCAGCAAGTTTGTTGCCGTGTCATCCAGCGAACAAGGCAAGTTAAGTACCATACGTGAAACACGTATGGCACTTAAGTAGATAGTGAGGATTCCCATTCTTGTTCATTCCTCCTGAAGAGACGTTGGAGACCCAATGTCGAAACAACCACATGATTGTAGAGGACACAAATAAAAAACATTATGTACATGTTCTAAAATATAATTTATAATAAATATTAACAGCTCTCTATATATTATATATCGAGCACTGTTTTAAAATGTTTTGGACGCTGAAAAAATTCTTTCTTCGTTCTGTACTCACTCGAAATAGATATCTAGATAAAAATGAGGGAACCCCGGTAGGGTTAATGAATAAATTTCTAACAAATTTTTCGCTAAATATGGAATGGGGTTAATTTGGCCAAATAGATCCTGTTTGAAGTTAATACAAACGGCTATGTTTGGTAATAAAAAAAAGAAAATTTAAGGAATTTGAAAATAAGGTTATATAACCGAGCCGCTGAAATCGAACTCGTAGCTATTTTTTGAAACTCAATATTACTGGCCTCGTTTTGGTTTTCATGCTTTTGTTAGCGACGTATCAAAGTATCATTTTGTTCTGTCGAATTTTCAAATTCACCTGGGGCAAGGCCTCCTATAGCGACGGTCACGCTTGGGGTGGGAAGAAAATGCGATGAAATTTTACCGTATGTATCGTTTATTCTAATAGCCTTCACGAAATAGACTAAACTGAAAAAAAAAGAAAAAGAAAAAAAGAAGATAAAATAAAAGAAGAAAGCACAGATAGCATCAGACAATATTAGTTTTTTTTAGTTTTTTCTTTCTTAAATTATTCTTTTTTTTAACTTTTTGTTATCTTTTTCTTTTTTAACATTTTTCTTACCTTTTCTTTTCTTACTTTTTTCTTTTTTACATTTATGCTTATTTCTTTTACCTTTTTTTCTCTTTCTTTCTGATCTTTTTCTTTCCGTTTTCTTCCTTACTTTTTTCTTACCTTTTTCTTTCGTATTTTTTCCTTACTTAACTTTTTCTTAACATTTTCTTAACATTTTTACTTTTCTAAACATTTTTCTTATCGCTTATCTGTTCCTTTTCCTCACCTTTTTCATTCATACCTTTTTCTAATTTACTTTTTTATTTTACGTATTTTTTATTTTCTTTCTTATCTTTTTCTTTCTAATATTTTTCTTTCATTTTTTCTTACCTTTTTCTTTCTTAACTTTTTCTTTCTTAACTTTTTCTTTCTTATCTTTTTCTTTCTTAATTTTTTCTTTCTTAACTTTTTCTTTCTTATTTTTTTCTTTCTTATCTTTTTCTTTCTTAACTTTTTCTTTCTTAATTTTTTCTTTCTTATCTTTTTCTTATCTTTTTCTTTCTTAATTTTTTCTTTCTTATCTTTTTCTTTCTTATCTTTTTCTTTCTTAACTTTTTCTTTCTTAACTTTTTCTTTCTTATCTTTTTCTTTTTTATCTTTTTCTTTCTTATCTTTTTCTTTCTTAACTTTTTCTTTCTTAACTTTTTCTTTCTTATCTTTTTCTTTCTTAACTTTTTCTTTCTTAACTTTTTCTTTCTTATCTTTTTCTTCTCTTATCTTTTTCTTTCTTATCTTTTCTTTCTTAATTTTTTCTTTCTTATCTTTTTCTTTCTTATCTTTTTCTTTCTTAATTTTTTCTTTCTTAAATTTTTCTTTCTTATCTTTTTCTTTCTAATATTTTTCTTTCATTTTTTCTTACCTTTTTCTTTCTTAAATTTTTCTTTCTTATCTTTTTTCTTTCTTACCTTTTTCTTTCTTATCTTTTTTCTTTCTTACCTTTTTCTTTCTTATCTTTTTCTTGCTTAATTTCTTCTAATTAACTTTTTTTTCCTTACGTATTTTTTATATTTTCTTTCTTATCTTTTTCTTTCTAATATTTTTCTTTCATTTTTTTCTTACCTTTTTCTTTCCTAAGTTTTTCATTTTTAACTTTTACTTTCTCATCTTTTTCCTTCTTAAATTTTCTTTTGTATGTTTTTCATTCTTAACTTTTTCTTTTATATCTTTTTCTTTCTTACCTTTTTCATTCTTATATTTTTCTTTCTTTTTTTCTTACCTTTTTCTTTCTTATCTTTTTTCTTAACTTTTTCTTTCTTATCTTTTTCTTTCTTATCTTTTTCTTTCTTATCTTTTTTCATTTTTAACTTTTTCTTTCTCATCTTTTTTCTTCTTAGCTTTTCTTTCTCATCATTTTCTTTCTTAACTTTTTCTTTTTCCATTTTCCTTTCTTACCTTTTTTTTCTTATCTTTTTCTCTCTTTTCTTTTTCTCTCTTAACTTTTTTCTTAACTTTTTCTTTCTATTCTTTTTTATCTTACCTTTTTCTTATTTTTTCTTGCTTACCCTTTCTTCCTTTTTTCTTTCTTACGTTTTACTTTCATATCTTTTTCTTATTTTTTCTTTCTTACATTTTCCGTTTCTTTTTTCTTTTTTATCTTTTTTCGTTCCTTTTTATTTCTCACATTTTTTTATTTTTGTCTTTCTTATCTTGTACATTCTTAACTTTTTTACCTTTTTCTTTCTTTTTTCATTCCTACCTTTTTTCTTTCATATGTTTTCTTATATTTTTCTTTTTTCTTTCTTACTATTTTTCTATCCTTTTTCTTTCTTAAGCTTTTCTTTCTTACTTTATTTTTGTCATTTTCTTCTTCACAATTTTCTTATCTTTTTCTTTCTGACCTTTTTTCTTTCACACCCTTTTCTTTCATACCTTTTAACTTTTTCTTTCTTGCATTTTTTTTTCTTTTTTATTTCTTATTCTTTTTCTTGCCTTTTTTGTTTCTTTACTTTTCCTTTCTTACTTCATTCTTACCATTTTCTTTCACACCTCTTTCTTTCATACCTTTTACTTAACTTTTTCTTTCTTGCCTTTTTTTCTTTTTGATCATTTTTGCTAATTTTTCTTTTCACCTTTTTTTTACTTTTTTTTTACCTTTTTCTTCCTTAAATTTCTTCTTAATTTTTTCTTTCTTAAATTTTTAACTTACCATTTCCTCATCTTTTTCTTACTTGCCTTTTTCTTACCTTTTTCTTTCTCACCTTTTTAACATACCTTTTTGTTTCTTACCATTTTTAAAACTTTTCTTTGTCACTTTTTTCTTACCTATTTCTTTCTGACCATTTCCCTGACAACCCTTGTATCATGTTCTTTTCCCCGTTCACTCTACTCTCATGCAGCTCTCTTCACACTAGTGTTCTCATCCTTCTCTTACCCATTTTCTGACACCCCTGTAACTTGTTCCTCTTT
Source organism: Ascarosepion bandense (assembly GCA_037127315.1). NCBI lineage: Eukaryota > Metazoa > Mollusca > Cephalopoda > Sepiida > Sepiidae > Ascarosepion > Ascarosepion bandense. Next base: position 106,289 of record JBBBDQ010002523.1, read on the forward strand.
CTCATCACTCTCCTCTTATGTGACCTCCTGCGCACCAGTGGCAGTACTGCCTTGCTTGAGGTGAAATGATTACCCTCCCCCTACCAAAAAAAACGAAACAAAAACAAAACAAAACAAAAAAATAAACAAAAAAAAACAAAAACAAAAAAAAACAAAAAACAGACTATCAAGGAGGTCAGGTGAACCAAGAGTTTGGCCAAGGGTTACACCCACTCAACGAATGCTGAAGTACGTATCCCCACTCCTGCATCCAGTATTGGAAGCTTGGGAATGAAAATGGATATGTAAAGAATTTCACCAGAGATGATTTGCGTAGTCTCTTACACATCTCAGGTGAATGTAGGATCTGCGTGTCGGGGTGGCATATCACAGTGGATGCATACCATGGAGTAATTTAAGAACTATTGGAGAGAATGTAATATTAAGAAATGACTATTCAAGTCATCGTGTTAATCACCACCACACTTTACTTTGAGTGGCTCTCAAGCCTTGTATTATGGGAATTTAGTATGAAAGAAAATAATACTTATTTCCTTTCATGGAGCATATTTTAATTTATGGCCACCGAATGCAGAAGTACGTAACCTCACATCTGTATCCGGTGTTGCAAACTTGGGAATGAGAATGTTTACCTTGAGTGCCTCTCGAGCTTTTATTGGGAGAATTCTAGTATAAATTTTATGGAGCATATTTGAATTTTCGTTTCATCTGTTTGTATTGTTGCATTGTCAAAGGAAGGAAGGAAATAGTGTTTTAATAAAGTCTGCGAACAATATTTTTTAAAAATTTAAATAGCCATTAATTTGATTGGAATTGCGGAAGTCTGATCGGAAGACTGCAATTATTTCAGTAGCGGTAACGGTCGGATGCTAGCTGGGGTCAAATAGGCTTATTTTACGAACGGAAGTCAAGAATAAAGTTGCGTTTTTCTTGACTAGTATAAATGAGTCTGCCGTGAGAAATAATATTCACTTGATTTTACAATAGGCACAAATTTCGCAATTTTAACAGAGGTTGAAAAATCCGAATACTTGTTGGAATAGAGAAATCCAAAAGCCAAGTAAAGAAAATTAGAAGCAAAGAAAAGAGTGTCGAACTGCTATCTAACCCCAATCCCCGTAAATGGCAGTGAATCGGGATAATCTCTTCACAGATGAAGAAGAGACACGATACCACGGAAATATGTCTATACATACAAATGCTGAGAATATTATAGATTGAACAATTGAGTGATATGGAAGCTTTACACACATTAATTTCTTGCAGCCATAAGAATTGGAGAATTTAACACTTACATGGCAAATTGAATAAAAGAAGTACAGAAGGAAAATATAGTCACCTACATATCGCGCATGCGTTAATGGATGATAAAACGTAGACCAGGAGTAGTAGACAAAACTACTATAGGATTAGAAGTCGTGGAGAAAGCTATGATCGCCCACATCCTGAAGCGATATAGCATATAGAAAAAGAAGAAAAAGACAAATGTCTCGTTGAGTCGATAAAAGCGATGAGATTATTGTAAACTTTCTTTCCGAGAATATCAGAATAAATAAAATTGTTTTTTTTTCAGTCAACGCATGCGCATCAGTCAGTCAGTTAAGTTTCATACGTGATATACACTTAGGCGATCAAGTCTCGGCAGAAGATGGCGATCAAGTCTCGGCAGAAGATGTTCCTGCAGTAGGTTGCCATTACTTTCTGCGGTAGACTGGTTGCCAGCCAAGGCTAAAGAACCCAATTTGTCCTGCCATTTAACTCATAGCTGGAGAAAGAAGAGACAGATTATATTACATTATTATATTAAGTATAATTAGTGGGGGATCAGTTTATTACTTTATAACAATGGAAAATAGACCCCCCCCACTTTATGCCCAGTGGAAGTTTTTTTTTTTTTTGGAAATTATTTTTCCAACTATTATATTCAGTCAGTCAGTTAAGTGCCATACATGATACACGCTTGGGCGATCATGTCTCGAAAGAGATATGACTGACTGGGCAGAAGATTATCCCGCAGTAAGTTACCATTGCTTTCTGCAGTAGACTGGTTGCCAGCCAAGGCTATAGAACTCAATCTGTCCTACCATTTAACTCATAGCTGGAGGGAGAAGAAATAGATTATATTACATTATTATATTAAATATAATTAATGAGGGATCAGTTTATTACTTCATAACAATAGAAAACCAATCCCCCACTTTATGCCCAGTAGAAGTTTTAATTATGTTTCCATATATTATATTCAGTCAGTCAGTTAAGTTCCATACGTGATACACGCTCTGGTGATGATGTCTCGAAAGCGACATGACTGGGCAGAAAATTTTCCTGCAGTAGGTTGCCATTACTTTCTGCGGTAGACTGGTTGTCAATCCAGTCTGTCCTGTTATTTAATCCATAACTGGAGGGAAAAGTTTCCGATTCATACCTATCCCAATAGTATTTGAGGCAACGAATTCAACTGAAATTTGAATTCGGCTCTCCGATTTCTCGTTCCACGCCATAACTCACATCTGAACACTTACTAAAAAAAGATGTGTTAGTTAATTTAGACATGTTAAAATATTCAGTGGGAACAAAAGTGCTTTAAAAATGATCTGTTTTTGTGTTTTAATAAAATATCTCTATCTTTTCTTCAATCAGTCTATTAAGTGCCATATGTGATACAATCTTGGGTGATCATGTCTCTTTCGATCCATGACTGACGAGGCAGAAGATTTTAGCACATTAGGTTGCTATTTCTTTCTGCAGTAGACTGGTTGCCAACCAAGTCTACAGAACCCAATCTGTCTTGCTATTCATGTCAGGATACACGTTTGGTACACATCTGACATGGCAGACGATTTTCCTGTTGTAGGTTTCTATTTTTTCTGCGGTAGACTTTTTGTCAACCAAGGCTATAGAATTCAATCTGTCCTGCTATTTGACCCACAGCCGAAGATAAAAGAGATTTTTTTTTTATAAGCGTTTCACCCCGAGCAAGGCATGTCACCGCCACTACTGCGCAGGGGGCTACGTAGAGTGGAGAAAGGATGATTAAATATAAGAAATGTCAGAGGGTGGGTGATAGGCGGGTAAGGATACTGAGAATGAGGGTTGGGTAGATGAGAGTGTTCTGAGAATAGTTGGGAGTTAGTGTGATAGGAGGTGTCTATTGACCCTACATTTAAACACCTGGAGATTGTAACTGTCGGGAAAGCAGACTTGTGGAAGGGAGTTCCACAGGCGGGAAGCGCGAGAAAAGAAGCGATGGATTAATACTTTTCACTAGAGTATTTGCGCGTGAGTGAATGCAAAGAATTCAACTGGAATTCGAACTCGGCTCCCCAATTTCTCATTCCGAGCCGATATCCACTACACCACAACGTATTTTCTTCAATAAATTGAACAAATTTTCCAATTCTGAACATTTCAAGCATCTCGGTGGGTGGGTTTGTTTTATTGCGCCCCACGTCCCTACCGAGTGTCAAGGTTAGTGTTCGTTTACTGGCAATACAGTGGAAAAATTGCTTACATCCCTTTTGTGGATGCCTCAAGCCCCGGGCAATAAACCTAATCCTTTCTCGAAATAGAGGTACTGCTTTAGAGGATGGTCTTCTGAGGTTTTGACTTAATATCGTTGAAGCTCAGCGATATCCTAAAGGGTCGTGGTTGATGGATCAAATTGATTGAATAGAAAAGGGATCGTTGTTGTTTAGCACACTTTTGCAGAGCCAACAGTAGTCTTTGTAACCAAACTTGCGATATGCTATACGCTTCTTTATTCTATCGGCAAACAGCATCTTGGTATCATTACGAGCAGAGACAAAAAGCCGCCTGTTGTAGTCAGATGCGTCGATCCGGTAAAGACGGAAGAAGTGATTCTTGTGAGCAATGGCAGCCGAGCAAGTAGGAGAGAACCAAGGAAATGAATGAGGCATGAATCGGAATTTCCTGGTTGGGATAAAAGAGTCGATAACCTCATAAGCACAATCTTCAACGGGAGACTAAATCTTTGCTCCAAGATGCTAAAAAATGGATGACAAATTTAGAATGTGCTTTGTGTTAGCAAAGTAGTTTGGGTTCTATAGCTTTGGCTAGCAACAAGTCTACCGTAGAGAGTATAGTAAACTACTGCGGGAAAATATTCTGCCCAGTCATGTCTCTTTCGATACATGATCACCCAAGTTTGTATCACGTATGGCACTAAATTGATAGATTGGAAACATAATTAAAACTTCTACTGGACATAAAGTGGGGGATCGGTTTTCTATTGTTATGTAGTAGTAAACTGATCCCCTCTAATTATACTTAATATGGTATGTAATATAATCTATCTCTTCTCCCCTAGCTATGGGTTGAATAGTAGAACAGATGGGGTTCTACAGCCTTGTCTGGCAACCAGTCTACCACAGAAAGTATGGTAACCTACCGCGGAAAAATATTCTGCCCAGTCATATCTCTTTCGAGACATGATCTCCCAAGCGTGTATCACGTATGGCACTTAACTGACTAACAAAGACAAATTTAATATAGAAGATAAATAAATTGAACACAAGATAGGCTGCATTAGGAGTAGTTTCGCCAAACACAGAAAGTTGCTACAGAACCAAAACTCGGGTCATGTTCTTAAATAGGCGTATCAGATTCAGTATCTCAAATAGATGTGTAACGAGGATGCATTTATATATAAAAAATAATATTAATAATGTCTAAAAAGTTATATTAAGGGATTCTATTGGGTCTTACTTGTTTTTACAAAAATGTTTTAATTCATGAAGTAGTTGTAAAAATAGGGAAATTAGAATTAGAACGTTCGGAAGATCCTAGAATATTCTAGAAAAATCTAGATAATTCAGGATGCTTCGAGAAATATGCAAATTAGGTGTTAGCCTCTATCAAAATAGGTTTTGGTAAGAGAGTAGTTTATGGATGTTATGGCTATTACTGCTGGATTGATTCCTTCACCTAAACATCCAAGAATAGCTTTCATCGCTGAAATAAATAGGCAAAGAGAAAAGGAAAGATACAGAGACACTAGAGGGACAGTTTGGACACTGATTTTATTTTTTGATTTCAACGACCTCTTGTTGGGGAAATTCCTTCCCGAACAGTCGGCACGTCTTAACCAGTCAAAGTCCAACAGAAAAAAGATAGAGTTTATTTTTGGCGCCAGGAAGCCTCTCTTTTTGCACATGCGTAAATTGTCTTTCTGTTAAGGATTTCTGGGAGATTTTTATGTTTATTTTATTTTGTACTTTTATTTTATTTTGTATTTTTATTTTATTTCGTAGTTTTTATTTTATTTTGTATTTTTATTTTATTTCCTAGTTTTTATTTTATTTTGTGTTTTTATTCTATTCAGTGATTTTTTTTTTATTTTATTTCATATTTTTATTCAATCCCTACAAGTTATTTATTAAAAGGATTTGCTGACATTATCAACTCCGGCCCGATTCAGGATTTGTATATCCAGCCGAAAGAATCTCTACTAAAAGTAGCCGACCAACTAAAACCTGAAAGAGAACCTCATGGAACTATATGGGTAGGTAGAAATTTTGGACTCTTTCATTTACCAAACAATAAATTATTCTTTATATACACATTTAAGGATTTCCAAAAAGCATAGCACTTAAACTACTTCTCTAGTTTATCTGAGTAAAGATACTTGACACCTTCCTTTCCCTTCGTAACACTTCGCCTGCCAGTTTAAATATTTGTCTGCGATTTAGCCCTGTGTTTTGGTCAATCATCTATTTTTTTGTGACAATATAACACGTAACATATGTCATACTTGGCGTTCATGTTCTTAAAAATGGATTAAACAGAACATGAACAACCCTTATAGGGCAGTGAGCCGCTTGATCTGTGGCTCGTCATAATGTGAATTGTACTACTAAAAAATTTGAGGGTAATTTTTCGTATTAGCTCGCTCAGCTATTTTCCCTACAAAAACCATATGCATAAGAAATGGGGGAAACATTTGGCTTAGCCAAAAATATCCTGTAGACCATAGGTCCAAACTTTTTTGCTACGATTACCCCAAAATGGGATGTGCGTTGTGGTACAGTGGATATTGGCTCGGAACGAGAAACCGGGGATCCGAGTTCGAATTCCAGTTAAATCCATTGTATTCACTTATGCGTAAATACCCTTGGGAAAGGTATTAACCCGTCTCTTCCTTCCAGTTATGGGTTAAATAGCAGGACAGATTGGGTTCTATAGCCTTGGTCGGCAATCAGTCTACCGCAGAAAGCAATGGCAACCTACTGCGGGATAATCTTCTGCCCAGTCAGTCATGTCTCTTTCGAGACATGATCGCCCAAGCGTGTATCACGTATGGCACTTAACTGACTGATCCCCAAAATACAATTTCACTATTATCCATTACACAAATGAACAAATATCCGTAATACAGGAAAATATATTACAACAATTACCAAAATTTGACAATGATCTCAGTTCTATGATCTGGTGTCTAAAAAGTGGAGAAATGTTGATTTTTTTCCCCCACAAGGCTTGAAAGAAAGATACTTTAAGAGAGATTGGGCTAGGTGGAATTCTTCCTTGAAACGCTGTCTCGTTAATAATTTGACACAATGTGTAATTATAAGCTGATTGCCTCTTTCCAAACCAAACATCCATTACCCCCAAAATATGGGCTCATTACCCCACTGGGGTAATTTACCCCGGGGTTGGGAACCATTGCTGTAGACCTTGCACAAGGCAGGGTCAGGACTGCTGTCGATATTCCTCAAACGAGGCTCTAACTTTCTTCTGTGTTTAGCCAGCACGAAGTCAGTGAGGAAGACAGTTACTAAACCATTGTACACTGGGACTGGAGGCACTCGATAATCGATACTTATAGACCTCTACACTTAGGTTGAGTGCAATACAAGGCCATTTTTTTATTGTGGGGTCTCCGAGACGTTAAGCTCAGCCAATAATCTCCCGTAGACTCTGCAGGTCGATTTTCCCCAGACGACGCTCCGCCGAAAGCAGCGAGTTAGTGATAATCATTCAGAGATTGGTTGCATTTTGACGAGAAATAAAAAATTCACGCTATTTATGTCTCTGAAAGATAGAATCGAATTAAGTTCTAGATTTTTTTTCTTCTGAATCCTGATTGGTTAATAAATAAGAAATTGCATCCAATTTGTTTTCTAAAAACTCCGCTAACGGTAAAATTTGGTAAGCTGTCTCGAGAAAAAAGCTGTTTTTTAATTGGCGAATGAATAAATGCTTTTTCAATTGACTTGTGAAAAGGTGTAGGTGGGTCAGTCAGTTGAGTGCCATACGTGATACTCGACAGAGACATGACTGAGTGGGCAGAAGATTATCCCGCAGTAGGTTGCCATTGCTTTCTGCGGTAGACTGGTTGCCGACCAAGGCTATAGAACCCAATCTAACCCATAACTGGAAGGAATAGGTGGATTAATACCTTTCCCAAGGGTATTTACGCATAAGTGAATGCAATGAATTCAGCTGGAATTCGAACTCGGCTCTCCGATTTCTCGTTCCTAGCCGATATCCTATGCACCACAACGCACATCCTTAGGTGTGTATAAGCTCGAAATTTTTCTGCAGTTCAGTCAGCCAGTTAAATACAGTACATTATACTTGCTTGGGCGATTGTGTCTCAAAAAAGACATGACCGACTGGGCAGAAGATTTTCCCGCTGTAGATGGCCATTTATTTCTGCGGTTAACTGGTTGCAACCAAGGCAATAAAACCAATCTTTCCTGTTATTTAACGAATAACTGGAGGGAAGAGACAAATGAACAACTTTCCAAAAGATATTTGCGCGTAAATGAATGCAAAGAGCTCATCTGGAATACGAACTCGGCTCTACCGATTTCTCGTTCTGAGCCGATATCCACTGCACCATAACGCACATCCGCAATTAGGTTTTACGAATCAGACAAAACGACAAATAATACATATTATCTGTAGTTGAAGGCATAGTTACATTCAAAATATTTGGATTGCAGCATTAAATATCCCCCAGAAATATTGAATTGCAGTAAACTAAACTAAACTAAACAATGATTTCTTGCAGTAAATTTCTATTTGCGACAAGTAGCTTTACATTAATCAGAGTAAATTAACATATAAAAGTAGGTACCTCCAGTTAGTTTCGATATCTAACTTTGAAACTTTTAAAAATGAACAAGTTTTCTTGAAACTTTTCATTTTAGTTTTAATTGAAAGCTAAATGATTAAATTTACTATTTCCAGTAAGTAAAATACTCTGGTTTAATTCAAACAAAAATTATATTGATTGGAATATAAAAGTTTGAGATTTAAAAAAATTTTTTGAATTTTGCCGCCATTTTTGAGCGATCGACACATTTGTAAACAAAAGTTAATTTTTGGTTTTAAAATTCTTGCAAAAATAAAATATACATCTGTGACACTTTTTTTTTGAAAATTATCAAATTTTATGTTAAATTAATCTGATTTACAAATATACTATTTATTTATAACGTGAAATTTACAATAAAACTATTTCTTAATCAGAGATTTTAACTTTTAACCTGTCCGTCGTGTATTAACACGTGTTGACAAGTTTCCTATTTGAGATAAGATTAAAGTGTATGACGTTTATAAGTGATAAAATTCTACAATTTTTTTTGAGTAAGGGAGGAAACTCTGACCTTTTAATTTGCACAAGAAATTACCATACAAAAAAGTCACACACGCACACACACACACACACACACACACACACACACACACACACACACACACACACACACACACACACACACAACAAAACATTAAATTATTTTTAAAATATCGAGGCAAAACGAGTTTTATTAAACTTTTAAATCATCGATATCTAACTAAAAATTCTAACCGTAGCAAATCAGTGATGATTTTAAAAATACTTTTGAAATTTTATGAATTATTATAATAAAAAAAATGAAAACAATTCTTTTAACATTTCATTAGAAATCGAAATATTTTTTTTTCAGACTATAATGACCTTAATTTTTATTATTTATTCAAGCAATTAAAAACTTATCAAATTAAATAATATCAGAATTTTATTGCATTTAACAAATAAAATTATACACCACAACAAATTAAAATTTATTAAATTTTCATGGATTTAAGTGGAGGGGGGATAACAGAAATAAAAAAAATGTACAAAGATTTTTAAATAAATAAAGATTCCAAAAATAATTTAATTCATTTGTGGACGAGTACTAAAAGTTTCATTAAAATCCGACAATTATTTAGTTTTTTGCAAGAATTTCCAAATTAATGTGTCATCGGAAAAAAGGTGGGTGATGTCATCATTACGTTTTCCCTTGTAAACAGTCATAACGTTTTGGTTATCGGCTAACTCAAATCAAATCAAAATTATCTGCCAAAATTTCAAGCATGTTAAAAAGGATTAAAAAAATAATTAAAAATTACTTTGATCTTTCCTCTTAATAATAATGTAAACATTTTGATGGAAAAAGTTCATTTTTATTAAGTTCGGGACCTTTTTATTCTAATTATTCATACTATACTGTTTTTTAGCTGTATATAGCTAAGTTTAAAATGAAATTTTAAAAATTAAAAACATTCTTGAAGATTTCATTTTAGATTTAATTAAAAGCTTAATGATTAAATTTATTATTTCCATTAAGTAAAAAATTCTGGTGCATTTCAGATAAAAATTATAAAGATTGGAATGTCACATTTAATTTCCGATTTCTTAAAATTTCCTTAAAAGTGCCCATTTTCTTAATTTTAAGAAATTTGTAAACAAACAAAAATTCATCGATTATAAAAATATTTCAAAAAATTTCTGACACTTTATTTTAGTAAAATTAAAAAATTGAAAGGTCAATTAATCTGATTTTAAAGAAATATTACTTACTTATAGCATAAAAAAGTAACATACAACAAATTATTAACGATTGGTCGTGTTTATCTGATCGAACGTTTGACAGATTGTTAAATGACGAAGCGATGATAGCTGCTACGCATGACCGTAAAATGACAATTTTCTTAAATCTAAGTGAAGAGACAAAACTCTTAAATTGCATAACCTTTTCATAATAATGACAATTTCAGTCTACTATACATGAAAATAAGGTAACAAAATACAAAATAAAAAAATATTTTAAAAATAGCTTAACTGCGTTTATTAATCTTTGTAAATTTCGTTTCCACTTAATTGCTATATCACATCCAATAAATACAACAATACAAAATTTTACACGATTTTAAAATATTATAAATTATAATAATTAAAATGTAAAAAAAGAAAAAGAAAAAAAAAGGTTCTTGTAAAAATTCATTATATATCAGAAAAAATTTGTTTCTTCAGACAATAATGTCCTTAATATTACTTATACAAATACAATTAAAAACTTTTCTAATTAAGTAATGTCATAGTTTTATTGGATTCATCATTCATTATTTTTCAATTCAAAGCAGATTTTCAGTTAAATGGTACGAATTTTAAAAAAAGTAGGTGATTTACAATCTCCAATGACTCCTACTTTTAACAACAACAACAACAACAACAACAACAAAAATAGTTTCAATAAATAAGAAGGTTCTGTGCGAAATTTCATGAAATTAAGCAAGTGGAGAGTAGCATATTAAAAAAAAATTTTTTTGCCAAAATTTTATAAAAAAAAACATGTCAAAAGTGATTTCATTCATTTGTGAATAAGTCCTGAAAATTTCATTAAAATCGGACAATTACTTGATTTTTACAAGAATTTCCAAATAAATGTGTTTTCAACGGAAAATAAGCGCAAAAAAGTTAGCCACAGCGATGACGTAAACAAAATAAAATTTTAACCAAAATTTCGAACGTGTTAGAAAAGATTAACAAATTAAATAAAAAAAATCATTAAATACGTTGGTCTTTCATCTTAATAATATCAAAATGTTGACGATAAAACTTTATTTTTGTTAAGTTTGTGGTCTTTTTTATGCTGTTTTTCCCGCGAAATAGTGAAGGTACCTATACCAATATCAGATCAACACTTTGAACAGAAACTTTTAGATCGGATTCTATTATTATCCACACGAAAATTAATTATTAGTCAAGACTGAATCTATCAAAAGAAATCGAAACAATTGGGGGGAAAAAAATCAAAGAAAATAAAGAAAATAAAAAAATCTTGGGTAAAGGGAGACAATCCACGTCATCTTGTTCAAGGGGAGGTTATTCATGAGAAATTGTTCAGGCTATAGTCATATTGTGGAGTAAAAAAAAAACGTGAACATTTTAGAAATGTTTTGAGGAGAATATTATATATAAATTTTTATATACCAGAATAATGTTAGGAAAATTAATAACAAATAGAAATTATTTTCTTGCTTTGTTTGTAAGAACTTCAACAGACAAAAGAAGTGTTTACGTTCAAGGCTTTCGTGCCTCCCACACCCGAATCTGCTAGTATAACTCAATTTTTATTAGGTAGTAATCATATACATTACAGATTTTATTGTAACCTAATTAAGTACAATAATTCATCATGTGAACATATACAGTGAAAATATAGGTGAACAGTTCAACTAGAAAAATTCAAAATAAATACATTGTAGATTAATTTGGGATTATCTACAATATAAATACATTAATTTGGGATTATCTACAATATAAATACATTAATTTGGGATTATCTACAATATAACTACGTTAATTTGGGATTATCTACAATATAAATACATTAATTTGGGATTATCTACAATATAAATACATTAATTTGGGATTATCTACAATATAAATACATTAATTTGGGATTATCTACAATATAAATACATTAATTTGGGATTATCTACAATATAAATACATTAATTTGGGATTATCTACAATATAAATACATTAATTTGGGATTATCTACAATATAAATACATTAATTTGGGATTATCTACAATATAAATACATTAATTTGGGATTATCTACAATATAAATGCATTAATTTGGGATTATATACAATATAAATACATTTTGAGACGTGTGATAACAAATAATTCCAGAGATATTAGAGATACGTTTAATTGTGGACTTAGTGAGGATCGAACTCTGTACTCAATTGTAATAATTCTAACGAGATAATCTTCTTAACGATCATACCAAGCGGTGGCATCATATCAAGCGGGCGGGTATACAGTGAAAGAGTGAAATAAAAATTTAATTTTTGAAATTTGAAATTGTCTGTTAACTTTGTATTCAATCTTTATAATAAAAAAAAATACAAAAACTGAATAAAAATAAAATATAAAAATAAAGTATGTAAACAAAAATAAAAAAAAAACATCAAAATCCCTTCTTTCTTTCTTTCTTTCACTTTCTAAACTTCTCTTTCAATACTTCTCTCTCAACTAACGAAAACGCAAACTCTAAGAAGAAGAAGAAGAAAAAGAAGAAGAAGAAAAAGAAGATGAAGAAGAATAAGAATAAGAAGAAAATGAAGAAGAAGAAGAAAAAGAAGAAGAAAAAGAAGAAAAAGAAGAAGAAGAAGAAGAAGACGAGGAGGATAATGATGGGATTGAACCCGGTTAAAAAGTACCAAAAGTTTGCAGGATCTCACTTATTTGTGACTGAAAATTTCCAGAAATGAAAACACCAGGGAAGTTCCATGCATGCCTTCGATTATAAAAATCAAAAGAAAGAAAGGGCGGGAAATAAAATAATTTGGGCCATCAGATAAACTGACATAAAGAGAATTTTGATGTTAGTCGAAACTTATGTTCGCGCCAAATCTTTAAAATCTCCAAGACATCAAGGAATGCGTTAAATTTATTTTATTAAAATATTGCATAAGTAGTCTTATATATTAATTTCTAATGATAGTATGTTGATTAGATAGGTAGTAGTAAAAGCATATTGAAATATACCCTTTCCTCTTTACTAAGATAGTGACAGTGAAACACTCTCTCTTTTTCTTTCAACACATCCTTTTGCTTCTTTTCTATTCTTCGATATTTCTGGTAACCTAGATATTAACCTGGGCATAGCTAACGTGGTCAACCGAGGTCATGCGAAAAATCATCAATGACTAACGCTCCCGGCAAAATCAAATCAGAAATGTGTACGCGTTAAGAAAACATAAAAAGATCAGCGAACACAGGCATTGCCTTTTTTTCTTCTCTTTATTTGGTAAACAGCTCACACACATGTGGGCATGTGGAATTCGTGTCAACAGTCGGAGATTTAACCAACACACCAACCAGCCAAAGGAAGATTTGCCCAAACAATCTTCACGAAAAGAATATGCAAAAAACCAAGGAATTAGCATTCACATTTAAGAACAGATGCAATCTTATGGAATAAAAAAATGATGCTATAGTTAATAAAACCTGGTCTTTATTTATTTATTTATTTTTTTTATTATCATCACAACGCGCATCTATACCGTACGTAAAGGTGTAAATCTGCAAGGAATATTTGTGTTTTAATTCAGGTCGGGATCGAGCTTTATACTCAAGCGCTCTATGCCCACTCATCAAGATTGGCGGAGATTTAGGTTTTTCTCAGTGGTGGTGAAATGTTTATAGTTTAGTTTTGGATATATTAAATTAGGTACCTCCACTAATTCGTTGAAAAAACAGCACAGCATGAAAAAAATAAAAAAAATAAGATACCAAACTTAGTAAAAATGAAGTTTTATCGTCAAAATGTTTATATTACTATTAAGAGGATAGATCAAAGCATTTTTATTATTTTTTAATCCTTTCTAGTAAGTTTAAAATTTTGGTAAAAAATCTTGTCATTGCTTTCGTCAGAGGGTGACCAAATTTTTATCAGATACATTATGGATAATGTAATATTAAGGATTTCTGGGTTTTTTTTCCGGTGAAAAACAAAGTAATTTAGGAATTATTGAAAAAAGAAAAAAAAACAAAAACAACAAGAAAAACCTAAAAAACAAATAATTGTCGGATTAAAATTAAACTTTAGTCACAAATGAATAAATTATTTTAAAAATTATCATTTTTAGAAAATCTTATTAAAAATATTATTTTTTTTACATTTATTACCCACCTCTAGGTAATTTCATGAAATTAAAAAAAAAAACACACACACACACACACAAAAAAAAAAAAAACGAAAAAAACAAACCATATCTGTTTCGAAATTTTGTTTTATTAAACGCAGGGCTCCATAGATAAATTTAAATCTTTTTTTTTTCAAACAACTTTTTCCAAAAATCTCCGTATATATATATATATATATAGCACTCTGGCTACTGGCGTATGATACATCATACGCTAAAAGTCTGCCACCTTCTACCGAGCACCCATAGCTCAGAGGTAGAATCGCCGACTGACGTCAATTCAGTCGAGTTTCGATCAAAAAAGCAATCGGATGTCCAACCGTACTGATGAGCTGTGATACAGCGAAACAGATCTGTCTGCAGATCTGTCTGCAGATGACTATATATATATATATATATATATATATATATATATATATATATATATATATTAAAAAAGGATTAATTCAAAGATGTTGAATGGCCATTTCGATATGAAGATCCCCACGGGGGACGACACATCACCTCAGCAACAGAAAAAACCTTTCAGAAACTGGAGAAAAATTAGTCTACTTTTCCTTTTTAAATAGATTGCAAAGAAATTAAATTATATATATATATATTAAGGGCATTATAGTCTGAAGAAAAAATTTAATAATATATAAAGTTTCAAAAGTAATTTTAAAATTCTTCAAAGCTTTGTCGCAGTTTGGTTATTAAGTTATTAAGTGTAAGTTATTTAATAAATGTAAATTATATACATTGTTCGGACTATTGTCTCCATCTTTACTGCCATGTTTATGACGCTTCGGTTGTTCTACAATCCGGACTTTCTCAAGTGCTAGGAATTTTGAACGGAAACCTTTATTACGATCACTGGGGTTCATTTTCGTTCAACATGTGACGCTACTTCCGGTAGCCATGTAGTTATCTCCCTTTAACTTAACACTCTTAGTTATTTGTTCACCACTGCTGCAGCCTGGTATTGAACTCACAACTCTTTGGGTCAAGTCATTGGAACTAACCAACGCCTATATTTATTGGGTCATGTATCCACTACCTCATCTGAGAAGTATAGACAAATACTAAGGTGAAGCTAAGAAATCAGCTATCAGGCACTGGTCATCAAGGTATTTGAAGGTACACTCATACATTGCTATCATATGCATGTATATTTATTTGATTTTGAATTCTGTCGGGGTTGGTCAGTGAGGATTGTACAGCACCAGCCTAGCAGCGATACCCCATTCTTGATGTGATCTGATTCTTGTAAAGATAGAGCATTATGGCAGGAGGTTGATATTTTCTGAAGTAATGCAAGGAACCTATCATTTTTCCAGCATCTCTTGAAATGGCACGAATATACACTAACAGGCACTGACTGATATTATTTATAAAATAAATTAAAAGCTTATATGTTATTATATCATAGTTTTATTGTATTTTTGTTTTACCATTCGGAGCAGATTTTCGGAAAAAAGGCCAAATTAAAAAAAAAGTTGATAATTTATTTTCTTCAACAGTATTTTTAAAAATAATTAATTTATTTGTGATTAAGTTCTGAAAGTTTCATTAAAATCCGAATCGTATTTGATTTTTGCAAGAATTTCCAAATGAATGTTTTTTGACTAGAAAAAACTTAGTTACGTAATATTACATTAGCCATTTTAAACTCTCGGAACGCTTTAGTTACGAGCTGAAGAAAATTGAAACAAGATTTTTTTACCAAAATTTCGAACGCGTTAGAAAGAATTAAAAATAAAAAAAATAAAAAATAAAAAGGAAAATAAAAATAAAAAATATGCTTACATCTTTCTTCTTAATAATAACAAACATTTTGAAGGAAAAAGTTCGTTTTGATTAAGTTTGAAGACTTTTTTCTTCAGACTATGCTGTTTTTTTCAGCGAATTAGTAGAATTACCTAACAAACATTACCACAACTAAACACTATATATATATATATATATATATATATAATCCCCTCATGCCACTATACTCTCTTGTGACCAAGAACCATACCACCACCATTTTGTCACCGTCTTCGGCCATCCGCCATGTTAAAAATAGACTTGTCTCGATGTTTAATTCTCTTTGTTTAATTCTACTTTGTCAAGAACTTCACTCTTTGATAATGGCTTATGGAAGCCGAAAGCTCAGACCGGATAAAAAATCAACAATTACTGCGATTTCTTGCTGTCTTTTAACGATAGCACTATCAAGCTTATCAGACTATACGAAAGGATTCTGGATAAAATAAATAGACAAAACTTGTCTTTATTATTTACCGAAACCTGCATATATATATATATATATATATATATATATAACGTAGAATACTTGGTATATTAATCAGGTAAATTCCGATAGAGACGAACTCAAAAAAACTCAATGTTAAATTCATTGATTTAATTTAACAGAGTAATATAATGTTTAACATTAAGTAGACAATTGTAACGGTAATTTACAAAAAACAATTCCTCGCTCATTCAAAAAAACAAAAAAACAAAAAAAAACAAAGCAAAAAACAAACAAACAAAAAGAGAAAAAAAGGAAAATATAGACAATTGATAAATGGAAAGAATAGAGAGAAAAGCAAAGATTACCGTTACAAATGTCGACTCTCAATACGGACACGTGAGCGTCTATGTGTAGTGATTTTTCGGGAATATTTTGAAGATTAACTGTTTTATCATTTGGGTCTGAAGAGCCACACGGCCACCAGTGGCGAAATACATATTACCCATGATATTGCAGAATATGTAATTTTTTCTAATATATATATATATATATAACCCAACCAATCCTAAACATATCACTCTCTTATACCGTAGCCAGATGCACTCCAACTACCAACTAGATGAAAACATCCTAAAAAAACTCATAAATACTAATATTTCTCCGACAGATTCTAACAAAAGAATTAAGTTCATTATATATTACACTAAATCCACTACATCTAATTCATTTGTCCGCAACGACTCTTCCCCCACCGTTAGTGATTTGCAAAAAACCAATGTAGTATATAAATTCATATGTCCATTTAGAGAATGTATCTCTAACAACCTCAATAATATCTACATCGGCCACACCACAAATTCGCTCTCACGGCGTCTGACGTTGCACTTAAATAAAAATTCAAATATATTCCGTCATTTAGAACAACACGGTTATCAACGCACACTTCTGAGAAAAACGCTTGTTGATAACACGTACATACTCAAACAAGAAAATAATAAACAGAAACTAAAAATCCTCGAAGCACTCTACATTAAACAATTTAAACCTGGTTTGAATACAATCAATTTTGATATTTCCAACAACGTACTCAAATGTCTGTAATCAGACCAGGGACCACAACACCACTATTTTGTCACTGTCTTCGGCCATCCGCCACGGTAGGGATGGACTTATATTTTCAATTCAATTATCTTTATTGTTAATAGCTTAAATGTTCTATGTTTACTGTGTGTTATTATTTACTCTTTGATAATGGCTTATGTGAGCCGAAAGCTTAGACCCGATAAAAAATTCAACAAATACTGTGATTTTTTGTTGTCTTTTAACGACATCACCATCAAGTATATCAGACGGTATGAACGGATCCTACACAAAATTAATAGACAAAACTTGTCTATATTATTCAATGAAACCTGCATTAATATATATATATATATATATATGTGTGTGTGTGTGTGTATGTGTGTGTGTGTGTGTGCGTTTAACATATATATATCATCACCACCGATTTTTTCTCCGATGAAAAGCAGGCCAAAGATTACTAATATAATTCCCATCCCTTTTAGTATTAACATATATCTAAATCAGTTCCATCAGAAATTAAATCATTTTTAAATAGCGCCATAAAATATTCACCCATTTCTGTCGTATTTACCTATTTATTCCAATGTTGCGTTGATCATTTATTGTAGGATTTTACGAATTGAAGAAATAAAAGTGGATATCTGCCATGTAATGGATATACATTCTACTCCATCAGCTTCTTCTCTCGCACTTCCAGCCTGTGGAATTCCCTTCCGCATACTTACTTTCCCGACAGCTATAATCTTCAAGAATTTAAATGTAAAGTCAATCGTCACCTCCTGTTTCACTAACTTACATCCTATCTCTTTCATGCTTGTTACTCCGTCCACCCCACTCATCAGTATTCTCTTCCTTCTCATACTCTCTTCCTAGTGAGCGGTTACACCCCCTGTAACCTCTCACTCTTTCTTATAACATTCCTCCTATGTAATCCCCTGCACAATAGTGGCAGTAAAATGCCTTGCTTAGGGCCACACGACTATATAAAAAACTGGCCAAACTAAGTCTATATATACACATTTTTTAAGGAGTTCAGTAATAGCACTTACATTACTTCACTACCCTTTCTTCTCCCTCGTAACACTTCGCTAGTAAACTTTATGTTTTCTGTTTCGAATACTACAATTGTATATTTGTATATATTTTATTTTGTGTGTTTAGTAAATTAAATATTTTTGTTGTGTATTCTGGTTGAGAAACCACACAAAATAATAAATAACAAAAGCAGATATGGAGATAGAAAATGTAAGTTATATTGAACAAAAATATACAAACTGGAACACAGGTTAGCCAATTCAGGAATACTATTAATAGAAATCAATATATACAGTCTTGTAGTAAAAAAGTATGTCCGGGTAATGGGTCTATATCCAAAACAACTCCAACTTACTATGCACCAACTTACTGACCAACTAAGCGACTGTAGAGCTGCTGCTCTCTGTATAGGCAGGATAATATGTACATATCAGGCGAGTCCATTCTTATATCCAAAAAGAGGTGATTCCCAACAATTTTCTTTTCTTTTGTTACAACTTCCAACACGTAACATGCTCCTAGTTAAACGCATGTTACGTGTATGTTGCTGTGCTCAGTTATAATTATTGTTACATGTATAATTATATGTATCATTTTATGTATATGAGTTCATCTAGTTATAGATATGCTTCATATATAAGAGTGCACCTAATTTAAACTTATTTATAAATGGAACTTTGTCTGTGTGTGTGTGTGTCCGTTACCTATAGACTCCGAAACGGCTGAACCGATTTTCTTGAAAATTGACACAGTTGTACTATAAGCGTCTGCGAGTGTTCTTAGCTAGGTTTTGTGTCCAGGTACCCCTGATAAATATCGAAAATCGATAATCGAAAAAATCGGGTTATAAAAGGAGTGGTCCGATTTTAATCAAATTTGATACACTTATAGACAGAGACATAAGAAACGATATTCAGAAATTTCAAGGTTGCAGTTCTTACAATAGTGCAGAAAATCGATAATATATATATATAAAAGGCAAGATGTTTGTGTGTGTGTGTCTGTTTATCTGCCTGTATGTCTGTATTTTTTTCAGCCCTTTTATTTTAGTTTTTGCTTCGGGTTTGGCTCTAAGTAGGTATAATTGTAGTTCTTAGTCTCAACCATGATATCATTTACTCAGAGGACTTATTTAGCCTTCAAAATTCAGTTTACGACGAAAAAAACGCTTTAACTGGAAACAACTATAGCTTTTTAGTCTTTCGTGCCAACGTCCAAAGAGTCTGAGCTCCAGGACCATGGATTAGTTTTAAATCTTTCATTACACCCGAGCAACGCCGGGCTATACTGCTAGTCATATATAAATATTTTTTCGTGTATATGGGGAGATTTAATTATATATATATATATATATATATATATATATATATATATATATATATATATATATATTTAAAAAGAATAGACGTCATAATTATCCCAAAACCCGAGGAAACTTTCGGCCAACACTTATCAAGGGCTTCGTTGGCTTAAATTATAAAGGGTCATAGACAAGGACAAGACTAAAAGGGAATACTCACAATACTGGGAGAATATGGAACTCGTTTAAAAGTAAACTTTAATGAGAAAAAATATTAAAATGTAAGGTGGGGTGTATACATATAAATACACAAGTATGAAATAAAAGAGAAAAAATGTTACACTCACAAACTCGCCAGTAGTTGCAAGGAGCGAAGGAACTGCTCTTTCTGCCTGCACAGTTTACTATGGGGACAGAGAAGGATGGATGTCTCCCATTTTTGGATGTCTATGTTTTCGTGACTTCGGTATTTCGCAAACATACTTTCACTGGTTTGTACACTAATTGGAACTCATTTGTTCCTAAGTCCCCCTAAAATTGCTTTAATAGAAACTTTGGTTCACCGTGCCCTAAATATTTGTTCACCGGAGTGCTTGGCCAGTGAATTAATACGCTTGCAAAATATTTTCGAAGGGAATGGGTACCCAATTAATGTGGTAAAACGGGTTATTGATCGTAAGATCAAACGTTTTAAAGAACCAAAAGTTGAAGGGCCTAGTCGCTGTCTTTTGTACCTTAAATTACCCTGGCTTGGAAGGAAATGTCTAACTGTTACTGACAAAGTTTCGGCATGTGCTTGGTCCGGTTATTTTTTAGTGCAGTTGCGTGTTGTTTTTAAGACAAGACCTGTGTTTCCATCTTTCGTTAAGGATCGGTTGTCCTATTTTCGTAAAAGTTCTGTTGTGTATAAATTTCAATGCTGTTGCGATGCGGCATATATGGGACGAACCAATCTGAGGTTGGAGACGCGGGTTGTGCAACACGTCCCCGCGAATATATGTTCAAGCAGCCCTCTTAGAACTATAAGAACAACCCAAGCAGTTCTGGATTCAGCAATTGGCCAACACCTGCTGGACAATCAAGCATGTGCCACCTCGTATGAGGACAACTGGTTTTCTGTTCTGCACAGTGCTCGATCGGCATATCATCTTCCTGTTTTGGAGGCTATTTGCCTAAAAAATCCAGCAGCCGAGCCTGTGCAGGCAGAAAGAGCAGTTCCTTCGCTCCTTGCAACTACTGGCGAGTTTGTGAGTGTAACATTTTTTCTCTTTTATTTCACTCTTATGGAATTGTATGTATACACCCCACCTTACATTTTAATATTTTTTCTCATTAAAGTTTACTTTTAAACGAGTTCCATCTTCTCCCAGTATTGTAAGTATTCCCTTTTGGTCTTGTCCTTGTCTATGACCCTTTATAATTTAAGCCAACGAAGCCCTTCATAAGTGTTGGCCGAAAGTTTCCTCGGGTTTTGGGATAATTATGACGTCTATTCTTTTTAAAATTATCTGTGGTTTCTGTGGGTACAAATCATTATATATATATATTAATTAGAGAAAATTTTCAAAATTCAAAGGTGTCGGATGCACATTTCGACATGAGATCTCTCATAGAGATGCCACATCACCTCAGCGACATCGTTCCATTCCAAATGAAAAAAAAACCTGGGACAAAGGGGGAGGGGTAAAGTAAACAACGGTCAAGAATTGAGAATTCTTTTAAGGTCAGTGAGATGGGATGTTGTTAAGTTGATGATTGGGTTAAACAAAACAGAACAGGACAGAACTGGGAGGGGCGGAGATGTATAGAGACAAGATAAGAGAAAGACGGAGTATCAAATATCAAATGGAAGACGCTCGCCGGCTCGATAAGTGAATGTTTAAAGGGATTTGGGCTGTTTGAAAAGGTATATTTAGAGGGAAGGAATAGATTTAAATATAAGATCTTAAAAATTTTAATTAAGTTTATCTATTACAGGAAGTCATAAATTTAAAATTATTAAAGAAAAAAATATATACATATATGTATGTGATGTGGAATCTCTATGAGAGATCTCATGTCGAAATGTGCATCCGACACCTTTGAATTTTGAAAATTTTCTCTAATTTATATACGCTCTGTAATCCTAAGTACATTGAGCTCTCCTCTTGCATCATTTTTTAATATTAAAAATTTTTTAATATTAATTAGGATCAGGTTCTTGGAATTTACCTTCCTACTTTCCCACTTCGGATTAAAGAAATATATATATATATATATATATATATATATATATATATATATATATATATATGTTGGTGCTAATTTTACCCTCCTGTATTAAACAGTATACTTATGTGTGTGCGTTTTTTTATAATGTATGTAATTTGAAGTATGCCAACTCGTTTGGCGTAAAAAAGTGGACACGTATGTGTATACATGTTACCATTGTTCTTGTATATACACTTATAAGTTTTTATAAGCGAGTACATGGATAGGGAAAGGCGAGAATTCGCAAAGATAAGAAATTTATATGAATACGTAGAAAGGTTCGTGTATGTATATAAATATATGTATACACAGGCAGGAGCGTGTATATGTAGGCAGATATATATGTGTATATGTGGGTATGTGTGTAAATATGTAAATATATGTGATCTTTCTGAGTATATGTGAGGTTTGTTAGTATACTTGCGAAAATATGTGTTAGTATTAATTATACGCGTATAAATCCGGTCTTCATAAATATGGATGTGAGTGTGTGAAGACAATGTTTATATGTGGATATGGATGATCGTGTGTGTATGTGTGTATATGTAGGTGTACATATTTGAATGTACATATGTGGAAGTATGCACATATGTGTGTGCGGATATAAGTGTGAATACGTGAGTGTGTTAATATGTAGGTCTATATGTGTATGGATGTGCGTTGTGGGGCAGTGGATATCGGCTCGGAACATGAAATCGGGGAGCCGAGTTCGAATTCCAGTTGGATTCATTGTATTCACTTACGAGCAAATACCCTTGGGAAGGGTATTAATCCGTCACTTCCCACCAGGATAGTTTGGGTTCTATAGCCTTGGCTGGCAACCAGTCTACTGCAGAAAGTAATGCCAACCTACTGCAGGATAATCTTCTGACTGATACTTGTATACGTATTCCTGCGCTTGTGAATGGGCGTATAATGAGTTTATGGTCATTACTTCAGCACAATGAACTTTTCTCTCCCGGCCTATTGATCCCCAACCGAGATAAGGCTAAAGTCTCTGTTCTGGATGATGTTACTTGATTTCCATTTAATTTTAAAAGAAATGTTTATTCCTGGAAAAGGTTTATACCGAATGGAACGAATATAGTGTGGTCTGATGAAATGAGCCGATTTAGCTAATAAAAATGAATTATAATTTATGACCACTCTAAATGATGTGTGGAGTTCCTCTTTATATATATATATATATATATATATATGAATACATGGTATATCACGTAGCGTATGAATACATGGTATATCACACGCTAAAAGTCCGCCTCCTTCTACCGAGCACCCATAGCTCAGAGGTAGCTAAACTGACGCCAGTTCGCTCGGATTTCAATCCTATTATTGCTTTTGCCTGGTAATAATTTCTCGAAAACCGATCGGAGTTTTCGCGCAAACATCATCTCGGCCGGTGACAGTCCTGATGGTGTGTTCTGGTTTGGGGTAATACGGTAGACTTGTAGGAATTGCTGTAATGCTTTTTCCGATGGTGTATCTATCGCTTTTTGAACGCCCTCTTAAGCGTATCTACAAATCTTTCGGCAAGTCCATTTGATCGTGGGTGGTAGGGAGCTGTTTTTATATTTCTTATCAGGTACATTTCACAAAAATCTTTAAAATCACCTGACGTGAATTGTGTACCATTTTCTGTAACTAAAACCTCAACGAAGCCGAACCTCGCAAATAGTTCATGCAAACAGCAAATAGTTCATGCAAACAGCTTATTGTCGGTTTTTGGTTGTTTATATTTAAAAACTTCCGGCCATTTACTAAAGCTGTCTACTACTATAAAATAGTAGTAGCCATTTATAGGTCCTGCTTAGTCTGCGTGTATTCTTGACTACGGTTTGTCTGCCTTTGGCCAATGTTTTTGTATAATCGGTGGCGATTATGGTGCCGCCGCACAGCCATTACACTTTTCCACTATCTGTGCGATATCCTCATCCATTTCTGACCAGTACACATAGCTTCTCATTAGTGCTTTTATGCGATTTTTCCCGGAATGTCCAACATGAAAGTCTTTTAAGATTCTCCTTTGAAGTGACTTTGGTATCACGTTCCTTTCATTATACAGTAGCACATTGTCTCAAATTGAGAAACTATCTGCCAATTTTGCGTCTCTGTCTTCAATTTTTTTCTTTGTCGTGTTTATAAATTCATCCGCTTCTGCGTTTCTTTTTATCTCTAGCAATGTAACCGGTAGTTCTTTGACTGTGTTACTTAGTACTTAGCTGATTTCATCCTCATCTCTCAGCGCTGCTATCACTGAGTCTTCCAAGGGTTCACTTCCCTTTATAATCAACCTCAATAGTCAATCTGCGTGCCATATTTTTTTCGATGGTAAATATTCTAGTTTAAAATTGTAGTTTATTAGTATTGTGCCCCACCCCAGGAGTCTATTCGCGTTATATACTGGTAATCCTTTCTTGGATCCAAATATGGTAAGAAGCGGCTTATGGTCCCTTTGTAGTGTAAATTCTCTACCGCATATATATCTATGAAATCGAGTTATGGCGAAAATAATTCCCAAAGCTTCTTTTTCTATTTGTGAATAGTTTTTCTCCGCCGGTAGTAATGCTCTCGATGCCTGGTCTACCGGTTTTGTAGTACCATCCTGCATTTTATGTAAAATGCATGCTCCCACACCGTATGAGCTTGCATCACTTGCTACAATGATCTCCAGCCTAGGGTCGAAATGTGTCAAGGTTAAATCTAATGTTAATTTATTTATAATTTCGTTAAACGTCTTTTTGCATTCCTCCGACCACTTTCACTGGACATCTTCAGTAATTCGTTATGCATACTATCGATAAACTCTCCATAGTAATTAGTAAGACCGATGAAGCTTTGTAATTCTGCGACATTTTTAGGCTCAGGCATGTTTTTGATTGCTAAAGCTCTCTCTGGGTCAGGTTTCTTGCCATTCTCATTTATGACGTGGCCTAGATATTTTATTTCTTTCAAGAAGAAATCACATTTCTTCTCTTTAACTTTTAACCCAAAGTCTTTTAAAAATTTCCTTGATGTGTGTTGCATAGTTTTTTAAATTATCGCTTTTAACTAAAATATCGTCCAGGTAAGCTATGGCGAAATTTTGCCCCGTCAACATATTATCCATATTCTGCTGAAAAATCGCAGGCGCTACTTTTATCCCGAATGTATTTGTATAGACCTTGCGTATTTATGCACAGTAATTTGGAACTTTCTTCCGTAATTGGAATCTGCAAGTATGATTTGCTTTGGTCAATCTTTGAGAAAATGTTTCCATCATTAAGTTTAGTGAATATTTCTTCTGGGCTAGGCAACGGATAGCGATGGTCTTTAATTGCATTATTCAGTCCCGTGGAAAAATCTACCCACACGCGGATTTCTCCCGATTTTTTCTTAACATAAACAACCGGTGCCGCCCATTCACTGAAGTCAGTTTTTGAAATAATCCCAGTTTGCTCTAGCCTCTCCAATTCTTTGTTTATTTTGTCAATTGTGACGAAAGGTACGTTTCTCTTTTTCCTAAATACAGGTTGAGCATTCTGTTTAAGCTCGATTTTCGCTTTAAATTTGTTGCAACGTCCTAACCCACTTGAAAACACTTCTGGGAATTCTTTGTGCAATTTGTCAGTTTCGTGGCTTCCAAAAACTCACAGTCTATTCTTTTATAAAACGAACCAATAGGTAAATCCCATACATTGAATATCTGCATCCAGTCGGTTCCTACTATGTTGTCTAAATTTCTCATCACATAGATTTTTAATTTTTTTTATTTCTCCCTGGAATTTTACGTCCACTATAATTTCGCCTTCGAAATTTATCTTTTTCCCCGTTACGGATTTAGCAATTTTTTTTAGTGCGTAGTATGGTCGGCCTATTTAACTTGCGCCATGTTTGTAATCGTCAAATCAGATTACGAATCTAGTTGCAATTTAATGTTTTTTATTCAGAATTTCCATTTCAACGTATTTTCTGATATTTTCTTTATTTTCATCCTCCACTCTAGTAGACCTTACCCTACTAGGTTGATTTTTATTTCTGCATACCGTAACTTTGTGGCCCATCTTACCACATTCTCGGCAATTTTTGTATTTAAAAAGACAATCCCTAAACCTATGCCACCCACCACATCTGTAACATGTAGAAGGGGGAGATTTGTTTTTACTGGATTCTTGTCAACAGCAGTGCTGTATTTTTTCTCTTTGGCAATATAATTTTGTTTTGTCTGTGAGAAGGGTACAAAACGTAAATTTCTTTTTAACTTTCGAATGTACGCTACTCCTGACTCTTCAATGTTCTTGCTATCTTTCTTTATTTCTGGCAATCTTCTGACAATTTTGTAATGTTAGACCTGGCTCATTTTGCAGTTTGGTCAGCATGCGTTTCCTCATTTCGCTGTCTTTAGCAGCAACTAGTCCTTGGACAAATATGAGACACTTGAAATTGTCTGGGGTAAGTTCCGACAATTTAAAATTGTCACAATGTTTATTGACGATAGCTGCAAAAGTAGAATATTCCTCGTTTTCGTCTTTTCTGAGATTAAGGCATTTTCACTTTTTATGGAACAACCAGATTTTTGGGCTAAATAGCTCTATGAGGCTTGTCACTGCCTCATCGAACGTTAGATCATTCGTATTTTTAGGGAGAATATAGTCTACGAACTTGGTGTGATCGTCTGTGCCTAATTTCCTGATTAGAAGTCTTAATTTTTTCTTCTCATTCCAGTGCTGACAATCGATATTAAAAATATCCTCGTATCTCCTGTGATACTCAGAAATTTTTATCATTCTCAACTGAGTATTTAAAAATTTCAATCGCGTTCCACACCGCATCTTGTGAAAATGTCTCCTCCTCCGTGTTCCTATCCCGGGCTGTGCTTGTTAATTTTAATAACAGTTCTTGCAGTTGTGTTTCTCTTTCCTCGTTTGCCCTTTGCATTTCAATTAGTCTTTCTTCGATAGCCTTTTGCATTTCCATCTGTTTTATTTCTAATTGATATTGTTCTTCGAATCTTTGTCGACAAATTTTTGTGGCGACTGACTTGAATTTTTTCTCTCCGTGTGAACTTCGAATCTTCGTCCCCAAATTGTTGTGGATTCTTGTTTAGAAAACCACACAATATAATATTAGCAAAAACAGATATGAGAGGAAAACGTAAGTATATTGAATAAAAGATATACAACATACAAACGGTTAGTAGAATCAGGAATACTTGTTAGTAGGTGTCAAATATATACAAAGAAGTAAGTCCGGGTAACAAGTCTATATTCTTGCTGACCAACGAGCGGCGGTTCAACTGCCCTAACGAACACCAATTCTAACAGCAACTACTCAACTACCGTTCTCTGTTGGCAGGATTATTTGTATACCATGGAAGAATCCATAGATTATGTGAAAAGGGGTGACTCCCCAACAGTATTATGTGTGATCTGATGTATCTATTCTCAATTTATTTCCGTTTTAAATAATACAAGGTCTGTTAAATTATTTCAATGGGACTAGACATAAGAAATGAAGAGGAATTTAATTCTCCTAGGAGTGTTTTTATTGTCTTTTTCTCCATATTACAGAGAAGATGTGCATGTATAGCGCTAGTTGTTTGCCGTTATCAGAGTTGTAGGTTATATGTATATATATATATATATATATATATATATATATATATATATATATATAAATTAAAAAAGGATTAATTCAATGATGTTGAATGACCATTTCGATATGAAAATCCCTACGGGGGATAACACATCACCTCAGCAACAGAAAAATCCGTTCAGAAACTGGAGAAAAATCAGTCTAATTTTCCTTTTTAAATAGATTTGCAAAGAAATTAAAAAGAAAATAAAAAGAAAAAAGAAAAAAAGAAAAAGATAAAACAAAATAAAATCAAATAAACAAGAAATTTTTTCTTTTCTTGTTTATTTGATTTTATTTTGTTTTATCTTTTTCTTTATTTCTGTTCTTTTTCCTTTTCTTTTTTATTTTCTTTTTTAATTTCTTTGCAAATCTATTTAAAAAGGAAAATTAGACTGATTTTTCTCCAGTTTCTGAAAGGATATTTCTGTTGCTGAGGTGATGTGTTATCCCCCGTGGGGATTTTCATATCGAAATGGTCATTCAACATCATTGAATTAATCCTTTTTTAATTTATATTTGCTCTGTAATATTTTATTACATGGAGCTCTCTTCCTGTATCATTTTTTAATATTAAAATAAAATTTTTAATATTAATTAGGATCGGGCTTTTGGAATTTACTTTCCTGCTTTTTTCGCTTGGATTAAAGTATCTGAATTAAATATATATCTATATATATATATATATATATATATATATATAGAGAGAGAGAGAGAGAGAGAGAGTACTGTTCAAAAGTATTAGAACAATAACGATTATATCTTTTATGAGGCATCAAAATAAAGTTTAAAATCACCTCTGTCCTAACACTTTTGCACTCTACCGGTAGTGTGCAAAAGTATATTCTTTTGGAAACTTTTAAAGACGACTTTCTGACCTGAGAGAAAGAGTTTTTTTGGGTATTTTTTGGTCTTACGTATTTTTGACTGTTTGGGAATTAATTTATCAAACACGGATCTCACCTTTCTAGCAAACATGGTTTCTACCGGTGAGCCAGTTGATAGTGTATTCGTCGCCAAAAGAGACATAGAAAGATAACATGGACTTTGATATAAGGTTGAATAGTATATTCTCGGGAAACGTAGTACAAATGTAAACGTACTTTCCCTCGTAGGCGTCCTGACTCACTCATTCACTCACTCTGTGGCTACTACTCAGTCACTCCCCACTCAGAGTTGGTAGCCATATTATAAAGGTATGGACGAGTTCATTTGTACGTAGGTCCCCACAATAGTAATGTAGAAAGAACTGGAGTCAAGGGAGTTCTGCTGGCGGGAAGTGCGAGAATAGAAGCTGATGGAGTGGAATTGTCGTAGGTTTAACTGGGATCTTGTTGCCAGTCTGGTTGCTCGAGTGAATTCTTGTGGAGGGGGCACCAGTGACCTAAGTTTGTCGGAGAAGAAGCCATGAAAATATTTGTAGAAGAGGCAGAGGGAAGCCACATGCCGCCGGTGAGAAAGTGGCTGGAGTCGAGTTGCCAGGTCGAGATCTATCACGTTACAGATTCTCCTTTGGACCCTGTCGAGAACCCTGAGATGAACAGCAGGAGCGCCTGACGAGATATGACAACAGTATTCTGTGCACGGTCGAATGATTAATTTGTAAGGTGGATTCAGGCGGAAAAAAACCCTCCTGACCCGACAGCAGTGGATTTAGCTATTGATTCAATGTAATGATTCCACTTGAGGTCTGAGGAGGAGGCACAGTATATTGCTTTCAGGGAGACATGCTTAGTCCATGCTCATGGGGGGGGGTCGGGCAGGAGAGACTGCCTGTGATGGTTGATAGATAGCAGCTTCGATTTAAAAGCATTGAAATGACATTCAGTAGTTGTTATTGCTCTATCTAATAATGAGGGTTTTTTCCCCTATAGTTTTGTTTGAAGTAATGTGGAATATCAACATATTGATTATGATATTATTTTCTCTAAGATTTACATGTGCCCTTCATCTTAGTTGGTATTGCTGTTTGCAGCCCTCATGTGATGTACTTTATGTTAGTTGGTTAATTAAGTGTCATACGTGAAACACGCTTGGGCGATCATGTCGCTTTCGAGACATGACTGACTGGGCAGAAGATTATCCCGCAGTAGGTTGCTATTGCTTTCTGCGGTAGACTGGTTGCCAGCCAAGGCTATAGAACCCAATCTGTCCTGCTATTTAATCCATAACTGGAGGGAAGAGACGGATTAATACCTTTCCCAAAGGTATTTGTGCGTAAGTGAATGCAATAGATTCAACTGGAATTCGAACTCGGCTCCCCGATTTCTCATTCTGAGCAGATATTCATTGCACCACAATGCACATCCTGTTAGTTGGTACAGTTCCTTATTGTGATTCCGAAGAGCCAGTCAACAATGTTCAAGGAAGGATTATCTTCGCCAAGATCTTCAGCGTTCACGTACCCAAAGGAAAATATTTTTTTTCAAGTCCAGTATTGATAAGAGTTCTTTCCTCACATTTTATTTGAATCGGTGTTGAGCCTCAATATTTTGACTATGTCATTATTTTGCCTTCGAGTTATATGCGCTATACCTTTTAGTTTGTGATTGTGTAGCGCCAGTCCACAACATTGAAAGCAGGTTGATCTTTGTCGAGGCCCTTTTCAAGTTTTACCCGCTCAATACACACTAAAAATGCCGAATAGCAATTTTTGTTTCTCATTTTGGAAGGCGTAAAACGCTGAACGTTAACAGGATAAAGTTACAAAGAATCCGGAACTAGACATAATTTTTTAACCGGATTACAAGTAAACCAAATTCTCAGAATACAATGTTATCTCGTGTCAAATTCGGTAAATTATACTACTCCACTGGTGACATAAAATTTTAAGCAAAGTTCAAGAGAAGAATTTTAAATGCATAAATAAACAAATAAAAAGGTCGGTTTTCTATGTAGGGCTTGGAAGTTTTTCCCGTCCGAAAAAAATCCTGCACATATACAAATCTACCATCTGTCCGAGCATTGAATATTGCTGCCATATATAGTCGGGTGTTCCTGTTATACAACTAGGTGTCCTTGACAAAATCCAACGGAGAATCTGTAATATGATCGATCCCGAATTGGCAGCTAGGATACAGTCACTTTCTTACTGGCGCAATGTGGCTTCCCTGCGTCTCTTCTACAAATACTTTCACAGCATCTGCTCTGATGAACTTAGCTTAGGGCAATATGATTATGAAAAAAAAATTTCTATACAATTATAATGTGGATATAAAGTGGGGGATCAATTCAACATTACAATCACTATATACACTGGTGCCTCACTTTATGACCACAATCATCCTTCTCTTACCATCCACCCATACATTGAATACTGCTGCCATATCTGGTCGGGTGATCCTGCTATCCACCTAGGTGTCCTTGACAAAATCCAACGGAGAATCTGTAATGTGATCGATCCCGAATTGGCAGCTAGGATACAGTCACTTTCTCACCGCACAATGTTGCTTCCCTGTGTCTCTTTTACAAATACTTTCACATCTTCTGCTCCAATGAACTTAGCTCACTGGTACCCCTATATATGAATTTACTCGAACCACAAGACTAGCAACTAGGTCTCACCCTTTGACTGTGAAACCAATAAATTGTAAACGCAAATTCTACGCCAGCAGCTTTTTTTTCTCGGACTTTCCGCCTTTGGAATTCCCTTCCGCTTACTTGCTTCCCTGATAGCTACAATCTCCAAGAATTCAAATGTAAAGTCAATAGTCATCTCCTGTCTCACTAACTTGCATCGTCTTTCTCATGCTCCTTTCTCCGTCCACCTCACTCTCATCAGTATTCTCATCCTTCTCTTACCCACTTCCTGACACCCCCTATAACTTGTCACTCTTTCTCATAACTTTCTCTCATGCTCCTTTCTCCGTCCACTCCACTCTCATCAGTATTCTCATCCTTCTCTTACCCTCTTCCTGACACCCCTTGTAACCTGTCACTCTTTCTCATAACATTCCTTCTATGTAACCCTCTGCACAACAGTGACAGTAAAATATCTTGCTTGGTGCGACACAATTATAAAAAATGTGTTTGAGTGTGTGCTTGTAGGTGAAGGTATGTGTGTGTGTGTTAGCGTATGTGTGTTAGTGTATGTGTGTTAGAGTGTGTGTGTGTGTGTAAGTGTAGGTTTGTGTGAGTGCATGCGTGTGTGACAATGCATGATCGTATGTGCATGTGAGTTTCAGTGTGAAAGCGAGCATATGTGAGTGCGTTCGTGTAAGTGAGGGTATGAGCGTTAAAGTGTACGCGTGTGTGTCTTAGACAATATTTCTCGCCAGAATCTATCTTATATATTTATAAGTCTGCAGTGAATCCATGAGTTGAAAATTGCTGCCATATCTTGCCTGGTACTCCTCTTATGTATTTAGAGATTGTTGATAAACCCAAACATTACATTAATTAAAAACACAGAAAATATTACTTTGAATAAATAAACTCGAAATATTACCTTGAATAAATAAATCCAAAATATTAACTTCATTAAATAAACTCTAAATATTATATTGACTAAACACACACAAAATATTATTTTGCTTATATAAAACAAACATATTAACTAAATTAAAAAAAACTCGAAATATTATTTTGATTAAACAATCCCAACAGTGGTGAACAAGTAACTTGAGGGTCAAGTTAAAGAGCGATAGCCCATAACTACCAGAAGCAGCTTTGCACAAGGAATGAGAATGAAATACCCCAGTGATCGTAATAAAGGGTTCGGTACGGAATTCATAGCAGAAGAAGGCCAGGCCGTACAACGGCCAAAATGTTGTGGAAATGACAACGAAGATGAGGACAATAGTCCGAATAATCTAAACAATGCCGAACTATTATCTTCATTAAATAAACCAAACATATTAATTTGGTTAAAGGTTATACCAAAATATTATCTTAATTAAAGAAACCCATCATATTAACTTGATTAATAAACTATTTTCTTGATTAAACCCAAAATAATACCTTGATTAAATAAAGCCAAAATATTATCTTGATTAAATAAGCCTAAAATATTATCTTGAAGCTGAAATATCTTAAAGTTGAAATATTATTTTGATTAAATAAAGCCAAAATATTATCTTGAAGCTGAAATATCTTAAAGCTGAAATATTATTTTGATTAAATAAAGCCAAAATATTATCTTGATTAAATAAGCCTAAAATATTATCTTGAAGCTGAAATATCTTAAAGCTGAAATATTATTTTGATTAAATAAAGCCAAAATATTATCTTGATTAAATAAGCCCAAAATATTATCTTGAAGCTGAAATATCTTAAAGTTGAAATATTATTTTGATTAAATAAAGCCAAACTATTATCTTGATTAAATAAGCCCAAAATATTATCTTGAAGCTGAAATATCTTAAAGTTGAAATATTATTTTGATTAAATAAAGCCAAAATATTATCTTGATTAAATAAGCCTAAAATATTATCTTGAAGCTGAAATATCTTAAAGCTGAAATATTATTTTGATTAAATAAAGCCAAAATATTATCTTGATTAAATAAGCCCAAAATATTATCTTGAAGCTGAAATATCTTAAAGTTGAAATATTATTTTGATTAAATAAAGCCAAACTATTATCTTGATTAAATAAGCGCAAAATATTATCTTGAAGCTGAAATATCTTAAAGTTGAAATATTATTTTGATTAAATAAAGCCAAACTATTATCTTGATTAAATAAGCCCAAAATATTATCTTGAAGCTGAAATATCTTAAAGTTGAAATATTATTTTGATTAAATAAAGCCAAAAAAATTATCTTGATTAAATAAGCCCAAAATATTATCTTGAAGCTGAAATATCTTAAAGTTGAAATATTATTTTGATTAAATAAAGCCAAACTATTATCTTGATTAAATAAGCCCAAAATATTATCTTGAAGCTGAAATATCTTAAAGCTGAAATATTATTTTGATTAAATAAAGCTGAAATATTATCTTGATTAAATAAGCCCAAAATATTATCTTGAAGCTGAAATATCTTAAAGCTGAAATATTATTTTGATTAAATAAAGCTGAAATATTATCTTGATTAAAAAAAACCCAATATAATAACTTTATTAAATAAACAAACTATTTTCTTGGTTAAATAGACCCAACATATTGTCTTGATTATATAACTGTCAAACTTCAGGCAGATCACTGGTCAGATTCGCCATGATAACCAGGAAGTTGATTCCAAATGGGAGTCGTTGCTGCAGAAACTCCACATTGACTGCTGGGGACTAGCCTGCATTGAGACTCTGGAGCCAGCTTGATCTGTTTTCAGGTATCAGCAAGGTCAATATTCGTGTAGCCATATTCACCTCCCAGTTTCTGCATCAGTTCTTCTGGGGGCAGCAGTGGATGGCAGTGTTCCCCTAGCTGATCGTTAGTCACCACAGATCCGCACCTTAGGCTTCGGAGTGCCCGGACTAAATACTGCTTTGATTAATTAACTCTAAAATATTATCTTGGTTAAAAGAACCCAGAATATTTTCTTGATTATATAACTGTCGTGCTTCTTTCGTTCATTTGCAGAGAAAATGAAGTGATACTCCAAATAAATTTACTAACGGTCTGTCGAAATGTGTATAACGAGAAATGACTAAAGCAAAAAAAAAACAAATAAAACAAACAAACAAAAAAACAAAACAAAAAAACATTAAATGTCGCACCACGAACTCTGCTGATATAGTATTGTGTTGTGAAAACATTCAGAGAGTTCTAGAACTTCCCATTCGATTCTATTGGGCAAATTCACATGCCAACAATTTTTTTTGGTCAGATCAAAATGCTAGCGATCTCTATAACAATGATCCTTAAATATTATCTTGATGAAATAAACCTAGAATATTGTCATTATTAAATGAAGAAAAAATATTATCTGGATTAAATAAACCTAGAATATCTTGTTTAAATAAATCTAAATATTATATTGATTATAGAAACAAACACAAATGTTATCTGGATGAGATAAACAAAAAAGTGTTATACAGATTACATGAACTCAAAATATTATCTTGATTAAATAAACATGGAATATAAAGTTAAATAATCAAATGCAAAGTATTATCTGGGTTAAATAAGCCCAAAATATTATCTTGGTTCTATTAACCCAAAATATTATATGGATTAAATAAACGCACTGTATTATCTGGTTTAAATAAACCGCAAATATTACATCAGTAAAAACAAATGCAAAATATCTGGATTGAATAAACCCAAAACATTACATTCATTAAATATACAAAAATATTAAATACTAGCAGTATAGCCCGGCGTTGGTCGGGTGTAATGAAAGCTTTAAAACTAATCCATGGTTTGGAGCTCAGACTCGGCCTAAAGAATATTTGTGAAGTTTGGTGAGAATCGGATAAAAATTGTGGATTTGTATAAAGTACATATAGACAGATAAACAGACAAACACAAACATATTGCCTTATATATATATATATATATTATCGATTTTCTGCACTATTGTAAGAACTGTAACTTTGAAACTTCTGAATATCGTTTCTTATGTCTTTGTGTTTGAGTGTATCAAATTTGATTAAAATCGGACCACTACATCTATAACCCGATTTTTTCGATTATCGATTTTCGATATTTATCGGAAGTACCTCAACACAAAACCTAGCTAAGAACACTCGCAGACGCTTATAGTACAAATGTGTAAATTTTCAAGAAAATCGGTTCAGCCGTTTCGGAGTCTATAGGTAACGGATACACACACACACAGACACACACACAGACACACACACAGACACAGAGACAAAGTTTCATTTATAAATAAGTTTATATTCAAATTTAACCGGAATTTCTTTCCAACCTTAGATAAGTAAGTCTTCAATACCCCCACTAGTCAACGAGTTTGAGGTCCTCACCTTCTCAGCGGACAAGGCTGAATGCTTTGCCCGTAGATTCTCGACCAACTCGTGTCTGGACTTGTCTGGAGTCTATACACCCGACTTCCCACCTAGAACAGAGGCCCAATTGAATGACGTCTACATCACGCCCTCGCTGATTTCTAACATAATCTCAAAACTTGACCGTCACAAAGCGAGTGATGGGGACGGAATCCCAATCATAGTCTTGAAGAAATGTGCCCCTGAACACTCCTCTGTCCTTTCTAAGCTCTACAACCTCTGCCTATCCTCCTCCTGCTTTCCTGCCTGTTGGAAGTCTTCTACTGTGGTTCCAGTATTTAAGAACACTGGTGAACCCTCGGACCCCGCAAATTACCGCCCTATCAGCCTTCTTCCGATCTTTGGCAAAGTGTTCGAAGCCATTATCAACGCCGAGGTCGTTCAACATCTCACAGCCCACAGGCTACTCTCGGACAAGCAATATGGCTTCCGCTTCACAAGGTCTACTGCTGATATGCTAACGATCATCACCGAATATATATACCAGGCTCTCGACAAGAATGGTGAAGCCCGAACCGTCGCCTTGGACATCTCTAAAGCGTTCGACAGAGTATGGTATGCTGGCCTTCTACGGAAACTGAAAAGCTACGGCATAACTGAACTTTTGTTGGACCTAATCCAGTCATTCTTCTCTAACCGCACTCTGAAGGTGGTATTGAACGGACATGCCTCTCAGAACTATCCTACAAAGGCTCTATCTTAAGTCCTACGCTCTTTCTAATCTACATCAATGATCTCCCCGATGCCATAACATCCCACGTAGGTATGTACGCCGATGACACCACAGTTTACTCTCGCCTCGGTCAAAAATCTGGTGCTGGTGACAAGGCGAACCTCGCTGCCGAGCTTGAAAAGTGGTGGATTGGGGTAAGAAATGGCTCGTAAAATTCAATTCTTCCAAAACGAAGCTGCTGTCAATTAACCACCACAGACAACCGCACCCCCCCATTAGCATAGAACAGGCTTGCCTCCCAGAGAGTAAATCACTACGCCTGCTTGGCCTGACACTCTCAGCGGACCTCAAGTGGAATGACTCTGTCGAATCCATTGCTAAATCCGCTGCTATGAATGTCGGCTCTCTGTGCATGGCCCGGAAATTCTTTCCGCCTGAATCTATCCTGTACATATATAAATCTACCGTCCGCTCGTGTATTGAATACTGCTGCCACATCTGGTCGGGTGCCCCTGCTATTCTCCTCGGACTTCTTGACAAAATGCAGCGGAGAATCTGTAACGTGATCGATACCGACTTAGCTGACCGCCTGCAGTCACTCTCTCACCGGCGTGACGTGGCTTCCCTGTGCCTCTTCTATAAGTACTTTCACGGCTTCTGCTCGGCGGCTTCTGCTCGGATAAACTTAAATCACTGGTGCCCCCTAGGTGTGAATTTGCACGAGATACTAGATTGGCAGCTAGGTCCCACCCCTTTTCAGTGAAACCGATGAAATGTAACCGCAATTTCTACTCCAACAGCTTCTTTTCTCGTACTTCCCGCCTGAGGAATTCCCTTCCGCATGATTGCTTCCCCGACGGCTACAACCTCCAGGAGTTTAAATGTAAGGTCAATAGACACCTCCTAACACACTAACTCGCACCCATTCCCTCCAACGCTCTCCCTACGTACCTCCTAACTCGTCTATCACCATCCCTCTGACATTTCCTATACCCAATCGCTCTATGTAGCCCCATGCGCTATAGTGGCAGTGGATTGCTTTGCATTGGGTGATATGATTAAAAAAAAAGTTAATCTTTGGTGGCATATTATTTCAGGCTGTGAGTGTCGGTAAGCGGTTGTAGAAAGATTCTGTAACGTCATATTTTGACGCGGAGTGAAGATGCCGGCCTGAAAGAATAATAATGTTGGAAATTCTTTTCTATTTTACTCACTTTTTAAAAAAAAGCTTGTGAGAAAGAAAAAGGAATTGTTTACCAGAAGCCGAATGAGCACAAGAAACATTATAGAAATGAATTTTATCTGTAATCGCGGCCTTGAAAGATAATCCGGTAATATATTCTAACTATTTGTCACAGAAGAATTCTTGCCTGATCGTGTGACACATGAACACGTTGTCTAAGAATACACGTTGGTATTTCTCGAAAAATAAACGTGCACATACGTAACAAAATTACAAATCCTATTGCCACGTTTATTCTTGGTGACTGTCTGTTTCACTCCTCAAACTATCTTACCGATTGGGTCAGGATTCTATAGCCGCCGAATAGAAATCCGATACTACGCTGCTCGGCGTGCTTTTAAAAATTTCCTTAAAGCTTCGGGAGTTCCTTGTATCCTTCAGAAACGACGCTCTATACTGCGACACTAGCCTAGACAGTCCTAGGTCCTACATCCCATCTACACTTCGAAGACAGGTATTTCAACATTTACATGGGCTATTTCATCCGTGTAAGCGAGCTACAGTCAAACTCATTACCAACCAATTCGTTTGGCTGAACATGAATGCGGACATCCGAGAATGGGTTTCTACATGCTTGGAATACCAAAAATGTAAGGTCCACAGGTACACTAAATCCCCCGTCGGCACCTTCAGCAATCTCGATGCACGATGCTCACACATACACGTCGACTTAGTGGGATTGCTGCCGATGTGTCGGGATTACTAGTATCTTCTGACAGTCGCGGATCGTTTTTGTCCGCCATACCTATTCCTCAGATAATGGACTCTCCCTTCTATATTAATAAGAGTTAACAGGAAGTTAACGGGAAAAGTTCCTGAGAAGTTCATAGGAGTTCTTTAGAGTTCTATTGGAGTTCAGTAGAACTACCAGGCAGTTGATATTAGTCGGCAGTTAGCCGGATACTAAAGAGTCAGCTTTCATTGGAAGATTACCAAGTTCCTAACATTATGGGTACGTTAATTCGATTAGCAACCGACATAGCACGATTATAACCTTCAGTGCGAAAACTACTCCACAACAATATCTATAAAAGACACTTCTGCAAGCACCGTCCTGAGTGAGTGGATCGGAACTTTCGAAACGCCTTAAGTCATCACGACCGACCGGGGATGGGGCACAGTTCCAGTCGTCCCTTTTTCGGGAGTTTACTAACCTACTCGGTGCCAATCACATAAAAACTACCGCTTCTCATCCGTGCACCAACGGCTTCGTCAAGAGGTTTCATCGGTCCCTTAAAACCTCCCTGGTCACTAGACCTGACACTACCCAATGGGTGGACGACCTACCTTTGATTCTCCTAGCATTGAGGAACACAGTAAAGGAGGACTTAGGTTGTTCACCCGCTGAACTAGTTTTTGGTACATCTCTTGCGCTGCCCGGTAAATATTTCAACGGCTCCTTCGATACGCTTTCAAAACGAATAGCTCCTTTCGTCGAGTAACTCCGCCACAAAATGTCTCGGCTTAAATATGCACCTCCGCGACAGTAACCGACGGATTCGTACATTCCTCAACCCGTGCGGGATTGCGAATTCGTCTTCGTACGAAAAGACGTCGTGAGACGACCACTCACACGGCATACCAAGGTTCTTTTCTGGTTCTTCGGCGCACCGACAAGCAGTTTACGATCAAGCGCGCCAACACGATCGACACCGTCACAATTGACCTGATCAAGCCTGCCTTTCTAAAGAAGCGACAGTACGACGCAAATCCGGCTCCGCGGACTCTTGAAGCCACTCCAGCGCACCCGGCACACGCAGCACCGCAGACATCGGACGACACCCCAGCGATTCCTGTGCAGCAGACCAGATCCGGCTGGAGGGTCACTTTCCTTAAAGACCTTCATAAATAATGTTTTTATTAATTGATATAATGAATTCTTTACGGGAAGGGCCTTGTCGCGGCCGCCATTAGCTACTACTTGAAAAACGCACCTTGTGAGCATCCGATTAGACACTGCTTCCCAAACATTGTAATTTTATATCTTCGCTTTTCTACTCCCTCTAACTAGGGAGTACTTGAACAACTCGTTCCACATATTGTTAGCCCTTTTTTCGTCAAAAGAGAGTCTGCTCGGCCCGGTGGCCTGGATCAAAGCATGGACGTTGGTTGTTCCGGATAAGCTTTGAGTTGTTGAAGGAGACGTGAGTAATTATTCGTTTTTGTTTTTTCGGGGTCTGTATTGAGTTACAGCTCGCTATTTTTGTCTGGCAACTGGACGCTAGTTGTAACTTTCTGGTGATCCAGTTGCCAGAAACCAATTTACCAAAAAGAGGTCGTTGACTAGCCCCTCTGATGCAGGAGTCGCCAGCCCCGTCAACGTCGGCGTGGGGAGGGGCTAAACCTCCTAAAAAAACGAGAACTATCATGCTTCTCTAAAAGAGAAGTACCAGGAATTTTTTAATGGAAATGAACTTTTAACAGTGCCAGAGGCCCTAAAGGCCGTAGAAACAAGAATCATCTGGTTACTTACAAACGACCCGAACACCAACAAGTTCGTCGGAGTTAGCAGAGAAGCAAGTAGAAGAGGCCATCAAAAGCCTCAAGATTCAAACAAAGATGGTTGCCAGGAGAAGTCACGCCATGTGGGACATCCTGCTATCTTCAGAATAAGAGATGAAGCAGCTGGAAGTCGTCACCCTAACTACAAAATTGCTTCGCCTCCAAACGGATTACAAGGGGTGCCCATGGATATAACCGAGGACCACTTGGGGGCCTTTTTCTCCCAATACGAACAGGTGGCCAAAGTTACAGCTCTGACAAGCAAGACTGGATTTATTACGGATTATGTCACGTTACAAATTCTCAGAAATCCCCAACGTATTGACCTGCCGAGGTAAATCAATCTGTCATTGTGATGAAGAGAAGGCCCTATTGTTGGGTCTGTGGTGTAGCGGGCCATTTGGATAAGGCCTGTCCAACAAAACCCGGCACCAGCGACCTAAGAGTCTAAGACTCAGGAGCCTAAGATGGCAGCACCAGCAGAAGATCCAAACAAAAAAGCAGCAGAATCAACCGGAAACAAGGACTCTTTTTCAGACATAACCGGTGTCAATCAAGATAACCAGCTTGAATGCGAGTGGCGTGAGGGATCGGGGTAAGGCTGCCTGCCTGTTTCATAACCTCCTGTCGCTCGGTATGGATGTGGCCGCGATCCAAAAGACTCACTTTGTTTGCAACGTTGATGCCTGTGTGCTGTCTAACGACTGTCGTCTATTCAGCATACGGGGACCGAAAGGCCAGAGGTGTTTCTTTGCTAGTCAAGCGTACCTTGAACGCGAGGGTAGACCTTGTTCATGTCGGTGCCTAGGGCCGGTTGATCGTAGCCAATAATGCGGTGAAAAGCAGTTCGTTTCGTCTGGTTGCAGTTTATGCGCCTAGTGACCAGGAAGAGCGTGTCTCGCCTTTTCGGCGGTTGAGAACCTTCCTGGTGGATTCGACGTGTCTAATCTTAGTGGGAAACTGGAATGCCATCTTGGACCCCAAGCTAGACGGGGCGGGGAGCTAGCGGAAGGTTGGTGATCGTAACTTGGTCGATCTGATCAACAATTTTTGTCTTGTCGAGCGGGAAGATGTGGGCGTGGGCTCTTAGGTGGCCGTCTACCCGGCTACGTTAGCTACCCGGATAGAATGTTAGTGAAAGAAGCCAACATAGATCGTTTAGATTGTTCCACGTTCCACTGGTTAGGCCGCTCGGACTACAGACTCGTCTGAATGGCTGGCTACTGGAAGTTCATTCTCTCCTTACTGGGCAGGCGGGACTTTTGGGAGCAGCTGACTAGCGCAGTGCAGCGGGAACTAGTGGGGCGGTTATCGGGAATAGGTCGTGGGAGAGGCTTAAGGATAGGATTATGTCCTTCACCGCCTCCTTCACCGCCTCCTTCACCGCCGAATTTAGCCAACGGCTCGCACTAGATAAGGTTAACAGGTTGAAGGCTCTTAAAGATAGCGTGATCCTGGTGGAGGCTGGGGGAAATCCCCTAGAGAGGCCCTACAGCGCTACATGGGTCAGGTAATTAGGGGTAAGCTAATGAAAATGTCTTGTGAAGATGGGCGCGAAGAGATTCGTCGAGGCGGCAACCGGTACCTTCGAGAGGTCCGAACCTTTATAACAATGTGAAAAAAGAACATTATTAACAAGGAATATAACAGTAGGGACAAAAAGAAATGCTCATTTAACGGAATTTGTAATTCAAAAGCGATTATTTACATAACAAAAGTACATGACATGAATGATCAAAGTAAAACATATTTAGGATCTACCAAATAGTTTTAAAATTCGATATTGTACCAAACTGGCTAGCCATGTGTAGAAATTAAAATTAAAAAATGGGGGAAAAATCCCTGTTATAACTTGGAGTACAGTTAAAATAGCCAAACCATACAGCAGTGGCAATGTATGCAGATTGTGCTAGGAAGAAAAATTAGCTATCACGTTGTTCCCAGAACGAAAAAAATGACTAAATGAATTTATCTCCAGATGTAATCATACATATAAATACATACTTGGATCATACAAACACATATGAAAGTGTTGTATCATCCTTGAATAAAGCTTCCCTAATTTTGAAAAATATTTTGGGTGTTTGAAAATTCCAGTCACGCGTTAGTAAAAAAAGTCCCTGTTTGTGTGCTTGGAAAACAGAAAAATCAGTTATTGTAAATCACCTGAAGATACCGAAAGGTTGAAACCTAGGTTGCGACAATAATTCATTTTCAAATGAAATATATATATATATATATATATATATATATATATATATATATATATATACTTCAATTGAAAATGACCGGCAATGAGTCATATGATCAGACATGAATTCCTCTGTGTCGAGCAATTCAAATGTATATATTTGTTCACTTTTGGTGTGTGCTTGTACGTTGGATAACGGACACTACTTTCTCTCTCTCTCTCTCTCTCTCTCTCTCTTGTACATCGAGAATATTTTGAGGAGCCTAGAAGGTATGCCTGGATTCGTAATCGGAGGCCACAATTTAAACAACTTAAAGGTACGCAGATGATGCAGTGCTGATAGCAGACACAGAAAGGAAACTACAAGACCTCTTACAGAAGGTAGCTGAAAAAAGTAACAAGAAAGGACTAGAACTAAACTCCACGAAAACCGAATGCATAGTCATCAGTAAAAAGGGCAGCCCAATATACCAAATACAGGTCGAGAATACTAGAATCAAGCAGGTACAAAAATTTAAATACTTGGGAAGTGTTATGACAGAAGACGGAAAGTGCGACACAGAGATCCGAACGCGAATTAGCATGGGGAAGGAAGCACTCCAGAAGTTAAGTAAAGTATTAAGAAAAAGGAAAATTTCGCTAGAAACAAGGAAGAGAGTACTGGGTTGCTACGTGCTGTCCGTCCTTCAATATGACAGTGAATGCTGGACAATATCATCAAAGATGAAGGAAAAAATTAAAGCAACTGAAATGTGGTTCTACAGAAGGATGCTGCGAATATCATGGATCGAGCATGTGAGCAATGATGAGGTCTTGGAAATGATGGAAACAAAAAGGAAATTAATACTGAGCATCAAAAAGAGACAGCTGAAGTTCCTGGGACATGCAATGAGGAAGGAGGGCTAGGAGAATCTGATACTAACAGGCCAGATAGAGGGAAAAAGAGACAGGGGAAAGCAGCGGATAACATATTTGAAGGACCTAATCAGGTGGGTGACTGAACGAGTATTGCATGGTTTAACAAGAGAAGGCGTACTCAGAGCCACCAGGGATAGGGAAACGTGGAAAGCCATGATAGCCTACGTCCTGAAGGGCTAGGGCACATAGAAAAATATATATATATGATAAAAATGGATTCGTCTAAAAAGAATATTGATATAAGGGAAACCCGTCTAATAAAAACTCCCCTAAGGGCATTGGTCCATGGAATACCCGTCTAAGGACCATTGATCTACGAACACCCGTTTAAAGACCATTGGTCTTTAATAATATTTTTGAATAAATTAACACTTTAATCATTGAACAAAACACTTAATTTTATTGATATTTACTTTATTACAGAATAATATTTAAAACAATTTATAGAAACGTTAGTTAATTATGATACGTGTGATTTATAAGCATTTATTGCCATAAATTGTTTGTATACAACCTACATAAGATCATAATTCTCGTGACATTTTAGACTAGCAGTATAGCCCAGCGTTGCTCGGATTTAATGAAAGCTTTAAAACTAATCCATGGTCCTGGAGCTCAGACTCGTTATACGTTAGCACGAAAAACGTAGGTTGT
Source organism: Ascarosepion bandense (assembly GCA_037127315.1). Taxonomy (NCBI): domain Eukaryota; kingdom Metazoa; phylum Mollusca; class Cephalopoda; order Sepiida; family Sepiidae; genus Ascarosepion; species Ascarosepion bandense. The sequence continues at coordinate 149,872 of JBBBDQ010002523.1, forward strand.
TAAGACTAAGAACTACAATTATACCTACTTAGAGCAAAACCTAAAGCAAAAAAACAAAATAAAAGGGCTTAAATCCTGATCTTCATCAGACCTGATCGGATATCGGGGTATCGATTTCCGATATTGGGGGGGGGGGGGAGAATCTGAAAAAATAAGTAGCCCATGACTAAAGGAATCTTATCTAAATACATTTGTCTATGAACACCCGTCTAAAGACCATTGTTCTTTAATAATATTTTTGAATAAATTAACACTTTATTCATGCACAAAATACTTTATTTTTTATTGATATTGATATTACAGAATAATATTTAAGAGTTTATAGAAACGTTATGAAGAAAAGAGTTCTAGACTGCTACGTGATGTCAGTTCTTCAATACGGCTGTGAATGCTGGACAATATCATCGAAAATGAGGACAAAACTGGAAGCGGCCGAAATGTGGTTCTACAGAAGGATGCTACGGATATCGTGGACTGAGCATACAAGCAACGACGAGGTGTTAGAAAGAATGGCAACAAAAAGGAAATTGATGCTGAGCATTAGGAAGAGACAACTGAAATTCCTGGGACATGCAATGAGGAAGGAGAGCCTGGAGAACCTGATACTGACTGGACAGATAGGAGGAAGGAGAGACAGAGGAAGGCAGCGGATAACATATTTGCAGAGCCTGATCAGGTGGATGACGGAACGGGGGTTGCCAGGAGCAACAGGAGCAAACATAGTAAGAGCCACAAGGGATAGGGAGACGTGGAGAGCCATGATCGCCTACGTCCTGAAGGAACAGGGCACATAGAAGAAGAAGAATGTGCTTATAATACCTGTATTTATTAGCATGCATCGTTTGTATACAACGTACATAAAATCATTATTATCTAGACAAATATATCTTCAACTTATATTCTTTAAACTAGTGTTCGTTAGACGAATATTCTTGAATCAATATTCCTTAGAGTAGTATCCCTTATCCAACGTACAAACACACACCAATGGGAAAGATATTCCCAGAAGAATGTCCTTTAGACGAATGTTCTGGATCCGATTAAAATATAATGGTATTGTATACTATATTTATGTGCTAACATGATAGTAGTGAAAAAGCGTCTATAAATATATATTTGAATTACTCAACACAAAAGAATTCATGTTTGATCATACGAGTCAGTGCCACTTTTTGTTCTAGGAATGAATGTTATTTCATGAGAAATAAACAAGTCCTGCTCTTTTTTTATGCTTGGTGACTGTCAGTTTCACACCTAAAGCGATTCAGATCTTATATATATATATATAAGAGACAATGAATGTCTATTATGTTTACTCATGAGCCGTTGTAAACATCGTATTTTGGCTTTAATTTCAGTTGAAAATAAAGACAAAATTCTCCAACATTTGGATAATTATGTATTAAATTTGTTCTAAGCTTTCGGCTCACATGAGCCATCTTAGGAGAGGTTATAAGGACGTTGACACAAAAACATCCACCATCAGGGACGATTTTATCTTGTGTTGACATAAAACTCTGCTAAGCAACGGCAACAGTTATCAAAAATCACAAACGCAGTTCTCAAATTTGCAATGCGATTCTATGACGTCACACCGCGTGATAGCTCGAAATGACAACAGAACCATATATTCAAATGCAATGTAATGTGTTATGACCATATTTAAGCGTGATTTTATTAAGTGTGGGTTTATTTTCAACGGAAATTAAAGTGTATAGAGAACAGTTAGTAACAACTAAGCATAGCCATAGAGAGCAGTTAGTATCAAATAAAATGACTTTTGTTTGCTCTTCTACTTTAGAATTAAATTAGTGAGAAGGGTGATGCTGCTACTTGTGCACCAGTGTATCAAGATCAGCGTTAGTTTTGGCAAGCGAGCAACGTATGAAATATTTTTATTTAGTAGGTAGCGTAATTATTTCCCTTCTGGTAGATTCAAATTTCCCCCATGGGGAAATTTCCGCCAGTTTGGGAATCGCCGCTATAGAGACTGGAAAGTGAGGACTGGGTAACTACTGTCCATGTATTGCAATACTACTTCATTTTAGACTTGGTCTGGCTTTTCTAAGATAGTGGATAGCAGGAGGAGTCAGTCACTTACTGGAGCAGTGGAGCAGTACAGGGAACCGCCTATTTTCCTGCATCTTTAGCGATGGATCGTATGTAAGAGTTCACTTGAGCTCAGGGGTAAGTTTAAGGCCAAGGGTGCTGAGGATATTATCTACGAACATGTTAGCAACGAAGAGGTTTTGGAGAGGATGGAAACGAAAAGGAAACTTATACTTAACACCAGGAAAAGACAACTGAAGTTTATGGGACATGTGGTGCAGTGGATATCGACTCGGAACGACAAATCGGGGAGCCGAGTTCGAATTCCAGTTGAATTACTTGCATTCACTTACGCACAAATACTCTTGGGAAAGGTATTAATCCGTCTCTTC